>CP025651.1:5310886-5374714 GCA_003576665.1 Ipomoea trifida | reverse complement strand
CATTACCATACAATTTAATATTAATTTCTAACCATTTATAACCACTTATAACCAAAATTGAAATGGTATTCGAAATGGTATTCAAAATTTAAATGGTATTCAAAATTGAAATACAAATACAATACAAATTTATTAATTATTATTTATACCAATAATAATAATTCAAATACTTATCTATACTTCTATATCTATGCTACTATTAATAAAAATAAAATCATATTTTTGAAATTTCTATCCAAACAATAGTAAATATAAAATGGAAAAGAAAACTGACTAATTCGCCAAGGGACTAGGAATGTTTGATGGCTTAGTTGATGTTTCCCAGATAGTTCAATGGCTTATTTGTACTTTAATTTGAAGTTAACCTGTTAAAAATTTTAATTTCTCCTTTTTACGGGTTTAGTGACTTAATTGCTCTTTTTTACCAAGTTCAATGGCTTATTTGGGTGTTATTTAACGATGGCCTAATTGTTGTTTCCCAAATAGTACGATGGCTTATTTGTACTTTATTACAATTTTAAATTATTTAAACTTTTTAAAATAATTAAATATGTGTTGTTAGAATTTTTTTAATAATAATTACAATTAATTCATTCAAACATTGAGGAGGAAGAAAAAACTAAACGCGATATGGTGAAAATAACTATACTTAAGGTATGTATAAAAGTATAATTGCACATATATTAGTGTAATTGACTAATAATAATTGCCTAATAATTATTATGGTAATTAAGCTAAACATGTCATTGCATTTATTTTTATACTCCGTAATAATTATAATTAAATTATTTTTCATTTTCCCATATTTATTTTAGTAATAATATACTTACATAAGTCATATTACATATCAATATTTTTAAAATAATTGTAGATAAACAAGTCATATATTATTTAATTAATTGAGTAATACTTTTGCACTAATCTTATAATCAAATAAATGCACATGTTCAATGTTATATATATATTTTTTATCTAAATATATAATAAAAAATTTATCTATGCATCGCACGGGTAATTGGACAATTATTTGTTTTAATTCAAGTAACGAAAACATATAAAAGAAAAACATAATCGATCCAACAAATTTCATCAATTGCGCTATATAATATTCGATGTTATAATTTATATAATTGTATATTGATTCAAATATTCTTAAAATTCTTAAAATATTATAACGAATACATTCCGTGCAACGCACGGGCGAAAATACTAGTAATAATAATAATAATAACCCCCAACCCATCTGAAGTTCTGAACCACCCAACATCCTTTTCCATCTCCATTATTTCCTAATGCTCTCTTCCTCTCTGAGATTTATATACTGCTATTTCGAAATTCTTTCCTTAAATTTTGAGATTGATTTGTCGGTTAAAGGTAAAATCCATACAACCTATGTTGAAAACCAAACCCTAAATGTATCTTGAGGGAGATATTAAAAAGGGCCAATAATAGAGACCCGGGGGTTGGAACTTGGAAGTGCCTAGCCCGAAGTCCATAATGATGTGCCTTGATTTAGCCTCGCGAGCCCACTACATGGGCCTCGACTGATATTACTTTTTTTTTTTTAGAATGGAAATGATATTACTAATTGACAAAAAATTATTTAAAAACTTTTAAAAAAAATTAATTACACTTTCTTTTTAAAAATTTTAAATTATTTAAACTTAAAAAAATTAATTAAACATGGCCGGACCGTTAGATTTTTTATAATAATTACAATCAATTCATTCAAATATGGAAGAGGAAGAAAAAACTAAATGCGATATGGTGAAAATGAATATACTTAAGGTATAAAAGTATAATTGCACATATATTAGTGTAGTTGACTAATAATAATTGCATAATAATAATTATGGTAATTAAGCTAAGCATTAGTTGTTGAATTTATTTTTATAATAATTATAATTAAATTATTTCTCATTTTTCTCATATTTATTTTAGTAATAATATAATTACATAAGTCATATTACATATCGATATTTTTAAAATAACTGTAGACAAACAAGTCATATATTATTCAATTAATTGAGTAATACTTTTGCACTAATCTTATAATCAAATAAATGTACACGTTCAATTAGAATTTTTTATAATTTCATCTTTATTTTTATTATCTAAATATAGAATAAAAAATTTAATTGGACAATTATTTGCTCTAATTTAAGCAAGGAAAACATCAGGAAACAAAACTGATCCAACCAATTTTATCAATTGCGCTATATAATATTCGATGTTATAATTTACATAATTGTATATCGATCTAAATATTCTTAAAATATTATAAGAAATCCATTCCGTGCAACGCACGTGCGAAAAATACTAGTTTAATCCGGAAGATAAGGGAGGAGGTGGAGACGAGAAGGTAGGATGAGCAGCGGGAAGCCGGCGCATTGGACCCAAGTGGCTACCCATCGGCTTGATCCGCCATGAACGAAGTAGAATTTGGAAAGCAAGCTCGAAGATACGGAGCCAACCAACAGGAAAATGTAGTTCACAATCAAAAGAACCTTGTAATGCATCGTGTCTCTTTCCCTGTTATGTTTTTGATGATGGATACTTTCATCAACCAAAGCCATACTTTCCTCTACCAAAGCCATTATATTAATGGATGTGATGAACTAAGCAGGCAGTAGGGGATTGAGAGAGAAAAGAGTTGTGCAAGAGAGAAGGCGTAAATTGAACATACTCTCTAGTCTCTTGTTATATAGACGAGTTTTTTTGCATTTTTAGTCCCCCGACTAAAGTGGCACTTGTAAGATTTGTCCACGATTTTCAAATTTTGCAATTTTGGTCCATTACTATTGTTTTTGTTGCAAAAATAGTCCTTCCGGCGCCGGAAAACAAAAATCGACGGATTTTCCTGCAGTTTTTCGCCGGAAAAAAAATTGACATATTTTCCGTCAAATTCTAGCCGGAAAAAAAAATTCTCCTTTCAACTAGGATTAAAATTGATATTCCTAAACAATTAATTTAAGTTAAAACAAATTAATTTCTAAAAATATATGTAGTCAATTTAATTATTTTTTATTTTGGTAAACTAATTAATTTCTAAAAGTATACGTAGCCAAGTTAATCTTATTAAAATTAAATACAAATTCAAAATTATTTTTACTTTTTCGTTTAAATTTAAATTATATTTACTTTTTAGCCAATTAAGTACAAATTCAATTATATTATAGTTATGAAACAGTCTGCGATTCAAGTTTTCTATATCATAGTTAGAAAAGTTGTTTCTATGTCTGACTGTAAGGAATGGTTTACCATTTCATTGATCATTGATGTAAACGTTTTATGTTATGAATTAGTGAAATAGCTACGTTACCTTCAAAAAAAAAAGTACAAATTCAAAATTATTATTAATACAAATTCAAGATCAACAAAAAATAATATTATTAAGATTACATTTAAACTAAAAAGTAAAAATAATATTTGAATAATTTTGCCCAGCAGTAACATCTGCCAACACAAAGAGGAATTTTTCGGAAAAAATTTCGGGGATCGGGGAGGGGGATGGGGAATTACATATAATTCCCCGTCGGGGATGGGGATGGGGACAGGGACGGGGATACCCCTCCTCGCCCCGCTCCGTCCCCGAATTTAATATATATATATATATATATATATATATATTATTTTTAAGAATAAGACTTTTTTTTAAAACATTTAAGAATAAGACTTAAGTTTCTATTTTTTAAAATTAAAAATTACACTAATTTAAGATTTTGACTAAATTTTGATCGGGGACGGGGATGGGGACGGGGTCGGGGTTTCGGGGACGGGGAGTATACATCCTGTCCCGCCCCGTTGCCATCCCTAATTATATTAATGGATGATCGGTTACAATCAATTGATGCATACACAATCTCTCTCTCTCTCTCTCTCTCTCTCTCTCTCTCTCTCTCTCACACACACACACACACACATATATATATATATATATATATATATATATATATATAGCAATGGAAAGCACGCTGCTTTTCTAATTTCCAGTCTCTTTATAAATTTCTTTTCAAATTTTTTTCCAAGTGGGCAAAGGATAAACTATTTTTTGAGTACTAGTATTTTCGTCCATACGATGCACGAAATGGATTTATTATAATAGAATATGTACTATTTTTTTGAGTACTTAACTTAATGGGGGAATTTGCAGCATAGAATATCCTTTTCCAGGTGAGCCCTTTAGATATCTCAGAACTCCATGCCCTGTTTTCGCATTATGTTTTCGATGATTGAAAGTATGAGGCGATGATAATGGGAGTTGGATACTTTCATCAACCAAAGCCATTATATTAATGGATGATTGGTTACAATCAATTGATGCATACACAATCTCTCACACACGCATATATATACATACATATATATATATATATATATATATATATAGCAATGGAAAGCGCGTTGCTTTTCAAATTTCCAGTCTCTTTATAATTTTCTTTTTAATTTTTTTTTTCAAGTGGGCAACTGATAAACTATTTTTTTAGTACTAGTATTTTCCCTCATGCGTTGCACGAAATGGATTATTATAATAGAATAGTACTACTTTTTGAGTACTTGTAACTTAATGGGGGAATTTGCGGCATAGAATAGCCCTTTTCCAGGTGAGCCCTTTAGATATCTCAGAACTCTATGCCCTGTTTTCGCATTATGTTTTCGATGATTGAAAGTATGAGGTGATGATTACACAAAATTACACACCAATTTTAACATTGATATATTATAATAGATTATACAAAATTACACACAAATTTTAACATTGATAGATTATATAAAATTACACACAAATTTTAACATTGATAGATTATTTTGCTGGCATAGTAACACCACCACGTCATCGATCACTATCATCACTACTACCTCCTCCACCACCACTTAATGATGATGATGATAATAATAATAATAATAATAATAATAATAATAATAATAATAATAATAATATTATTATTATTATTATTATTATTATTATTATTATTATTAATATTTTTATTATTATAAATAATATATTCCAAAAAAATGTACTCCGTAATTCTTAACTTTCCACTAAAAAATGATAATTTTAATTTATGATGTTCAGCCAAATATTAAAAAATTAAATTATTTTTAAAAATAAGTTATTTTTGAAAAAATTATTTTTCAAGTATTTAAATAAACTTTTATTGATGACTGTGAATCTTTGAATTTTTCTCACAGAAAAGCCTACCATTATTCTTCAGGAAATAGTGGTCTAGCTAAACTGGTGTCATGTCACTTCAAGGTATGAACAGACAAATAAGTCAATCAAATAAGTCAACATCATTTCATTTGCAGCTCCGAACCTCAATGCATGCATTCTTGTGCTCATTATATATTACATTCTGCATGTAATCATTATATTTATAGAAAAGCTGTTACGTACCTTGTTTGTTTTTTAGGGTATATAGTACAAAGGTTATTACCTACACAGCTACACTCCAAATAAAACAAAATAATTACTATTATACATTCGACCATCCACGTAAATGAATACAATTCCATGAAATATAATGGATCGGAGTTACGTTGCCTATTATTACTTATTTAGTGTGATGATTTAGTGTTGTTATTCATCCACGTAATTGAATGCAATTCCAAGAAATATAATAGTGTTGCCTATTGTTACTTGTTTAATGTGATGCAGGTAGTGTTGAATTGGTATTTGAACCATTCACCTAACACAATTATTATAAATGTGAAACTAACATGAATCTACGAATCGCGTAGAGTAAGTTGAGAATAATATTATATATATTGACAATATGAATATACAAATCGTGAAAAGTAAATCGAGAATAATATTATATTGACAGTAGTATGGTGATATCATCAGTTACTTGTCAAACTCTGACTCTTATAATTCATACTAATTATTTATAAATAAATCCAATAATCATAGGATGCAATCGTTTCCTCTCTGGTAATAAAATTGGAGTGCATGTATATATGATTTGATACTCTAAATTAACAATGCTACAAATGGCGATTATCCATTTCCAAATCACATGCTGAAAAAGCAATGGACTCAAAATATGAACACTAATGCTCAAGCTCATACGTTTCCTTCTTTTTCTAGGAAATATTCTCTCTTTTTTTTGTTTTCAAGCCGTTTCGTCTATATATCATGCCTTGGGAACTATCGTACGTTACGTTCATAAGTTCAATGCCCAACTTGTGAACGATTTTGACTTGTAACGCACCATTGCGATTTAAATTAGTCAATGTTAAAAGATATTTAATTAATGTTATATGCAAATTACAAATATCTTAAATTTTATCAATGATAATAAAGTTCTAATGAAAATAAAAATGTGCTGTTGTATTAAGATTACAATGTTATAGGGGTGTGACCTGAATTGAATGAGATAAAACGTTTTCTTTCAACTTAACAAGAGGTAAAACTTATGACGAGTGCGTGTTTTGTCACCTTTGAAGTTCTACCCGATAAAAACATGATTAGTTTCAATATGTGGTTGTAGTATTTGACGAGAAAACTTAGGAAAAAAAAAAAGGATTATAGTGTTAACTTATACATTGTATTTTTTTTTTTATAAATAAATTTCAATTCTAGTCCCCTAACTATTATACATGAATCACATTTCGTCATTGACTATTAAAATTTTCTAATTAGATGCATGACTATATAATTTGTATCACATTTGATTTTACGGTCTATTTAGCGAGATTAATTATCAACATGATTATATTCTTGATGTACACAATAATTGTTTAATACAACTTTTTATTAATCAAAACAATGACATGATTTTTAAACTTATTCAAATATACAATGTGAAACCATTACTGCGAACAAATTAATAAACAGGTCATATTATATTCTTTTAGTAAAATTATTCCTTAATTAACATTCATTATTATTGTATTAAATATTTGATTATTGCTTAATTTCTTTATTAACTTATGATGATGAATTCAATGCATTGACACGGAAGAAAAATAAAGAATTATTTGCTTTTTAAATTTTTTTCCTCGTATAATGCAACCCCAAAGAGTAGATATTAAGTAGTAATTCTAATAAGATAAAACAATATATATTTTTCTTAATGAACAGCAAATACAAATTAAAACATAAAGGAAAATGACATTTAACTTAGTTTATTTATGCACTCACTTTATATGAAGGAAAAATATTGAATGTCACAAATATAACACTTTTGGTCATTTCGATTGCTTTTTCATGCGAAACCTTATTTTAGGTAAGAGCATTTTCTTTTCTTCAAATTTTTTATTTTTCAGTTTTTTGTGCTAGTTTTTTTTTTTTCCCATTGCTTAAAACAGGGTTTCACCATAAAAGTATCCGAAAGACCAAAAGTATCCATGATAGTATGGACTATATGGAGTGTTATATGACAAATGATAGTCTGAAATTAAATTTGAAATTGTCTGCCACCAAAGAAAGAGACCTACGTTGGAATTAACTCTAAAAAAATTAATAAATATAAAACATTAAATTAGAAAAATTTTGAATCAACCATCATTAATAAAATGGGATATAATTAGCAAAGGCAATTATTAATAAAATTTGAGTATCTTATGTATTTAATTTTTTCCCCCTACAATAGAATATTGTTGTACAGGAATGCAATGCACACCAGCACACGCTAATAATTACGGACTACCTCTTATTATTTCCTGTACTATACTCCCGCCGGTCGCCGTCCTCAGCCGCGCCGGGGTTTAGTCACTTTAAGTTCCGATCGCCGGCGGCACTCTCTTGGTCTTTACATACATGCCATAGACGTAGGAGGAAAACCCCCATACGCAGAGCACGGTGGAGACGGCCTTGCTGCCGCCCATGTGATCTCCGTAGGCCAAGACTCCGGCGATGACGTTGACGGCCATCAGCGCCGTGGAGCAGATCCCGCTCGTCACCGACGTGGTTAAGAACACCATGCCGGCGGTGCCCATGAAGCAGAGCTGCCACGTCACCACATTGACAGCCACCGTCATTGCGTAGGCTTTGGACCCCAAGTTGAACCCCCCTTGGCTTTCCTTTTTCATGCCGGAAAACCCGCCGTCGATTGCCATCCCCACCGTGGCTAGGACGGTCGCCGCCGCCTCCATCACCACCTGCATTTCCACCACCATGGCGTAGCAGTCCACATTCCTGCACCATTAATTTATACATAGATCCACTAAGTCCACAAAGACTTTAATTTGGAAACCAAATCATCTTTAAATTAAAAATTAAGGCAAGAGGTTAGAACTTTAAAAAAAAATGCCATGGATGATTACCTGTATAACTTCTCTACTAGTGGCAAGTAGAGAGCGAACAACAAGGCGGCTCCGATAGTGCAAAAGAATCCGACGAAATACTTGCCTTTGGTGAGCCCGGCCGGCTTGTCACTGCTGGAATCCAACGCCAGCAAGACGGCGGCGAGGGTTAGAAGAACAACGCAGTTGAGATTAGCGAACGTGATCTTCTGCCTCACGATAATGGCGGACAGAAAGAGAACAAAGACGAGCTGAGACGCCAAAACCAAGGAGCTGGTGGAGACCGGGAGATAGGAGGTGCCCCAGGAGATAAGGAGGTTGTTAACGCCGAGCATGAGGCCAATAACGACGGAGAGAGAGACGATCCGGAGGTTGAATCCGGCGAAGGGCCGCCGCTCGGCGGAGCTGAAGGCGTAGACGGCAGGGATGAGCAGCGGGAAGCCGGCGCATTGGACCCAAGTGGCTACCCATCGGCTCGATCCGCCATGGACGAAGTAGAATTTGGAAAGCAAGCTCGAAGATACCGAGCCGACCAACAGGAAAACATAGTTCACAATCAAAAGAACCTTGTAATGCTTCGTGTCTGTTTTCGCATTACGTTTTTGGTGATTCAAAGTATGGGGCGATGATAATGGGAGTTGGATACTTTCATCAACCAAAGCCATTATATTAATGGATTTTCGGATACAAATAATTGATGATATATGCATACACAATCACAAGACACACATATATATATAGCAATGGAAAGAGCTAGACGTTGCTTTTCAAATTTTTAGTTTCTTTATAATTTTCTTTTTTAATATTTTCCTAGCCGACAAAGTATAAACTAATTTAAATTGTCCGTAACTGACGGACTTTACTCGAGAAAGTTAATAACAGCTTCAGGGAGAACACCGACAAAGTATAAATTAATTTAAATTTTCCGTAACTGACGGACTTTACTCAAGAAAGTTAATAACAGTTTTAGGGAGAACACCGACAAAGTATAAACTAATTTAAATTTTCCGTAACTGACGGACTTTACTCAAGAAAGTTAATAACAGTTTCAGGGAGAACACCGACAAAGTATAAACTAATTTAAATTGTCCGTAACTGACGGACTTTACTCAAGAAAAGTTAATAACAGTTTCAGGGAGAACACCGACAAAGTATAAACTAATTTAAATTGTCCGTAATTGACGGACTTTACTCAAGAAAGCTAATAACAGTTTCAATGGAGAACGCCGACAAAGTATAAACTAATTTAAATTGTGCGTAACGGACGGACTTTACTCAAGAAAGCTAATAACGGTTTCAATGGAGAATCATGTCACATATCCCACTAATTTAATTAAAGTTGTCCCATTTTTCATACTACACTAATATGGTCCGCAGAGCAATTTCGATTTGTCTGTACAGGCAGTTTAATTTATCAGTAGCATTATATGAGTTACACCTATTATGGTGGGCTCGTTATGGGCAAAGCAGTAGTCCTCTCACCTAATAGACTTTTGAGTCAATGTGATTTATTAAAACCATGCCAGCAAAATAATCCACCAATGTTAAAATTTGTGTGTAATTTTGTATAATTTTATTTATTTATTTAAAAAAAAAATAAATCACAGACCTATCTTACTTGACTTGTCTAATAGATTAGTTGACAACAGATCTAGTATTTACAAGTAGGATTGGGATGGGATTTTTTGAGTCAAAATAGTAAAATTGAATAAAATTTTAAAATTTAAGATTAAATTGTTATTAATTAAAAAAGATTTAGATATAGGTGTTACGATTGTGGTAATGCAAACGGATTCATGAGAGTCGAAAAATCTTGCCTTTATCACACCTATTGTTTTTTTTTTCTTTGGAGTCGGAGAGTGTACATTTACGTACAAAGGGTCTTCATAAGGTTTCCTAATGACTCGATCTTCATCTTCTCTTATTAACTAAGGTCTAATATAAATCTTAGGCTCAGGTTCTCACTTCTCAGTGAGATTTGAGCTTCCATATTGTTGTTAAAGTAAAACTTTAACAGCACGTTTGGTTCACGGAATGCTATTTCATTCCAGGCCTATTCCGGGAACCAAACGTACCATAAGGGTGATCGATTAAACTAATTGAGTTAAACCGTATGACACCTCGCACACTATTGTTGCTATCCGAGTATCCCATTAGGTTAATCCAAGATCTATTTTTGGTACTCTTATTCTTTTCAAAAGCTTATGTCCACTTTGGGCTATAATTATTTACTGTGTCAGTTTCAAATTTGGCCTGAATTAGCACTATTTTCCTTTTAATAATATATAAAAATTTGAATTTCTTCAGAGAAGAATCTTTAAATTATTACTACAAAGATTTGATTTTTTATCCGAAGTAATTCTTTAGGCTCCTTTAATTCTATTATGTGTAAGTTGTTGCCTTTTGATGGTTTTGTCAAAGCCGAGTGTACCATAAACCAGGTATAGAGATACATAACAGGATAGGAAAATAGTAGTATTATTGCTCGCGACACTAAACTCAAGCATACTTTAGTTCGTTTATGATTTTAACAAAAATGGTTGGTGTTTTCTTAGTGTTAACACCTAAGTACCTTTACATTTATTAATAACTATTCATTAATAAATTAATTTGTTACACTTTTTCTTTTTAAAAAAATTTATAAATTCTATTACTTGGCTCTCGTCGCCGGCCAACATACTTTAGTTTATGATTTCAACAAAAATCGTTGGTGTTTTCTTTCTGAAATGGAAAGAACATGACTATTTAGTTATATTATTAAATAAATGGTTAGTTGATCTGAAAAGAAAGATTTGTTTCACTATTTTGAAATCTCTTTCGTTTTTTTTTTTTGTTTTTTTTTTTTTTTGCATGATAATATCATAATAGGATGTGAAGGCTTTCTTTATAATTCCAAAATAAGTAAGGGGTGTGGTGCAGTTCTCGATTTGTAAAATATTATGGCCCTGTTTGGTAAATGATTGTTAGCTTATTGAGTTGGCTGTTTGGGTTAGAAGGTATGATTTGTTGATAACATTAGCTGATTGTCGAAAGTTGTTTGATAAATTAGCTGTTAGCTATAGCTGTTTGGTATAATTTCTTTTCTCAAAGCTAATTGAAAAGGCTGCTTTGAGTAGCCTTTTGAATTTAAGTATTTTGGAGTTACAAAAAGCTTATTAATTTACGATTAATAGTGGTCAAATAAGCCAAAATTGGCTGATAGGTTGATTATTTACCAAACAGGGTCTATATCAAAAAAGAGTTTACCGGCCTAATACTCTCTTCTTATGTAGTGCCTGTGTGTTTTCCTCATCACCTAAAAAAAGAGTTATATTTGTGTGAGACTGTCCGAATCCTTATCTGTAAAACGGATCGGGTCAATATGCAAATATAATATTTATACTAGCCAATGTAATACTAAATTAAGAATAAAATGTTTGTTACTTATAAGTAAAAACGTAATATTTTTACATCAAGATATAAAAATATTACATTTTTCTTCAAAAATATTACATTTTTTCTTCAAAAAAGTATTACATTTTTACATATAAATAATAAACATTTTATTCTTATTCAGTATTACACTATTACATTTACTAGTATAAGTATTATATTTCATCTTAACTCGCCCGCTTGGTCTCACACAAATTTTGGTCAAAAAATAATTAAGAAAAATTTATGAAATAGATAGACAAATCAGCAATACACGTGGATAAACAATACTAGATAGAGATCACATGCAAATTGTTTGTAACTTGTTTTTGACATCGTAGATTCCTAGTACGTATTTGCTTTTGATTTCGGGCAGCATGTTTGGTTCCCTGAAAATCGTTTTTCAAAAAAAAAAAATAAAAAATTCTTGAATTAGGGAAAACTGACCGTTCATGAAAAACAATTTTTCTAAAAAATATGGAAAATATTTTCTATGCCTCTTAAAAATATTATAACAAATTCATTCCGTACAAGGGCGAAAATACTAGTTTAATTTATTATTAAAACATTATTGTTTCAAAGTGCAAGTTGTAGGTTGAAAATACCTAAATTAAAATTAATTCCCTCTTGCAATTGGTATATGATGGGGAGATGATGGTGTGCTACTAAGTCTATGGGAGCCTTTCGGCTTATTGAGGATCAAATGATTGTGAATGATCATGCGATCAACAGTGCATCTGCGTTACATATATATGGCATATCAACTTTCTGAAGGATATATATTTGTGTGGGGACAAATCTGGATTTTCCCCCTTCACACTATATACATAAGGCAATGCATGCATTTGTCCTGCCATGGATTCATGATGAGGATTATAGGCATCACATGCAATGGGGCGTAAATGCAGGCCGTTACATAAATTTCTTTGACCTTTATCTGTTACGTTGCATGGTTTCAGTGAAACATGAATAGCGAGTACATTATATTTTTAATATACTAATAAAAGTACATTAGTGAATGTTCATTCTTTCATATATAGTAGTATACAAAATAATATATTTTCAATATTTAAATAATATATTTTCAATGAATACGTACAAGATACCATACATTTTTAATATACTAAAAGTAAATTCCTTGTGTACTGAATGTAAATTATTTGATAGTGTACAAAATATAATACTTAAATAACATTTTTTAAATAATGTATTTTATGTATACAAATAATGTACTTAAGCTTTTTATTTTGCAATCCATACAACTGTGTAGATCATATATGATCCATAGAATAATGATATTGCTACATGCATGATGCCGGGTTGTTGATAAGCCGACTTGCAGATTAGCTTAAAATTAAAACTAAAAATTTTAAAAAATACTTATATTACATTATTACATTGTGTGTGTGTGTCTATATATATATATATATATATATATATATATATATATATATATATATATATATATATATATATATATATATATATATATATATAAAAGAAAAAACATATAAATTTTAATTTATATATACTATGATTGGATGGATAATGATGCATGTTTTAATATTTTATTCTTAAATAGGTTGAATAGTACTAATTTTTTTATACTAAAATATTAAATTTATATTTATATTACATAAGAATAGTACTGTCAAAGTGGTCCGAAACCAGCAAGTTGGCACACACTCGCCCCACGGTGGGTCAAGTTAGGGCTACAAAAAAAATAATCCGCGAAGAAGCGGTCCTAGCCCACTAAGGCCTGCGAATTGCCATATATATTTTTATATATAAAAAATATATATATACATTGTATTCATGTGTACACGTAATGTACACATGAATATATATTCATGTGTATATTCTTGTGTACAGTACGTGTACACACTACAATTTTTAAAAAAAAAAAAACAAAATCAAAAGCTCGCGGCCCGGCCCGCGGAGCCCCCAACCCGTGTTGGGTGGACTAAGGTTGTATGAATCCCAGTACCACTGGCAGTACGTAGACCTAACGGGTCGGTCCGCAAAAGCTCCCCAAAGATTAGGCTTGCGGTGGGACGGGGTGGCCCATTTTGTCTGCATAAGAGTACAATAAACAATAATGTATAATATGAATATATTATTTAAAACATGAATATTTTAGAAATATTTGCATGCACGAATGACTTACAACCTTTTAATTTTTTTTAAATACAAATTTTATTTTAAATATTAAGCAACATGTGAGGCCCACTTCCTAACGAGCCAAAAATTTTAACGCTAATATTTCTCATTATGGGGCAAGTAAGCAAGTTAAGGCCAACCTACGGGTCTAAACCCACTTGGATAAGTTGACAAATGCATGCATCTATTGCTATTCCTTTAGTTTCAACAACTTTGCCACAAATGATAAGAACATTCATCATCTTACATACTTCTAAATGAGGGACTATTGAAAGGAAAAAGAAAGGGGAAATAATATCCACAATTTAGAATTGACCAATAATAATTAGTATTATCTAAATAGAAAACAAAAAGTTTTGTTTTTTTGTTTCCTCAATTATATATTGATCATGAATGAATTGCCGTGGTTGTTTTGGTCTCTTGTTATTACATAATATTAGACGAATATATATGTTATATGATAATATGATTCGTAATTGCTATAAATTATTTTTAAATTAAAATGTTCTAAAATTCTTGTGAAATTAATCTTTTGTAGAATAATGCCCAACCGTTATTTTTCTAAGCTTCACCATGCATTGAGTTCTTATACTTCGCTCAAATTCATAGTCTATGTAGTATGGAAACACGAAATACGAAAATATCAATTACAAAAAAATGTAGGAAAAGAAATGTGAGATAAATGTAAGAATATTAATTATATATATATATATATATATATATATATATATATATAGAAAATAATTATAAATATTTTTCTTAAATATATATAAATATTATTTTTCTACTAGACTACTGGTTTTAATTTATGATTAAAAGTAATACATTATTATGATTTGGACTACTTCTAATTAATTACTTAATCTTCATATATTAACTGTAATTACAATGCATGATAATAATTAGAGTTGTCAAAACAGATTTTACCCGCCGGGGCTCACTCCACCCTAATTAGTTATGTTCGTTGTTAATTTTATCCTATTTATCCCATTTTATGGAGCGCCTAGTATAAAAAAGGGGTCATATTTTAACTAAATGTTTATATGTATTCTCCAATGTCACTGCCACTATGGCACTGTTTTGGAGACTTGGAGAAACACAATCTAATATATTGGTTGGAAATGAATGTGAAGGACCGAAGGATAAGCCTATGTCAAGACTAAATGGGCCATGCATTCGGTATAGAAAGCCCAAAATGTTCACGCTCTTATATCAACTTGCAAAATACTCTTACCACATTTTATGTATCTGATTTGGCTACTAAGACTTGACTAAAGTTATTTTTAATTCAAATTTTATAATGTTAAGTTTATAATATGTATAATATGAAGCACTGTTTTGGAGAAGCACAATCTAATATTTGGCTGGAAATGAATGTGAAGGACTGTAATTGAATTTTGAAATGAAACTGTAATTGTGTTGAAATAAAAATGTAATGTATAAAAAATGAAATTGAATATGTTATACAAACAGAATTACTTTACGCAAAACGACAGGGACGATTGTAATTTCTTTTCATTAAAAAAAAAATAACACTGTTTTGGACCATGACCCACAGTAAAATTTGAGCAACCGTAACAAGCCACGTAGCACAGGTAGCAGTAAAAAATGGGAGTAATCTATGAAGTTTGGGTGACGTGGCGCCACATCCGAGGTGGAATTCTGGTCTCGGACACCTGCCCCAAGCTTCACCACTCACTCCTACTCTCAGTCTCGCTTTCTAGATTTCCTTTCCGATTTCTTTCATCTCCTTTCTTCTTCTTCTTCTTTTCTCTCTCAGTAATTTCTACAAACACGAAAGCGATGCTTTTGTAGTCGGCCATGGCTTCTCATCTCCTCCAGCTTCCACTCCCCCAAGTCGTGACCTTATCATCATCTACCTCACGCTACTCCATCAACTGCTCTTTCCGCAACCTCTCCTTATCCTTCAATCCTTTGAGCTTATCAAACCACGGTGGCCGCAGAACGAGGTGTAGTAGTAGGAGGACATTAGCACCCGTTTATGCCAGCAACGAGGAGGAAGCCAGCACTTCTTCCTCAACCGCCACTGCCACCCAAGAGAAAGGAGCGTACGATGAAGATGTGGAGGTCTCGGATTCCGAAGCCCTTGAATACGTCTCCCAAATCAAAAGAGTACTTAACCGCATCAATCTCCTTCATGCTCTTTCTGTTTCTGTTTTTTGTTTATGACTTATTATTGTTTTTAGAAATCTCTGAAGCTTTCTGGAGCGTTTTTACGTAATTGTTTTCTGGTTTTAGGTTTTGGAGCTGCTCAAGAAGAATAGGGATATGGTGTTTGGTGAGGTGTGTCAATTATCTCTGCCCTTCTCTTTTTGTTCCTATTTACTATTTCGCAATAATAAAATGATTTAGGTTCTCTATATACTTGACTGTGCAATTGTTAAACTTAATCACCTGCCAAATTGTCTTATACTTTAAATTTTTTATTTGATGGCCAGCTACTGCAATTTGAGTTCTAATGCTCAGTGCTGAGTGGGGTTTCTTATGCTCTTTCAGTACCTTCAAACTCTGATAGCTTTGTTTCTAATATTACTGAAAAATTGTTTTTTCAACACAGATTTGTTTCTTTGGTTAATTGCAGGTTAAATTGACTATAATGATTGAAGACCCCAGGGATGTAGAGCGGAAACGGCTGCTTGGCATTGATGATGAGAATGCTCCAACCAGAGAGGACTTGGCTGCTGCTCTTGAAGAAGTAAGTATACTCATGTTTTTCTGCTAAGCATACTAATAGTCATTTGGAGCATTTTGAAGCTGCATATGTTTCCTGGAAATTAACAATTGGGTTTTGCAAGCATAGCCCAGATCAGAAATGTGGTCGTAGTTTATAGAAACTTAATGATTATCCAGTTAATTGTTAAATATTGATCAATTAGCACGTCTAGAACAAGTACCGGATGAAATATTATGTCCAGAGCGAGTGATGATTTTCTCTTTAGCAAATGAAATAATACAATATTAAAATATGAAGATGCATTTAGCGTAGAGTGCTAGTTAGTGGATGAATGGATGATGAGACATAAATAACTATTCATAATAGTTCCAGAATATGTTTGAATCTTTAGACGCAGTGGATATTGTCTGAGAGGGCTGTGTCTAACCTTTAAAAGGTTAAGAGCCCATCCTTATTCTCCATCATTATATGCAAATATCACAATATTATATTACACACACTGATTAAAGCAGTTCATTATTGGCTCCACCAAAATTAGGGTATTGCTGTATTAGTGTAACAAGATTGTCAGTCTTAATTAACAGTGTATTCTTACTAGTCAAATATATTCCATTCTTAACACACACACACACATACACACACCTCAAGTCTCTATTAGTATTTCAGTTAAACTACACTTATAATAGCTACCATGCAATTTATTTATTGCACAGCTGAACAAGATATTTTCTTTAGGGCCCACATTGGTTTTCTATACAAATATTAATAATATAATTGAGTGCAAAGGACATTTGAGCCTCTTTGAGTTATTCATTGTTATTTGTTTGGATTATATTCAAACAGAGAATGGATATTTCAATATTTGAATTATTATTGTTGTTATTATTATTATTTTATGAAAGCTGGTGATGTTCTATGTTTTCATATGTTTTTTGAACTTAAAAATAATATGCTATCAAAATTGTGATGTTTAAATTTTGAATTTGTGGTTGTGATTAATTTTTAAATTCAAAGCAAAAACATGTTCAATTTAAAAGGAATTGTGCGTTGAGCATATAAATAGCCTTAAAAGAAGAGTAGAAAGGAACAGAATTCAAAACGATTGAGATGCATGTTCTTCAAAGACAAATAAGGGTTCTGCCTCATTTCAAACACTGGGATATATGTTCTTCAATGAGGTGACTATTCTGTACATATGGAAGTAGTTACTTTGGAGTTGAACTTTGATCTCCTTGTGCAATACCACCATGCATTCACAAAATATTTATGCCTACAGAATCTTGTATTGAACTAAAAATGGATAGCATTATTTCCTTATGTGAGAAATAAAATTTTATTCAAGCACAAGGGGAAAATAAATTTTAAAGCAAAGGTCAATATCTATGAAGTTTTGCTGTTGATTAAGCTAAAAAGTTTGAAAGCTTGTACTAATAGCTGTTCCCTGGGGAACTAGATTGCAATAGTTTTCAATAATTGTGTTTAAATTATTTGCAAGAGACTCCATATTTTTATTTTTAAGGTGAATAATTGTGGTTCTCAATGCAATTCTGTTAGAACATATATATAGATTTTTGTAGTTTCATTAAGTTGTTAAAATTTCACAATGAATTGCTTCTGCAAAAGTTTTTGATTGTGTGCTTGGTGTTATTTGAAGTAACATTGTACACCACAAACTCTGTGTTAATACACACACTAGAATACAAGAGTGTGTTTGCACATTGTCAATGCATGTATTTCTTGATGATTTGAATAGATTTTTTTTTTTGCCATTTTTGAAGATAAATGAAGGCAAGATTCCTGAAGATCGCCTTGCTCTTCAGATGCTGGCAGAAGAGTTGACTGCATGGCCCAATTTGGAGGTATTTCTGTGACTTTAAAGCATGGAATCATCATTTATTATTTCTTCCATGTAAGTGTCTTTTGGGTTAGCTCTGTTCTGATGGTGAGGTGGAGCTAAAATGTTATTCTGTGGATGCATTTGCATTTCCTTCTAAAACTAAATGCAAAAATATAAAATAGATCCTCAGAAAATATTCCCCCAATTCTGGAGTGTTGTATCAATATGTAGATGATTTATACTCAAGCTTGTGTACATATTTGCTTACATTATTCATGCTTTTCCATTAGACTGAAGCCCCAAAGAAACAGACGCCTAGCAAATCCCTGTATGCAAGAACCACAGACACTGGTGTTGATCTAAAAGTGGCTGCTAAGAGGCTCAAAGTTGATTGGGATTCAGCAGCGGATATAGGGGAAGATGATGAGGGCGATGACACGGAAGTGCCTCCAGCTGTTGTTAGTCCAGCAATTCCCTCTGATCTGTAGCTTATAAAAGATTTCAATTTATTTTTTCGATAGCGCTTCTGTTAATTTACGTTCCATTTTTGAAAATGCTGGGAACACTAACTATTGACATGTTTCACCTCAACTAAAAGCTTAAGCTTAAGCTGTTAGTATGCTAGCAAATATACAGATCTATTATTTTATATTTATCCTCATTGGTTACATCTTTGCCTGAAATTGAACATTCATTCTTGCTTAAATCCTGGTTTTATTTTCGTTTGTTGGACAAGTCCAGTTCTTTTTCATTTTCCTCTTCTTTTTCCCCCCCTTATTTTGTGTTCTAGGTGAAATAAATTCATGTGCCGAATGCACTTATAATACAATTCTTTGTGGCTGTGAATTTGACAAAATGATATTCTGATGCAGGGATATGGAGCTCTATATTTGGTCACTGCATTTCCAGTAATAATTGGAATCTCGGTAGTGTTGATTTTATTTTACAATTCATTGCAGTAAATGTTCACCAGTATCACATCGTCACCGCACATACCATCTGCCGTCTCAGATATATACTAGTCCATGTTAAACCATGGGAGGAGGTAAGTTACACTCGAGTTTGTGCATTGCATGATCTATTGTGAGTGACATTCTTGATACTTAATAACACTTTATAACTCGAGTTTGTATACATTTTTCCATTTTATAACTTGTTTCTGTGGTTCCTTGATGGAAAGGAAAACAAACATGAAATATCTGAGGGTATAATGTGACTTATAGACTGGGAACATGAAACTTGTCTTTTGTTTGAGCTGTTTTTTGGGCAACCGAGCTTCTTCATAGATTTACAGTATGCCAGTGGCTTGACTGTGATGAAAAAAATCCCAAGGTGATGAGCATAGACTGTGAATTTGTACCATACTTGTTGAGTAGGAATCTGGTTTCAAAGTGAACTTACCCATTTTACAGTAAACTCACTGTAATTGTTGAACTGCATTATTAATGACATGTGTCCTGCTGAGTGGTCTACCCCACAGACATAATTTGTGGTTGTATGTACATCATTCTTTGCCACATGCTTTCATGTGCCTCTACTTATATTTTACATACATTATTACTCACATTTCAAATTATGAAGGGATTTGTTCCAACATACATATATATGACAACATACATATATATGAAAACTTTTATGATATGCTGAATTAAAACATCTGCTCCATCCCAACTAAAAGTATTAAAAGTCTAAGTTGATACTTGAATTTTACATTTATGTTTATATATTATATGCTCAACACATCTCTTCACGTGTGCATGAGGTTGACTATGATACCAAATTAAAATATGTGCTTTATCTCAACTAAAAGTTCAATATGATAGTTAATTGCACATTTATGTTTATATATTATATGCTCAACATGTTGTGTTGTACTTGATACAATTACGCAGGTGTGGTGAGTATTAATATTGACAGTATATCCAATACAAATATACAATTTGTTACATTAGGGTGTTTGTATCGGGTACAACATGACACCTTATAATATTTCTATATATTTTATACAAATCAACAATGTAAGCGACAATTTAGAATTGAGAAGCAGAGGTAGAGTTGGTGAAACCTGGGGGAGGTTTAAGAATCTATATATGAAGCATTGAAGCCTCCCACGATTACTGCCGGGCTTTGTGCCTGGGAATCAGTTCTGTCTCACCTCTTTGCAAATTATGATTGCATTATAAGGAGTATTAGATTTGTTGGATCCAACGGGTTTTAGGGCTCGATTTGGATTGTGTTTGTCCGTCCCAGTTGAATTTTTTTTTACTGTAAACACCGAAAGGAAAGATTTAGGGTGTCCGCAAATGAGAATCAAATATTTAGTAATGGTAACGAGTTTCGGTGAAAATATTTTGTATGTTTGGTAGTAGTTTGGTTTATTGGTTATGTATGACTCTATAATAATTGGAATAAAAGTTTTAAAAATAAAAAATCAAGGCAATTAATCTTAATATAATAACATCCAAAACACCACTATGAATAAAAAATCAAAACAATATTTAAAAAACTAAATCAAACTTAAAAATCAAATTATAGTAAGAGTTATTTTCATTTTTGGTCCTAGATTTATAGGTGGCATTCCACTATTAGTCTTCTATTATCAAAACATCCACATTTGCCTTACCAAAAAAAAAAAAAACATCCACATTTGGTCCTAGTATTATTGTGGCATGATCATTTTTTGTCCTCCGTCAACAAAATTGTTGAAATGTCGTTAAATACAAAGGTATTTCGGTCTTGAGTATTGAGTAATGTAATTTTGTATATTGTGATTTAAAATTGTGAATATATAGTTTTAAAATTATAAACATAAAGTTCTAAATTGTGAATATAGAATTTTTATTGTGAATATAGAATTTTTAAATTGTGAAACCTGGTCCATAGCATAATTTGCCGTCGACACGCATCATCTTAATTTCCGACTTGCAGCCATATCATTATATCAATAGTCGCTTTCGTCTTCATACCGACAAATCTTGCCACCCCTTGGTTTAATACGCATGCATAATATTAGAATAATAACAATAATATTATGATGATGATGATAATGATAGTGTAGTGTCACAATAATATGTAATCCAAAATATAAGTATAAGAAAAGTTTATATTTTTAAACATTAATAATGGTTGAAACTTTAAAGTTTAAGATTTGTAATTGGAAATCATATTTTTAATCACTTTGAAGATTAAAAAATCATTGTTATTTGAGATCACCGATCGAAAGTGATTTGTAACGTTTGGTTGTCAAAAATTTTAAATGGATATGTACCTAAGATGTTTTTAAATATCTTACAGTTCTTACCACTAATATTTGAAAGTAAATAAAAAAAAACATAGTAAAACTGATCTATAAATAGAGAATTATAATTTGTTTAGATGGTAGTATAATGATATTAACTTCTTGAACTATCAAACTTTATCATACATATAAGTCATAACATATATAACAAAATATAATATAACGTCTCAAATAATATGATCTCTTTAGTTGGTCGGTGTTATATAATATATTTTGAGGGTATTGTGAAACAATTTTTTGTTGTTGTTGTTGTTGTTATTGTATTGATCTATACTAATAGTTATGAATATTTAATTTTATTGCATTTTTCATTTTGTACGTAAATTTTTAGTTACTTAATTGACAGTAAACATTAACAATATATATACAATAAAACAACTTTTAAAAATATGGATGCCATTGCATCAAAGCCATATTGTCGGTTGTATATGAGCCATATACCTACCAGGCTACCTTACACAAAGAATATTCAATCATTCAAATATTCAACAATTTTCCAAAAAGAAAAAGCGATTAAAGAAAATTACACATATAAAAAGAACACTTGTAAAACTGAAAAGTAAAAAAGAATAATAAAGACAAATATTATTCTTTGTTTTATTTATAGAGTATTTGTAGATTTTTGGAGGGTCTAAAGTTCCAACTAATTATGAGTACCTATGCAGAGAGGTCAACACTTGGAATTTATTTATTATTTTCCAATTTCGGATAGTCCAAATCTCTAATAGATTCAGAATTTCTTTAGTACTAGTGACTAGTAATGGGCCATTTATAATACGATTGGATCCGCATAGCATTATAGACCCCGGATTGAAGCAATAAGGTACATAATTTATATTTGTAAGCTATAAAATTTCATAACATAAGACACAAAAAAATGCAACAGAGACACATATACATGTTATATATTTACTTATATAACTGCCATATAAATATCCACTTTTTCCCTTCTTTTTTCTTCTGAGGTTATTGCAAACATTAACATTGATTTTAGGAAAATAATATTTTTTAAAAAAATTTACCTCATAATATTCACACTTAATAATAAATATATTTATAATTTAAAAAAAATCCCTTTTGAATTTACAAAACACATAATTAAACCCAAGATATACATTTTTTGAGTTCTAGCTGAAGCTGCCTCCACTGAGGCTCAAATGCACTCTCTTCCATATGAGAGTGTACATTGTTTGCCGCTTAACCACAAGATCTTTGGCAACCCAAGATATACATAACTACATAAGAACAAAGATTAAACAATCCATGACTCAAATGAAATTCAACTTTGATTCTCACATTAATACAATTTATTTTCACCATGACCCAACATATTCTTCCCCCAAAATGTTGAATTTCCAATCCCAAGAACTCCCACACTCCGACTTGAGAGAGCACTTGAGAGGATGTAAATCACGGTGACTCATAAGTTCAGCAGACAGGACCAAATGCTAATGTGCACAAGAGATACGTTCACTTTGGACATAATCCTCACACTGCCGTTGGCAAGGTTCAGACATTAGTCTCTTATTCTAAATAGTACTTACTAAATTAGAAGCTAAGCCTGTGTAGGCAACCTATTCTGACCCAACATATTGTATTATTGTGAATAGCATATATGATACTATTTAATAATTTATATAATTTATTATATATTTAATACAGCGTGGACATGATGGTCATAACTCATAAACCACAGTAAATTTTCTAGAAATTAAAGAATATGAAGTGGCCCTCTTTAACCAATAAACTTTAGTCTTTATTGTGGGGAATGGTAAGAAATGATGAGGGTTGGTAGCCATTGTCACCGACAACATAAATCAATCCAGCTAGCAACCAAATAAATAAATGATGAAAATTATATATATTTTTTTTTAAAAAAAACAGGAAATATAAGATGCACAATTATTAAATTAGACAAAGAATACATAAAATATCCTAGATTATTTTTATTATAATAATAATAATTAAAAGACAAGGTTGTGAGCTCATGACTGCCCATCATTATTGTATGGATATAATCATGGTCTACATAGTTGTGTGAATCATAATATCAAATAATGTGCATTTAGTATACAAATAATATATTTTTAATATATTAAAATGTATATTGTATGCACCGAATACATTATTTTGTATAATGTACATTCACTTTTAATATATTAAATTAAAAATACATTTTTGTTATGGTTCATACACCATTGTAATTTGCCGATGAGTCATCACTACCGTCTATACCCACTTATATTATATTATTTATTTTAAAAATAAGAAAAAGTGATGATACACTAATAAATACGAGTAATGAAAGGTGTAAATGGAATTGGAGTGCATGAAACTGAAATAAAGAGTTTTTTTTTTTTTTTTAAAGAAGGGAAAAAAAACAGAGATAATAATTATAATTACTGCACTAATTATTAACAATATTTAATTTAATTATGAATATTATTATTATTATTATTGACGGGTTCTTTGTAGCACGGATCCGATGGTCTTGAGTTCGAATCTTTTCACGGCTCCGGCAACGTCACGCATCGTGGGGTCCACAACGTAGGAGATTCCGTCAACGGCGAGACGCGTGTCGTTGACCAGCTGCCGGCACGGCTCCCGGCGCTGGGCGATGGTGCCGTGGTAATGGTAATACATGATGCGCCCCTCCGTCTTGTGGGTGGTGTTCCCGGCGGCGTTCTCCGACATGTGGACCCCAGTGGCGAACACATTCCTCGGCTGCACGGCGTACTTCCGGTCTCGCCGGATCCCGGTCTTGGAGTCCTTAAAAACCAGCTTCTCGAACCCCCATTTCCGGGCCGTTTTCCCGGCGTCTTCTTTGAGGCAGAGCTTATTGGACATCGGCATTTGCTCGATCGTGAATTGGGTGAAGGGGGAGAGGGAATCCAGGACGGATTTGAGCGTGTTTTTCTTGGGGATGAAGATGAATTCATCCACGTCGAAGAAGAACATCCATTTGGCCTGGAATTTGTATCTATGAAGGCAATCGTTTACGATTAGGAATTGGTTGTGGTAATATCCGTCGAATCGCTCTTCCTCTTTAACGTCTTGTAATGTAATATAGCCTTTCTCAATCCACGGCCGGAGAACCTCCATTACCGCCGGGTGTGCACCGCCGGCGTCGTAGATCACGAAATGCGACTTCTCGCCGAATAATCTGACGTGGTAGGCCACCCATTCTCGGATCCTCTGTGGACTCAAATTGCCGTAGATGGGCGATCCACAGTACAAATAGTCATATTTGGGCGGAGATTTGAGAACAGACCTAAAATTAGCGAAATCTCCGGGGGATTCGATTAAGGCCTCGAATGTATCGGTGATGTTGAAGTTGGTGTCGCCGCCGCCGTTGGCGGCGGCGTGGATTAAGAGTTTGCCGCCTTTGTCGCCGTCGCCGACGGGAACAGGGAATGTGCAATTCACCACCACGACCGTGTACACACGGCCGTATCCCCAGTCCGGGAGGATTCTCTGGCCGGGGATAAAAACGGAATCTTTAGATTCACCCGCGGGGACCCACTCGCACCGGTAGCTCGGCTTTCCGAAAACATGGAGAGGCTTTGAAGCTAAACCCATAACCGCAAACGTGTTATATCCGCCCCGGTAAGCCGACATGAGAATGAAATTGTAGGCGGCGGAGCCAATGGCGGTGAAACCCCGCTTGACGGCGCCGTTCTCCAGGGCTCTGTCTCGCTGCAGAGGCGGCGGAAGCGAGGCGGCATTGAAGAGCGGTAGGTCGGCGGGATGGGGGACGGGTTTGGAGAGGCAGTTGCGGAGATCGGCGGTGGAGAGAGTGAGGGGAGAAGGGATGAACTGAAGAAGGGTGATGATGCAGAAGAGGAAGAGGAGAGCTGTGAGTAAAAGCTTCAACTCAGCCGCGCAGTTCCATACGACGCCGACAAACATTTTCCGGTCGCCGCCGCCTTTCTGATCTTTCACCGTCATTCTCCTGCAACTAATCCTCCTCCTACTCCTCCGCTTAACACAAAAGTTGAAGCTGACACACACAAACAAACAATGTGTATGTATAATCGCTGCATTATTTTTCTCTATATATAATATTATATATACAAGGTCACTATTATTTTACAAGTTTTTTTTTTCTTTTAATTTTTTTTTTTTTAAGGATGGGGATAGTTGTAGCTAAGGGAGATACTGCTGTAGATTTTTATTTTTTTACTCTTTTAACTTCTACTTTTACTTTTAAATTCTTGTGAATATTTTTTTAGCTACTTATATGATTGAAAATAGTTTATTCTTATTTGTCACAAAAGTAAAAAATAAAAAGAGTATTTACGAACAAATAGACCAATTGAGAGTAATCTCATTATTTACCCTTTCCACTCGTCTCAAAAATGGTGAAAGGCTTTAAATTTATACTTCAAACATATAGTAATTCAAAGTATATCATTAATATAATATTATATAGGAGAAATTCATTATAGATTTATAGTTGGCAAAAATATTAATGTTTAATTTGAACTTTTCTAAAAAAAAAATTATCTAAATACTTATTATAGTTGATGTGGTATTAGATAGTAGATACTACTTTTGGTTGGAATTACTCTAAGTTAGTTATGCTAATTCGCTTTTAGATATGTTTGTTATTGTCTTTATATTCATTGCTTGTCTGCTTCTTTTTTGTTGGTAGTGTCTCATATGCAATTGATTTATTGGTGTTAGTTTGCAAAAAGAATAAATTTGGTCTAATTAGTTTTGTTACACTAACGAAATATATGTATGGAATTCTTAAGTTGACTCCATTATGCTAATATTTATAAAATTGACCCCGTCATTTTTTATCTATTGATCATCTTAAATAGATGAATCAAATTAGTCCACACTTATCACAAGAAACCTAGTTCATATATATATATATATATATATATATAATACAGTTCAAATGCAGTTGGGGTGCTCATGTGTGGCGAGAGGAAAGCCATTTATATTGCCAAAATCAACTTTCAGGATTAACAACGTTTAAAAAAAACATGGTGGCAATTTGGTCATTTTTTTTTATATCGGTCAAACTTATGGTGCATAATTTTTCTTCTTAAGGTGCGTCATTTTCCTTCTTAAGGTGTGTGATTTTTGTGCTTAAGGTGTATCAGTTATTGAAACTTAAGTGCTTCGGTCTAAAACTTTAAGGGCGTGATTTTTTTTTAAGGTGCGCGATTTTTGGGCTTATATATGATTTTATATGATGATTAGTTCTTTTTTTAAAGGAAAACTAAGCCTATGATTTTACATCATGATATGACTGCTTTGATCGTCACCTATAAAATTAAGAGTAATTAGCATTTTTCATTTAACTGAGTAATTAGCATTTTTCATTTAACTATCTGATGCGACATAAATCAGTTAAAAAATAGTTTCAATACAATGACACCATAAAGAGAGTTAAAACATATTAATTAAGAAGTAGATGCATTAATGGTTTTTAAATTTTAATTAATTGATTCAGACCTAACACAAATTGTGTACACCATAAAATTCTTTATACCTGTAAATAAAGGGTCTTGACACCCTAAACACAATTGTTATGCCATGAACTAGGGTTCACCTTGTATTATAGATCCTAATAAAAAAAAGTATGTGTTTGTAATTAATATATTATGTGCTTTCAATTAATAAGTCATATGACTGTAAAAAAAAAATTGAAAATACATAACATGTTAACTATAGATATATAACATGCTAACTATAGACACATAATATGTTAACTGCACATGTGTCTGTAGTTAACATATTATGTTCTCTCAAATTATTTATTTGCATATACTTTATTAACTACAAACACATAATATGTTAATTATCCACATATACATAATCTAAATATCATTTTGAATCAGGGTGCAGCCTAGTTATTGTTATTACTGTACCGTTCTCTACTAGTTATTGTTATGCTATCAAATTGCTCCGAACAACAATACTTAGAGACTTGTAATTTATATACCATGGACCAGGGTTCATATTGCATTATGAACTCGGTATAAAAATTATGTGTCTACAATTAACACATTCAGCACCTATAATTAATAATTTCTGTACATGTAAACAAATTGAACGCACATAACATGATAATTAAAAACACAAAACATGATAACTACATTCACACAGAAATTGTTAATTGCATATATATACAGAATATATGTTGGTTAGCATGTTATATGTCTGCACTTAACATATTATGTACTTGCAGTTAACAGCTTATGTGTGTAACTACATGAGATATGTCTTCAATTTATTTACAGGTACCAAAATGATAAGCTACATGTACAGAATTTAAAGATTATTCGTGGCTCGGGTTCCACAAAGATACTTGTGCCCGGTTTATCACATCAATACAAAGTAAGAGTCATTTCTGACATAGTACGTGTTTGATTTCATTATCAAGCTTCAATTCCATTGTCATTAGTCATTAGTAGTGCTTAGTTTTAGCATTTAATAGACATATCCTGTGCCCACGTATTACAATTTGTGGTTGGAACATTACCAGGTAATCAGGTATATATGCATGATTGTTACGTTGATGAGACACATTGATCCCAAGTCCGATCCTAGGACCCATTATTTTCATTACCATTGTGCAAGGCCAATCGTCCCAGTCCAACGTTGCAAATGATACGCTGTTTAATTAACGGTGTATTTGCCAAGGGCCTTGTGGTCTAGTGGCATCAAACCCTTCCCTGTGGAGGTGTTGCTGTCTCTTTGTTCTTCAGTAGGTTGAGAAAGTAGTTTATGAATAGATACTACACTGTAATAGAGTCAGTAGCATTCAAAAAAAAATTAACGGTGTATTTTTACTAATAATCGCTAAAATTTTAGTCACTTGTCTTAGCTAATATGGAGACACTCCAACGAGATATAAGGTCCATCAATTAGTCAAGTCAAAAAATTCTCAAATTGATTATCAACTATTGATTTACTAAAAATAGTCATCAATTATGTAAACTACTCTATTACAATGTGATTATTTACTACAAGTTATAACTTTATATTTACAACTAATTGGAGGTGTTATATAGAATTAACTAAAATTTTGGATTGGTACGTAATTTTACCTATAAAATTGATATTACATTGGGCGTTAAGATTGAGCTCTAGACAGTCTATCATGAGTAACGTAATATTATATTGTCATTGGGAGAAAGGGTTTAGTCCTTAACATCATTTACTATAGGCTATCAAGAGTCTCATTTAAAACAATTGGTCATGTTTTATTAGTCATAATATTATGCAAAGGAAGTGAATATTAGTCATAATATTATGCAAAGGAAGTGAACGTTGATGTTTATTAGATGTCTAAGGCCTTGTTTGGTAAATAATCAGCCTATCAGTCAATTTTGACTTATTTGACCACTATTAGTTGGTAAATAATAGGCTTTTTGTAACTTCAAAAGGCTAAAATTTAAAATGCTACTCAAAGCAGCCTTTTCAATTAGCTTTTTGAGAAAAGAAATTATATCAAACAGCTATCAGCTAACAGCTAATTTATCAAACAACTTTCTACAATCAGCCAATGTTATCAACAAATCATACCTTTTAACCTAAACAGCCAACCCAATCAGCTAACAGCCATTTACCAAACATGGCCTAAGTATAACGATCATTTACAATATAATTTTTATGATGGGTTTTAAATGTCTTTCAAGAATATTCAATGGTGACAACAAAAAATATATAAAATAATAATAGTATCTTATCTCATTAATTAATCAACCCATTTTAATAATGACATTGGTAATGAATAATTATGAAGCTGGCTGTGATTTACCTAATTCTTTGGCCTATTGAAATAGTAAAAAGCATAATACCGGTGTCGGTTGCATGACATGTGTAAATGTGTAATTGCATTGTCCTTGTAACTTTAAACAATTTTATTTCTATTATTGCCTGTCAAACATTAAAAATCGAAATTAATTATGTCAGTTATTTACGGTTTGTAAATATAGGGAACATTTTACAAATGATTTGATCATGTGAGCAGATCGAAGAGCATTCCAGAGTGTAAAATTTTGTCGGTGACGAAAGAGTTGGTGCGTTGTGCGTAATACAATATAATGTTCCAATTTAGGAGTCCAATTTTTTTGTTTTGGTAAAGCAACGCCAGAGGAGTTGTTTGTTATACTAGGGTTAGATGGACTAGCATGGGGCATTGGGGCCACATACCCATGCCGTGCTGTCTAAGCAAGTTATACAGTAGTCCACGTCAAATGATGAACAATTGTATATATAAAAATAACTTTCAGTACATTAAAATGAAAACTCAATATATTTAAAATGAATTTTAGGTCAGTAATTCACTTTATAATGTAAATATTGATTTACGGTATAATAATTGGTGTTGTATGCATGCATGTTGCACCCTTCATCCCTCTTCATAAGCTTAGGTTCTCTCTAAAATCTCGGACAAATAATTTTCAAAAGTTATTTTTTAGACTTTTCAATGTTTCGTTATTTATTTAAAAAATGATATCAACAAAAAAATACCCATTTTAGTAAAAGAAAAAAATGGCAAATTTCTGACCATCTATCAGAGAAAAATGAACGAACGGATCTTGTACCATTCCCAATAAATTCTTCCATTTCTTCCCGAAACAGATGATTAATCATCTAAAATTTTGATTAGATAAATCTTAGATAATGATGACGACAGCGTACAGTAATAATAACAACAACAATATTAATTTTTTTAAAATGAACTTTTTAAATATTTCATATCTAAAATTAAAAATAATTTAAAGATAATTCAACAAATTAAACAATAGACTCATCTTTATAAATCATTTTAAATAATTTTACTTGCTAACAATAAACAATTAATTTACAAATTTTTTTTACAGTCCACTAATATTATCTAACTTATCAAAACATTAATCAGCTAGGACTTATCCACTAATATATTTTCAAACATCAATATATGATTTTTTTTATTTTTTATTATTATTTTTTTTTTTGTAACGGAGTTAGTTGAGTTGGTAAATAACATTCCATTCTTCACAATAATTTAAGCTATAATTTAATTGCCAATAATGTTCATTAGTGGATATATGATCTGTAAATTTCATAGTAGTTTGCCCTCATCATAAATTTAATTGCACTGCACCCCTTATCCCAACTTTTTTTTTTCATTTACCAAAATTACCCTTTTTCACCTTGAGAGACGTGATCATCCCAAATAGGTGAAATCTAATTTATATCATATAATTAATTCTTATTAACATTTTTTCGATCAAATCTCACTACAAGAAAAACCATTTTTAGTGACAAAAACTTAGCGACGGGTAGAAAACCTCTCACTAAATGTATTATTTACGTAGTTTTTGTGACGGTAAAAAATTACTCTAGCTAAAAGTTTAGGATTTAGTGACAAAAATTTAATTCTATATTTATTTTAAAACTATACTCTCACTATTGGTAGGAATAATGTTGTTACTCTCACTATTGATATCTAAAAGTTATTTCACTGAAATTTCATTCCCACCAAAACTTTATTTTTGGGCGCCTAAGTCTACTCTGCTTCGTAAAGAAATTTGAAACCCTAAGTCACTTCTGGCTTACTCCATAGTCCAGTCGATTCCAAAGCAAAGCCGACGATGCTGACAAATCCGACGAAGGGCGACGAACCTATTGCCGACGAGGGCTCCGCCTCCCCTGCTATAGCCGCCGACGAGGGCTCTGCCTCCCCTGCGATAGCCGCCGACAAGTTCGCCACTGCCGGTAAGTGTTTCTTATTATCTTATTTTCTATTTTTTGGCTGTGTATATCTGTTGACGAATCTGACGGGCGATGAAGCTGCTGCGACAACGACTGACGACGAGGGCTCTGCCTCCCCTGCGATAGCCGCAGACCAGTTATCCCACCGCCGGTAAGTGTTTCTTGTTATCTATATTTGCTACTTTTTTTTTTTGAATTTTGACAGTTTAAATTTCATATTTGCCTTCGCCCACCTCTGGTATATGTTTGCTGTCATATGTACATAACCTGTGTGCTCACGGGATGGATGGGATTGGTTGGAATTTTGTGCAGTTTGAGACTCTGGGATATGGAAAGAACAGTGACTGATAAATGTTTTCTACCTTAGGAGACATTTTGTTAAGTTTAGCAGTCCAACCATTTCTCTTGCATTGGTCATGTATTTGTTGAACATATGAAGCAAGATCTCTTTGCTTGTCCATGAAATACATGAGTGAGAATGCCTAGTTATGATATAATGTTTTGTATGTCTTGTGCATCAAATACGTTGCAAGAAGTGGATTATAGGCCAGTGTTTTGTCATGTGATCATGAAGAGTCTTATGTTTACTGTTTGGACAACATATCATATGCAGAAACATGGTGACTATATACCTAATAGGGTATTAGGTATACTATAGTAAGATTATTATAGACGGTGAGGTTCATACTTATTTACAGCACATCATGTAGTATTACTTGAAAGAAATACGGAGTAAGTTAAACTAATGATTGATGGGAGGGGAATAATGATTTATGATTAATCCAGAGGAGGTAAACAATGGAGTGTTGTACTGTTGGCTTATTAAAATCTTATTCATTTAATAAGCTTTTATTCAACTTAATTTACTGGAATGGGCTTGAAACTGTTTAATTGACTCATTGTTAAAGAACATGCTTATATGCTTTCTGCTGCTTCCTTGGGTTTCATTATTAAGATGCTACTTATTGAGGGTAACGGTAATGTGAAGGGATTTGTTTTAGTTTTACCTGAAATTTTAGGTAATTCAAAGACCATTGCTTAAAGTGTTTTCACATGAATTAATTAGCACGTTAGCAGTGGGCAATGATTGAGAGGATACAGTGATCAGGTGGTTGAAGATGCAAATGTTGTGCTTTACATGTTTGGTTCTTATTGACTTGGAGTAAGGAGCTTCCTTCAGTGTTTCACTGTCCATGTCATTCTTTTTTGAGTACGTGCTTGCACACTTATTTTTTTTTGCTTAACTTACCATAAGATCATTGTTTTACAGGTGCACGAAGTCACCGAATTGTGCAGCGTACCAGATGCAAATGTCCCAGTTATAAAATTGAATTTCGATGGTGTATCAATTGATCTCCTGTATGCCAGTATTTCTCTACTAATTGTATCTGATGTAAGTTTTTATTTTTGTTGGTGGATAGTTTAAGCAGTATTGTTTGTTTAAATTTCTATTGTAAGTTCAGGCAAAACACCTGGATTATATTACATAACACAGGCCAGTTCTCCTGTGTTTTCCAACTTTTAAATTGGAAAATAAGGGAGCTTTTCCACTTTGGGGAAAGAAAAAACTGCCCATTCTCCCTTTTACTTTTTATTTTTTCCATTTTGCTTGTTTGTTTTTTCTTTTTTTCCAAAATTTTCTATTTATTGAATGTGCCCTAATCTATTTACTGTAGTTTTCAGATTGATTTATTGAGGATAGCACATTATAGAATTTCTGTCAATATGAATTGCACATTGCAGCCTGTTATGTTTTTTACTAATGCTATATGGTTCTTAATTGTGGACAGAATATGGACATATCCAATGTGTCTGTTGTACAATGTTGATGAGCCAACGGCACAAAGCCTTAATGGATGCAGGGTTGCTGATCAAATTCTCAAGCTTGTTCCAAATGTTGAGGTAATTTTCTATTAATATGAATGTTGAACCTAGAATTGGAAATAAATCAATGAGTAATTTTTCTTAAAAAAATGTCCATAAAACTAATCTCGAACTTCTGAACTCTAGAATTTCAGGACAACTCTACGATGTGTGAAGTTTTGGGCTAAAAAACGTGGCATTTATTCAAATGTGAGTCTTTTTCATATTATCTTTTCCCATGCTTTTATTTTAAGTATCAACATCTTTTCTTTTGCCATTTTCTGTCTCTCCTTTTCTTAATACAATTTTACTTTAGCAGGTTTGATAGGGAAGACCAGTGTGAAAAGAACAAAGGTATTTGCCATTTTGAGGCTCAGGCCAGTGATCAGGAACAGATGGATACTCCATTATTGATTGTTGAACGGTTGTTCTAAATTGAGTGAGTAAATGGAGTGGTTTAATATAGATTTGCTTTGGGCTGCTTTTTGTCTAAACTAAATATGTTTATTTGTACAGTCTCGCCTTTCAAAATAGCCAACGAATACATTACTATGGCTATTTGTTATAATCAGTTTCATTGCCTTTAGTCTTTACAAAGTTGTATGAAACATTTCATTTTGGTAGTGATGTTGAAGTCTTTTAATATATTGATCAACTTTATTACTTTGATTGCATTGTTGTAAAAGTTTTAATTTTTACTAACACAATATCTATAGTTACAACATAATATAATATTGATTAGTGATAAAAAATGTATTACAAAATTAATATTTAATGAGAAATAACAATATATACAAAATTAAAAAAAATGATATTTGACACTAAATTAACATTTTTAGTGACGGGCAAATAGTAATATTAATGACGGGATTATCCATCATTACAAGAATATAATGAGAGGAAATTATGTTAGTATTTGTTTTAGTGACGGGATTTTTTGTCACAAAAAGAACATTTTAGTGACAGTAAACATACCATCACTATATGCTTATTAATGATGGTATCATATCCCGTCACTATTTGTTTTTATCTACGGAAGAAATAACGACGGGTGGTGACGGTAAATTTCCCGTCATTAAAAGTCATTTATGATGGTTTTTGGGTTTTTAGTGACGGTTTTACCTCTCACTGATGATCAGTTTTCTTGTAGTGTCTGTCACATAAATTTTTCTATCATACTAAACATGGTGTAGGATTAATTTATATTTTATGGTTTAGAATATGCTTTTAATTTATAGGATTCTGCAAGGTAATCATCTTTTTCACTCCCACAATCATTACTTGAGCTCTCCAGTATTTGCTTAGAAATGATGGTCACTTTATCGCTTTGGGTCCATCCGAATCAATCTTTTAGACTCATTATATGGCTTTCCCATTTTGATCTAAACTATTCACAGGACAATAAATTGACTATAGATTGTGTCGTTAGCTAAAAACTACAGCACATAAGGAAAATGTATGATAATGAAAAAGAAAAGTAAAATTCCAAATTTAACACATTGAACTTATATCTAAATTATTTTACATGTGATAAATTCAAAAACTATTGATCTTTTTATTCTCTTATTTGAATAATAAGTATTAACTAATTTTCTTTATATTTTAGTATAATGTATCAAAATGTTTGTTTCATACAACTAAAAGTTTAATTTCATACTAAATTATCTATAAAAAAAAAAAAAAAAAGAAACATTCCACATATACTAAATGATGTTTACAATCTTTTTTTATCCCACATTAGTAAAAAGATGAGTAAAGACTAAGGGTCTGTTTGGAATAGAGAAAATATTTTTTGAAAAATGATTAATTTTTTAAAAAATATTTTTATTTTTTAGTGTTTAGAGGATCAGAAAGCAAAAAAAAAAAATAGTCTTTTTTTCTGTTTGGTTGAAAGTAAAAAAATTATATATCTTTTCTGTTTGATTCAATTTTTAAACATAAATATAAATCTATTACAAAGTTATTTATTATAAAAATACTAATTATTTTAATGATGAATTGATGATAATAATTATTTTTTATATTAAAATAAAATTATAAATTAAAATTTAAAATAGTTATAAAGATTAATAATTATTATAATAATAAGATGTAAATAATATGAGCTAAAGAAATTGATGAAAAAAACATTTTTTTAATAGATGTACGCGCGCCAAGAGTGCCGGATTATGCCAGGATTTTTATTGTTTAGTTAGGCCCAACTAGGCCTAACTCATATTTAATAAGAGATTGATAAATGAAATACGGAGTAATTCTTAACGAAAGAAATTGAAGAAATATTTTTTTTGGGCAACTATTTGGGTTGTGGGATGTACATATCAAGCTTTCTATTAGGTCTTCCTCAACAGTGTAGGGGTTTTGAGGAGATTTTGCAGGTGTGATTAGGAAAAAGAAAATGGAAGTATTGGCTCAAATAGCTGGGGCTTAAATCATTTAAATATGATGTTCAGAATTCGAATTCAAGTGGAGTAGCCAACTTATATATACAATATGAAAGATAAATTGATTCGTTCGTTGACATCAATCATATGCCATAGGCATGGTTGATGTCTCATCAATGGAAACAAGGAATCCATGCAACTGGGCACCAAGACAAGGTTATGGTACCAAGTTTAATCAAACCCTACCATGCCAAATCTCTTTGAAGTTTGTGGTATACATTTGTATGTACAATCGAACATATGTTCAATAATAAACATTTTCAATTCTTGGACGGGGTCACCAAGTGAATAAAGTATAACTCTCATACTAAAAAAGTTACAAGTTCAATTCTTACTAACACATTTTTAGCTGAGCCTGTTGTACATGGCCGGATTTCCCCCAAAATATTTACAAAACAATATTGTTTTGGTGGAAATTGAAACTACCTCTATAGAAAATTAAATTGACTTACGGCATGTTTGGTAAATGGCGGACAATATTGTATAAGACACCCACTTTGAATTCATTTTGAATAACCGTAATTGAAAATTTTGAGGATATATTTCAAATTAATTAAATTCTATTTTGCAGGTTGTGTTATTAGTGACTGCCGTGAGTATAAACGACACTTTGATTCAGTGTCTATTCAGTTTATTCCAAGATCAGTGAATAAGGCTGCCCATGCTTTAGCAAGGGATGCTCGTTCTCATACTGGTCCGTCTATTTGGTTATATTCAATTCCGTCATGTATTGAACTTTTGATTTAATGAAATTATGAGGTTTTGTTTTCAAAAAAAAAAAAAAAAATTCTCTTTACACAACCTCACAACATACTAAACCACCTCACCATTTTCATCTCTATGAACATTTTCTTTTGTTTTTTTCTTCCTCAAATTGATATGAAGCTTTTGTTAGATATAAATATAATGTAGCATAAAATGAATAAAAAACTTAATTATGAGAAATCTAACCTCTAAAGAGGGAATTGTATATATATTAGTGCAAATCCACATATGTTTTCTAATGTAGGACAAAAATTCCTTCAAAGCCTTCCAAACTTCATTTTCCTAACTCTAATGGGTACGAAGAATTTGAACACACTTTAACTCAACTAAAATTGAAAATGGATCCCACTGAAAATTATATCATAAAATGACCACTTAGTGAGTATAACTTGGGCTAAAAAGAGAGTAAAACAAACTCTTTGAGATCAGGGAAGGGATAAAATTTGAGTTTAAATATTTTGTGCAAATTGGGCTTGGATTAGTACTAGAGTGGCCTGTAGGTATGTGGGCTTAATCACAAACAATACTACTTGTGGTCATTTATAAATTGAACCAAACATCTTGTCTCTCTACTAAATCACCTTAACAATATGTTATATCCATTGGTCTTGCCGAGACGCCATTTGCAAACTCATCAACAGACATATCACAACGGGCCAAAACCATGTATCTATGGTGGCAAAATACCGAGAAACCCGATTCTGAGTTGATTGAGGGGCGGGTTCATGAGGTCTATGATCAATTGTTATACTATAGAGTACGGTCTATCTTGCATTGTTGATTATCACCAAAATGACATTCAGATTATGTAAATGTCATTAACATATTATATTATTATGTACATTCTGTTAATAAATTATGTACCTACTACAATTAACTTATTATGTATATGTAATTAACATATTATGTATATGCAATTAATAAATTATGTAACTATTACAATTAACATATTATGTATCTACAGTTAATATATTATGTACTTCCTATTAATAAAGTATGTACATATCACACTTAATATATTATTTATCTTCAATTTATTTATAAGTATATAATATAGGGAAAATGAAATTTTCCCCTATGAATTATGTGCATATAGCAATTTTTTCCCCATGAGTTATTCATGTATCCATATTTACACCCTCAATTAACTCAAAGAGGAGAAGTGCTATATACATATAACTCAGGGGGGAAAAGTGTCATTTTTCCTATAATCTATTAAGTGAAAGTACATAATATGTTAAGTGCAAGTACATAATATGAATGTTGTTTTAAACCAAGGTCCATAATGCAAGAAAAACCATTACATGGTATAATTGGTTGATTCAAGATACCGTGCGGCGGAGCTCATCCACATCAATTGTTAATCCATCACACCGTTTGGCAAAAGCCCTCGCTCTAGTCCTCAGGCCCTAAGTATTTTATTAAGTAAGATGCCAACGCCTCTCGAGCGATCTGCAAAAACGGCGCAAGGCGGCCGCCGCAACCCTTCTGCCACGGCGGCTTAGCCAACGACACATGCCCTTGGAGGCCAGATGGTCCCTACTGCGATTCAACAAACGAACGACGAGCGCATGCGTCACAGAAACTAAAATATGATTTTTGATATAATATTTATAAATCCATAATACATAAAATATTAATTTTACTATAACATGGGGAGATTTTACTAATTATGTAAGAAAAATATATGATTGATTACATAATATTTATAAATCCATAATACATAAGATATTAATTTTACTATAACATGGGGAGATTTTACTAATTATGTAGAAAAAATATATAAGGAGCTCAGAGGCGCTGTTTGTCGTCGGCTTAAGTTCAGACAAGCTGTGGAGACCCAAATCAACCACAAGAACGCAGCTATCGTCATTGCTTGCACCAGCCGGGAATCGAACCCGGGTCTGTACCGTGGCAGGGTACTATTCTACCACTAGACCACTGGTGCTTCTTGTTTTGAACCACTGAAAATATTCCTATTATAGATTGTGATTCTAATGTTAGAGATTGGTCAATAAATAAGTTTAAAAAGGTTAAAATTGAAAATGATTGAATTGCCATAGTATTGGTCTATCAGTTCTAGAATTTATTTTGATTAGTTTTCAATTAATTATTAATCTTATTGATAGGGTGGAATATGTTAGCTGTTAGCCTGCTAGGTTTTCAATATAGTTTTGCTATTTTACTTTGTTCAACACATAAAAATATTTCATGTTTAGCAGGTTTTATTTTCCAAAGATTTCATGTTTATTGAATTTTTTTAAAAATTTTTATTTTTTTTTAATTTCATCTTTGAGGTACCCTTGGTTATAAAAATTTTCAAACTGCATATTATGCTCTCTTTTTTTTTTTCTATGATACTAACAAATGGAAAATTTTTATTTTTTTTTTTATTTCATCTTTGAGATACCCTTAGTGAAATTTAAAACTTTTTTTTCTAATCTGCATAATATGAAAGTTTTAAATTCAAATCTCAATTAGGATATACCCAAGATTAGAAAACAAGAGTTTGTAGACGAAAACAACCTTATTAATCACTTTTAATATTTTAAACAAATCACTGTTGGTAAAAAAAAAATAGTATAATACGGACTACCTAAAAGTCATTGAAAAATTTTGAAAGCGAAGTTGATGATCAATTGCTGTCAAAATTAAATTTCTAACTACCTAATGGTTACCTAAATTTTTGACCACACGGAGATTGGAAATTAAGGGTGTGTTTGACAACCCGTAAAATAACTTCCGGAAAATGTTTTCCGAGTTTTTGGTGTTTGGCAACGGCCGGAAAATGTGTTCCGTTGACCAAGAAAAATCAGTCCATTTTTTCGGAAAATGACTTACAGAAAAAATCTCCGTAAGTCATTTTTCGGAATCACCAAAATGACTGTCTCGCATGTTCTCGGCCAAAACCAAGCCATATCACCAATGACCGTGGACCTCCTAGGAAAACAGTCGGAAATCTGCCGAAAATCCATGATTTTCGGCGGAAACCTGTGCTACGTTTTTTTCCGTCCATATCACCAAAATATTTTGAATTAGCTATGAAATTTTTTCCGTCCAACCACTTTAGTAGTCAGAAATTATAAGTGGTTTCTAATGTAATGAATTTATTATTACCCCCACCAATAACAAGTGGAAAAACTGAAGAATGAGAAAGACAAAGAGAGCATTTTATTTTTGGACATACCTTCGGATGGTGGCTACATGTTTTCCTCTTAACAAAAAAATATTAAAAAGTGAGAAATTTTCATAGAATGATTAGAAATAAGCAAATTTTCAACTAAAATGTACAAAACGATATTGTTTGGAGTTGTGTGTGATTATAAGGAGTAATAGTTAGTATAGCATAATTAAGTAGTTGACCAAATCCCACTCCCATTTTGTGTGGAAAAGCAATTGTACACCTAAAGTATTATTGGCCATGTGCATGTATCAAAATATGCTATCCCTCCCATCACAAAAGGCAACTAAAAGATAAAGAAAATTATAAAGCTTGGGGGTGGGATGGGGGGATCTTTGCACATGGGAAACCATCCTTAACTTATACAATGCTTCTAACATTGGGACACCCAGATTCCCACCCCAATCAAAAAAAAACTCTTCATCAAATTAGAAAATATGATAACTAATGTATTCTTAAAAAAAAAATATTGTTGTTGTCATAGAGACAGATAAAAAGGAAATAAAAATAAAAGATCATTCTTTGAAATCGATCAATAATCAATTAATACGTCAAAACTAAGAGTAAAATGATGATACACATAATACAATTGTACTCCTCCCTAACATGACAGACATATCATTGGTGCTAGCATGTAGCTCACTTTTCTTTTTCTTCTTCTTCTCTTTTTTTTTTTGGGTGACGATGAAAACCTATTGTAGCGGAGGGTAGGCTCTTTTTTTGGTGAAGATGGAAACCTGCAGTCACTAGCTGAGAGTATGCACAGGATAAATCTCGCTTTGTTTGTGATATTAGTCGGCAAAAGTCCACAAGAGTCAATTAAGTAAACCACCTTAAGTTATGACCGGCTGAAACCAAAAAGGTTAATAACTTAGAATCTTGTGATTATCAAGCCAATAGAGCGCCCAACTTTGTTGGAGTTGTCCCCAACTACAAGACATATATTTTGGTTGTTTTTTGGCTCCTGGTTCCACTTAGACCCATGTTCCTGGCTCCACATGGTTCCACCTCGTCCCACCTAGACCTCGACTCATGGCTCCATTTTTCCACATGGTTCTAAGTTCAGCTAGCTAGTCCTTCAATTAATCCTGAGACCTTCCATATGAAAAGCAATAGTTATGCCATCAAACTACCAAGGTACTACGCTTTTCTTCCATTTGATAAGGAGGAACATGTGATAATAGGAGTTTTACTTTTTAAATAATACTTATCATTTTTCATAAATAACAATGGCAAAAAGAAAGAGAATCAAAATAACAAAACAATCCACTTATTTATATAGAACATCATCCAAAACATTACAATCCCCAACCAAAAAAAGAAGATGGGAAATATGATCCAAAAACACACCAAAATTCACACCCACTAGATGAAAGTATGATACACACTAGAAAAAAAACACAAAAACAAAAGATAATGTGGTACATACATTATATTATTCCACCAACACAAACTTTTGTGTTTGCCCAACTCTGACCCTAAGCTGGTAAAAAGTTAGAAAGAGTTCAGCAAGATGGATGGATGAGCAACAACACCACAACCACAACCACCCCATCTCTATATGTCTTTTTATATTATTATTTTCCTCAAATTTTTTTTTTCCTAAAATAATTTAAAAGGAAATGAAGGAGTGGGTCCCAAAAGAGCCTCCTTTTTCTCTGCTCTGATGATGAGAATGTTTATCTTCTCTTCTCTTCAAAGTACAAGGGGGGGCAAGAAATTAATAATAGAGGTTTGTGGGGGTGAGTCAAGAGAATAAATGAAAGGCATATCCACCAAACACATGCCTTTAACCATTCCCCTGCCCCCCTTGCACATGCAACCTGTCCCCCCCCCCCCCCTCCCCCATTCCCTCAAACTCTTATTTTACTTATAATTACATCTTTATCTTAATTAACAACATGCATGTCACACCTCCCAAATCATATTACAACTTCAAATTAAACTACTTGCATCATATCAATCAATCCAACCAAAAAAAAGTACATCTATCTACTGTTAATTAGTCAATCATGATAAGTCACGACCACGACGGTGATTTGTTGAAGACAATTGATTTATACTGAAGGGGCGGTGGATGGACGCTGGGGGGCGGCCAGCTCGGCACACGGGTGGTGTCGCGGGCAGGTGGTGAGATGGTCGTTGGTAAGGCCGGCGGCCTGCATGAACGAGTGAATGACGGTCGGACCGACGTACCGGAAACCCCTCTTCACCATGTCTTTGCTTATGGCTTCTGATTTTGAGGTCTTCACCGGAATCTTGTTGCACCACTTGTATTGTGTTGCAATTGGCTTGTGGTTCACAAATGCCCATAGGTACTTATCAAATGACCCAAATTGCTTCTTGACCTGTACAAAGAGTGAAGTTAATGACAAGAATTAATTTTGCTTAGTGAAAAAATAAATAAATTGATTGGAGGCAGACCATGTGAGATGTGACATGTAGTTAGTCAAGGTGTGCCTTGAATTGGATTTTTAGTTGGCTAGTTGCTTTGTTATATTCTTAGTCCATGTGGGGCATGTGGGATGATGTGTTGATGTCATTAAGGTGTGTTAATGTTAATTAAGCCCACATTAATTAATTAATTTCACTTTCCAATTGCCAACCAAGAAATCATAATAACATGTGAAAGGAAGCCTAAAGTATGCAAACTTTTAAAGATTTATTAGTAAATCATATCACAATAATGCATGATTAATACCTCAAGAATTCTGATAGAGTTGTCAACAGCTCCTCTGACTTGGCTCAATTCTATGCCATAATCAGCACTTACAGAATTTATCTTCTTCTCTGTGTATTTTGAAACTGCTTCTGCATCAAACCCTGAAAATGCATCCCTGCAAAAAAACACATCATTCAATTAACAACCACCAAAATTCTTTAGGTTACTATGAAAACTCGTAACCACCCTTTGAAAATGTACACGAAAAAATCTTGCCTTATGACCTTAGTCAGTAAAGAAATACAAGCTGGTAAACCAAGAAAGCCACTAGGCCGCTTTCACTAAAAATCAAACTTGTAACTAAACCGGTTTTATGATTTGATTAAGGATCACAAGAAAGTAAACCATCCAAAGTTTCTATAATTGACAAGTTCAAATCAAGAAAACCAATAAACAGCTCCCATTAAGGGTCAACTTGTAACTTTGTAGTTACAAATTCAGGAATGAATATCAATATATAATGCAAATGTTATATATATATACCTGAAATCTTGCCTTTTCTTCAAGACTATTGTCCAATCTGATCCAACTTGCGCACCAGTTAACACCAATAGTTCAAACAACATGCTGCAATTACACCCAAAGAAAATTTATTAATGGCTTTTTAAGGAGTTTTTTTTTTTTAATACTACTGATTTTGTTACAATATAGTATCTATATACTTACTTATCATTATGGACAGGAACTCCCCATTCTTCATCATGGTAAGCGACATAGACAGGGTCCGAATTGGGTGTGATGAAGCTGCACCTCTTCTCCTCACGGACGACCGCCGTTACGGCGGCTGAGAAGTCGCCGGAAGCCACCTTCCCTTCATACTTAGCGGATTTGGTTCTTCCGTAGTGAGCAATCCGCATTTTCCTCTGCACCTGCATGATCGCCACCTGTTCCCTCCTCGCCGCCGCTATGCTTCCCGGCTCGTCAATCATCACCGCCGCCGCGCCGCCGCCTTTCTTGGACTTCTTGGCCAGCAAGGTTGCCGGCGACGGCTTGGGAGTGGAAACCTTCTCGGCGCTAGAGTTGAGGCCATTGGGATCGTTCCCGGACCGCTTAACGGCGGGCTGTCTGGGCGATTTTATCTTGGGAGACGCCGGAGGAGTGGTGGTGATTGGCGCCGCCCTAGACGGCGGCGGAAGGGGCAGCACCGCGGCGGCGGAGGGCTTTTTCAGGGAACTGCGCCGCTCCAACAGAGAGACTCTGTTTCGGTTGGGTTGAAGAACATTCGGAGCTGCCTGGAGTTTAGTCTCGGATGAACACATGATGTTTTGTTTTGTGTTTTTTGTATGTATATTTTATATTGTGTGTCCTTTGTGAATATTGGGAGGATTGGGGTTAGGTACTAAGAGGTTTGGGGAAAGAGGAAATGAAGGAGCACTGCAAATAGTATTGATGAGATGAAAATGAAGGAGGGATGGGAATTTATAAAAAGTTGGGGGTGGGTGGTGGGGACAGGTCAAGGGGAAGTTAGTAACATGGGGAAGTTGGGGTCTGCCATACATAACACACCTTCTTGTGAAGGGCACTTCCTTTTAATTTATTCAACACTTCACATCCATCTTGACCTAATGGTTAGGTCAATAATTCTTAATTCAATTCTAAATTTTCAACTTGGGTGTTTAATTAAAGCTTTAGTAACCGACCAAAGACAATTGTGGTCAAGCAGCATAGTTGTGGCCCTCTCAAGTGAGAGGTCACAGGTTTCATTGGAGGCATTGGCTGGCTCTTTGTGCTTCTTACAACATTCGTACGTGTATTCAGCAAGCCACTAAATGAGACTAATTCGGCTTAATTTTTATCCCACCCCATTCTGAAGAACTTTTTTTTTTTTAAGATTGGTGTTGCATCCACATTAGTTACTATAGTACAAATTTCATTTTGTACTTGCATACTAGTACTATAGATTATTGCACACAAAAAGAAGGATTTGCTTAGGTAGTTAATGAAGGAGAGAAAGTTTGGGAGATGTTAAGTCACAGGTGGCGCCGCTAGAGGTCAGCTTCGGAGAGTTAACCCAAAACCCAAGCCAAATCTAGCAAGGTGAGGGGGGTGGAAAAAGACCAATCATTGCTATTTCCTTTAGAGCTGGCCTGAATTTCACTTTCTTTCCTTTTCAATTCTTGCCCACAATCCTTTTCAATTCTTTCATCTTTATGTATGTATATCCAACTTTTTCCACAATGCTAGTTAGTAATAATATAAATTTGTGCTAATAGAATGAATATTTTACATGATTAGGAGTACAGTACGACACAATAATTTTACAATAGAGTGGATATTGAGTTAATCAAATTTAAGGAGAATTGCTCCCAAGAGAACTATGAACTATTCGGTGACATCTATCTGAAAATATCTAATAGGATCAGGAGAAATTTTATATAAAAAAAATGCAATGATAATTTGTAAATAATTCAAACTTTGAAGTGCAAGCCTATAAAATGCAGCCTTTATACTATATAGAGTGCGAGTATACTTTCACAATCGGTGCAATAAATGATAACATTAGGTGCAATTAATTTTGTTGCATGGGTATACTTAGCTTTATATTGTTGCACTCTATGATGTTATTAAGTGCACTCCATAGTATTATTACTTATCCTTAAAGTTTCAGTTAATTATTTACAAAAATATCATCACATTTTTCCCTCTTTCAGTACTTTAAAATCATTAGATCTTTCCACATAAACGATTCTGATTGATTCTTAATTTTCTTGAGTGGATATGTTCTTATTTGATCCGAATTATAATTCATATATATATCTATGTGTATGAGCGCGCGTTCACACAACCAGTCAGATATACATATCAATATTAATACCCTATTGGGGATGATATTTATGAGTTATTTTGGGGCATTGCATTTTCACCTCTTATTGGGAATGGAGAAGTTTAATGATTGCGAGTGGTGTGATGGGGCATGACATTCAGCAAAGTATGCATATATTCATTGGAGTTTCAGAATTCAGATTCCAAGGTTACACCATTCTGGCGTATATATCTAGACCGGTAACGTACATGTCAATCAAGCGGATGATGATGAGATATTAAAGTGCACTCCCATATGCTATGATGGATCAATATTTTATTGGATACCAATCCTCACATCCCTTTGCAAATTTATATAATATACCAAAAAAGGTATGTTACTTATTATTATAAATAAATAAGGAGGATATTATTGGCATGTCGTCATTGGTTTAATGTATGAGAAAGTCCACTTAAGACCTACTTCTAACGGTAGCGTAGAGGTTCGATTTCTCGCCAGGAACATTGGAGGTTTAGGTATAGGTTTGGCTCCTTATGCGCAAAAGTATGCAGTTTGATGTTGAGTCTCAAAACTATATATTAGTTCGATTTACCTTGTCATGGGTCTTAGAATAAATTTATAGGATCCAAGATATAGTCCGACGAAGTCAAGAAACCTAGGTTATAAAAAGAACTGAAGAAAAGAGTATAAATAGAAGGAATTTATAATACTTCTTTTTCAATAAATTAATCAGTTGCTCTAAAATAGGATGGGAGTAGTGAAGCACAGCCCTTTCTTTGGTAGCTTGTTGCCATCAGTAGATTCATATAAATCCACTTCAATTCAATTCCCTCAACGCATAATCTAACCCTTGAGTTGCAAGCAATAGATATGAACAAAAAGTGTGAAATCTTGAATTTGAATTACTTTCTAAAGAAGTGATGAATGGTCAAAATAGTAAGATTTAAGCAAATACATAGTTCAAGGAAAGGAAAATTGCTATTTCAAGTGGGAATTGAAATCTCAATAATCTATATAGGTATGTTATACATTATTGGTAAATCACAATTCGTCAAATTATTAAAAATAAAAATAAAATTCGACCGATTATGTTGGCCAGTCAACAACCGGTCGTCCAAGCTAAGGTTGTAAAATAGGTTGTAATTAATTAATGTTATTAGCGCATTTTCCAATTGTTTATACTCACTTTAGGTATTAAAATAGGGTGAATTTATTAATCACCTATCAGCTAACAACTAATTTACTAAAAATCTTTCTACAATCAGTTAATGTTATCAATTAGTCAAACCTACTAACACGATCAACTAACAGTTATATATTTACCAAACACTCCCAATATATTGTGGATAAATAAGATATTATAATATTAAGTGTTATAAGCTACCCTACAAATATCCTAAATATATATCCACCCACTTTTCCATGTTACTTTAATAAAAATTAATTATAAAGAAAAAAAATCCTACTTAGAATGCAGAAATTGGAGATAAATGGAGGGTAAATTAATCACATATTTATCCACACGGAGGGGGAAACAAAGCATGTGCATAGAGCACATAATTGCATGTACAAATAATGAGGAGGCAAAACACATGATTCGCTTCTTCACATCTTATCAATCTATCATAATTTACATTAATACTATCATCAATCAATTGACAATTATTTATCACAACGTACCTTCCTACCTAGCTTCCTCCTATATTCTTGTCTTTCCAGCTTTCACAATATAATGTTAATCCAATTTTATATACCTTTTCTTTAATTTCCCAATAATATCAAGAGATTTCTTACAACAAAATATCCACAACAACATTGTGGAGGTTCGATTCTAAAACCCTTGGGTTTGAACCGGTCAGCTATGGGTAGCCTAGGCTGTTTACCTCCTCGTGGTTCTTTGCCGGCTAGGGTCACAGGGCGAGGAGAAAACCTCGTTAAAAGAAAAGCTATATATAGCTCGTAGTGGAGATGAAACTTTACTTGTTTATATCGCTACATTTTCGAGATGCAAGGTATTAGACTTGACCTTTCAGCAGGCCTCCGTCCAACAATCTCTTAGCCACCTGATGTTGGAGTTGACCCTCCACCGACCTCCGTCCAATAATCCTGCTAGCCAATCACATAAGACTCCCACACTCTGTTATACTCCAATTCTCTTTAAATGTATTAAGTTTTTTGTTTAAGTAATGATGAAAATTTGTAGACACTACCCGAGAGTGTATGCAAAATGTTCGATTCAGTAGGTGTTGATAAGAATCAAACCCGTAACAATAAAAAATACCAGAGTTATGCTCTATCCACTCGACCAATCCTTCCACGCCTTGTATCAAGATTTTTAGTTTTTATTCTTAAAGAAATCGAATAATCCCAAACGTGAAATATATGTTAGACGCGTGTTGATGATAAGATTAGGAAAATGTCGAAGTGAGGCAGCAAAATTGGAAGACAAAATGTTGATTGCACACATGTTGGGTCTTTTCTCTGCTGCTTCTTCTTTTTGTGTTTTTCCTCTTTTTATTCCTTTCCATACGTATTATTATACAAGTAATAACTATATATATATATACACTCTTTGTCTCGCACCACGTGGCGTCTATTTATTTATACACCAACGTACGATCTTAGTTGTTATGTATATACGTACAAGTTTATATCCACTTTCGGTTATAGGTCACCACATGCTCACCGTCGAACAAACAAATAAATGTGTATGTGTGTGTGTATATCAAATTTAGTGAAGGGCTTTGCTACTTCTTATTTTGTTGTCGTCATGTAAAACTAAAATGAGATAATTTAATGTTTCAAAAAATATATAAATTTTAAAAAATTATTCACCTTCTTATTTAGCCACTTGATATGACTAAAATATTTTACATGGTTTATCGGGAACAAAATAGAGTAGCGGATGTGTTAGCTAGCTAAGAAAGCTCTCAATTAGAACAAAGACATGCCAGCTTCTGTCTTATCTGAGCGGGATATTCTTGACCTGCTAAGGGAAAACTCTTTGGAGATTCCTTCCCCTCGTATTATGCTGACCTCTTTGTAGCTAGCCTTGGGGTTTCCCCCCTCGAATCAAAATTAAAAAAAAAAATATTTTGCTATTTTTATTTTTGGTAGGATGCACTGTTTAAAGTTTGTGAGTTGTTTTCGATTGAGCACCGGTTCTTAAGCATACCGGAGATCGAAGAGATATTTTCCGTCAAAATTAGATCTTTTGGTATTTGGATTGGACATGATGGACCATCCTACATTATCTTGTGACAAGTCATGGGAGCACACAAACTTGAGCCCGGTGAACGAGAACGTGGGATGAAACGCAGGTGGCTTGAAGGAATGATGAGCAGTGTTTAGAGGGAGAAAATAAGTGTATTTTCGTGTGTTCTTCTAAATCTGCTGCTCATCTACGAATATATATAGTAGAGGAAATGGATAATCACATTAATCATATCATTTATAACACGAATGTAACATCTACCCACTAGCAACCCGTTTACACCCACTAATAATCCATTTAATTAAGAAATAAACTCTGAAATGATGATTGGAACTAATCATATTAATTCCGTAATGCCAAGAGTCATTTCTGCCAACTGATTCAGGAGGTGAAAAGTTGCTCGAGAGGTGACCCTAGAATAAAATAGGATATTTATTTTTCAAATTACAATCCATTGTTGCTAGCTACATCAAATCATGTAAAAACAAGGTGAGAAACTGAGAATAAGATTGGCTATTAAGATAAGATGAAGCAAGCATCACATCCAAATTCACATGGGTTGCCCTCTAGAAAATGAATTCTAACAACATTATATGAAGAAAACATTGCATGTATATATTAGTTGAAGGACGACGACGAATATAATAAAGGAGATGGAATGAAATATTTCACCAAACTTCTTTCACATGACTTTCAAAAGATCATAGTCATCTTGATTTCAACATATCTGTTTACATGAAAATTTGATTGTCCACGCCCAAAAGTATTGACTCAAGTAGGATATCAATCAGAAGAATCTTTCCGGTTTTAGTCTATTGGGTTTATCGACTAATTGATTTTTTATGTCACTAAAATTTTTGGACATAACTTTAAAACTTCCGTCTGGAACGGACTCAACTAAAACTTTTAACATTTTCAAATTAGTATTTTAAGCTTTCAGTTCTAATAAACTAGCACATTTACACAAATAAATACAGAATATAAACTTATATATCATTCAATTAATCTAAACCTTCATTTTCAAATTCCAACTAAAATTAATTAATATATTTACACTACAATATACAAAGTAATTGTTATAATAAGTTTTTTTACTATTTATTTTCATAAAAATATTTTATTTTGTAATATATTTATTAAAATTTTATTTACACATTTAATAAAAAAAATACTAAAGACGAAGTTACATATATAAATTTCATGTACATTTTTTTTCACATCACTTGTAAAACAAAGAATAGTTTTGAGTGGTTCGGACTATCGGATTGATATTTTATTCGACTCAAATTTTTAGCCCTAACTAAAATGTTTCAATCTTATCAAGTCAATCCATCAATTTCAAGTTAAGATTGACATCCCTAGACTCAAGTTAGAGAGGTTAACTCTGCTAGAAATTTTTTTTTTCCTAAAATGTCCTTTTTTTTTTAAACACTACCTCATGATTCTTTATTACAATGTAGTATATTGGCATCCCTAGTTCAAGTAAGAGATGTTAACTTTGCTAGCAAAATTTTTTTCCTAAAATGTCCTCTCTTTTTTTAAACACTGATGGTTCTTTACAAAGTAGTATATGTTCTATATTTTTTAATTCTTTTTCAGCCAAAGAATTAATAGGCCCCACCATCGGGGTTTGATCTGTAACCACTCATCTAAGATGGTAATAGATATGCTATCACACTACATAGTGATTGACTTCTAAAATGTCCTTTAAATTAAAATAATAATAAAATTATTTTAATTATTGCATTTGCACATAGGGAGTACGGAATCCAAAATCCTGGGGAAAATGTATTGTAGTACTAAGCGGGAGTTGTGGAAGTGATTCTCTTTTTGTCTTTAAAGGCATGTCTCAATCCTCATTTCCAGGATAAGGTGACATTTTGTTGAATCCTTTTATATTTCACTATCAAATTTGATTTCAATTATTATATTTTTATTTTTCTACTTCAAAAATAAATATAATAAAGGGTTATGAATTCTGAGAATTTTTTTTTTTTTTTTGAAAACATGAATTCTGAGAATATAATGAGGTGTTTGGTTAGTTGTAATGAATTCTTTTCCAATGTTATTCAACATGGAAGAAAATTACATTGTTTGGTTGGAGATATGCAATTTATGACTCCATCCCATGAATTACAATTCAGCACAGCATGGAAAGGGAAAAGATTTTTAAAAATGACTCTTTTGCTCTTAATTATTATTATTGCACAATGACATTTTAATCTTTATATCACTCATTTCTCTTCATTTCCAAACGCCCCAGGCCATAAACTCAAATGGAATCGGTACAAAACAAGGGGAACCTTAGTCTCAAATTAAGGCTTATGTGGATGATGAGAGAAAGTCTTTGTCCTATATAATTCAAACTCTTTATAAAAGGAAATTGTATATATTCTAGCGCAAACCCACTTCTCATTAAATGTGGGACAAAGGTTACTTTCCCATTTTCCAACTCAAATGAGTCTATTTTAATAATCAATTTATCATTCACCCATTATCTATTTTGAGCATACAATAATATACTTCGAAAAACTTGAATTAACTTTAACATAACGCAAATTGAAAATAAATTTACATATATTTGTACCTCAAAATAGCTACTTAAAATTTTATTTTTGCTAAAAATTTCCAACATCATTTGTATAATATTAGAGTAATTTCTAATAATACTTGATTATACATATTAGCATTGGAGACCATTTAATTTCTAATAACTCCAAGTAAAATTCATAATTGTATATAGGTACAATCTAGAATAATTTTAAATAATACCATGTACATACAGTCATAGATTGTACCTGGTATTATTGAAAATAATTTTGGCTAAAGTGTCATTTAGCACCATGAACTATATTTAATTATTCATGATGCATCCTTCCATATCGTATATATCGAGCCACAAACCAACAAAAAAGTTTCGCCTAGAACTTTTAGCAGGTTTCCCTATCTTCCTGCTGACATGGCGTCTGATGTGGCATTTCTCTTAGAGCATGGCTATCAGTAGTTTTTATGGAGATCATAATACAATGCCACATGACTTGGAGAAGAGAGATGAGAGGTGAGAGAAGATGACTTGGAGGAGAGAGATGAGAGGTGAGAGAAGAAAGGGGATCATCTACAAGGAATGAAATATTGGAACAGTAACTATGACATTTGGAGCATTAGGCCAGCCGCCACACGCTGCGTGGCAACCAACCTTGCGCCCAGCGGGCGCGTCAGGCGCGCCTGACTTCTGACTTTTTTTTTTTTAAATCAAATTTATTTTTTTATTCATTTCTTCTCATTTTCTCTTTCCTAATCACACTTACAAAAACTCCTCAATTACCGTGAAAAAACTCCATTGATAAGGATGCTCTTAACCTTATATTATCCATGTAAGCGTTTACATATTTAAAATTTAAAAAAAAATTATTATATTAAAATAAACAAAATTTTCTTCTCTTTATTTTCATAATGTATACTTTTCAATTTTGCAATTCCAATGTTTCAATTTTTTTTTTTCAGAATTTATATTTTTTGACTAATTTTTTGTTTAGTATTTTTTTCAATTTTCCAAATTTATAGAAATGCTATTTTTTTTTTGTTTGGTCTTCGGTTTTTGTTTTTGTTTTTTTTTTTAATTTTTATTTTTAATCTGCGCTATTATTGATCAATATGTTAAAGAGTCTTTTTTATATGTGTATTATATATTTTATTTATTTATTTTGATTCAAATTATAATTGGTTGTATCATCATGTAACGCTGACAAGATTAAGAGGCTAGAAGATTGAGATTGTGATTGTGACAAAGTTAAGCCCACTGAGTGCATAAGAAAATGTCACATGATTCTGGGTCCATGGATTCTATAGCCACTTGTGCAGAAAGCTTAAATCATAGGAGCAGAATTTCACCATCACTCACTCATAAAATTCCAAAAGAAGATGCATTATCCGTTAGGTTCAGTGAAGAAGAGTGGGCATTCATCATCAGTCATTCTGATGTGATATGCACATTAACAGATTCATAACCTGCACAAACCTATTCCAGAATTATACATCTCATCTTAAGCATGAACCCTTTTTTGCTTGTGTTAATGAGTGTGTGTTCGCACGACGTCTAGGATGGGAGCTTGACATATTGGACACTTCCCGTCGCCTGATTGCAACTGGCGAGCGCAGTTGAAGCAGGTGCATATATGCCCGCATCTGAACAACGCAGAACATTGCCTCGTTTATAACTTGAAGAAATCGCGTGAATCAAAGTTTATGAGCTTCTGTGAAAGATTACCTGTAAAGAAGAGAGTCCACTTTCGTGTCCTGGCAAATGCAACAATACCCTTTGCGTAAGCGTTTATTGCCTGAACTTTTCCCCCTCTTATGCCCTGCACTCGTCAAATTTCAATGTGTTATTTCAGACCTCTGCAGATCACAAGTTTCAGCAGACGGAAGATGAAAAAAGTGGCGAATTTGATGCCCGCCATTCGTTACCTGATTGAGCAAGCACGGCTGTGACTTCGTGCTTGATGGAACGTTGTAGTTTCATTTGCATGTTCACGCAACTCTTTAATGATCTTCGTATTTCAAACATCTCTTGATGGAGTTGCTCCATGTGAGTCTTTAGTTCATATATGAGTTGTATTTCCTGTACATGCAAGTTATTATGTCTCTAGCCCCGATGAAATTACAAAGTAGCCTAACAAGGAACTGGAATAACAGCATCAATCAACAACTCACAATTGAAGGATGCCTTTGGGAGGGGGACCGGAATGGTTCATTGTTTTGGGAGTATGCAGATGTGGTCTGATCAGACTCATCACTCAAATCACGGCCTTGATTGTAGCTCCACGTCTGATCAACTGAACCTGCAGGTTCATTTAGTTGTTGGATTTGACAACCATATTCATCATTATCACCGTTATCTTCTTCACAGTTATCAACTTCTTCGTTTTCCTCTTCTTGATATTCACCTTCCCCACTTGCAATGCATCGTCGCTCTTCCACCCTGTCACCGCCATCTGCTGCTGCTGCTTGTTCTTTTACTTCTTGCACAGCAGTATCAATTGTTCTTTGGTGTCCTTGTGAGCGGGATATCATTAGCCGATCTATGATCTCCCTCATGCCTCCATACAGGAAATTTGAAACGCTTCTCCTGTGTGCAGTAATAAGAAAGTGAAGTGGAAGTGAGGACAAGAACAGATCAAATTTATGCTACATTCTTGGATTCCTTTGGTCTACACACAAGTAATAATCAATCTAAAGTTACAAAACCATAGGGATTTGCTCCATATTAGGTGACAGAATTTATCCGAGTGAAATACCTTTCAAGGAGTTCTTGAATGTCATGATTATCTAAGAAAGGATCGAGCATTTCTTGGTATCTAGCTTGCCTAAGATCTTCCCACACACTCTGTGGGCGAGAAACATCAATTATCCAATCTTGACTGGCATCTTCTTGTTCCCTGAAATCGTACTGCGATTCATCTGATCCATTTCGACTGTGAGAATACTCGTTTACCCAGCCCCATTCACTGGTTCCCGCAACCTGCTGACTGTTTTCTTTCCTTTCTAGAGGCCTTGCAATCTCCAAAGATTTTATTGACTCATTATGCCCAACTCCAGAGCTCACGTTTTGCCCTGTTACTTCGTAGACAGCAGAGTTAATTTCTTTGCTATTAGAACACCCGTCAAGTTGAATGCCTGCAACAGAACTGCTCCCCGAATGTCGGGTACTTGGTTCAGCAGACCTTTTCTGTGGACTTAACGAGGTTTCCACCCCTTGTTGAGGATGTTTCTCTTCTTTCACCTGACAAGAAGTGGAAACATTTCCAATTACTAAGGTACGATCGACAACGTCTCTGTTAGGGCTTATTGAGCCAATAGTCTCCTCTTTGGAAGTTGTTTTGGAATCTGCAACACCTTGCTGAAGCCCAGCATTGAATTTGTCCCTGAAAACAGATAAACAGTGATGGTTAATAGCAATATATCATCAAATAGGTCCAGATGGACTTTTTTTTTTAAAACAGGTCCAGATGGACTTAATATCCTTTAGAATCAGAAATTTCTCAGGCTAGTCGAAAATTCTTTAGCACTTTTAGAATGTATAGAACTTTTTTCCTTCATCTACTTCTCATATGGTCAAGAAATCTATTCACTCAAATGTGAATCAAGCAACCGTTTCATTTAATCAAAACGTTTAGACTAAATATGCAACAGCAAGTATATTTACATCTCCATTCCTATGACTGACAACAAAATAAGGCATCATTAACAGATAATGTCCAGCGTTTCATCATACAGATAATTCATACGTCTAAGGTTGCCCCTCGCTACACCCTTCTTCCTTGAATAGCAGATACATCATAAATCAAAACTTTCATAGTAATTCCCCTTCTCTTTTCTCAGAAAAGGTAAGATATTATATGATTGGGATCAAACGAAACATGTAAAACATGTAAAGAAGACATTACACTTCCTGGGATCACAATGTAGAAACATATTACCTCAGATTCATTATTGAAGATTGTTTTGATTTGTTCGATTCAGACGCCTTGAAATGTAATGGCCGACTGTCATTGGCATCCACCGGACCCCTTATGAGTTTAAGCCGAAACATAGCCTGTTCAGGAAGCATATTCGGAGTGTTAAGCATATAATATATACGTAAAATTGAAGTATCAGTTTATACTTTTAGTCGAGAATAAATTATATCTCCTTCAATTTAGAAAGATTAACCTGAATCCGGCCTTTGTGCTGGAACTTTGAGACGGTTTTGCGTTCCATAAGTCCTTCAATCTCCCTAACCCTCTCGCGCTCCATCTGCATAAGCAAATCAGCAAACGCGTGGCGGCCTCTGATGAAGCGAGGCGATTTCACGGCCGGGGAGTGATGATCGGACGGAGTTCTAAGCCGCGGCGATGGGGATTCAATGCCTCCGTGATCGCTGTGATTTTCTTCGCCGCCGATGACGTTGCAGGTCAGTTTTTTTATGATATCGGAGACCTTTAGCCTCTCCCTCTCCGAGGCATCGGAGTCTTTGTCGCGCAAAGGAGGCATCGTCCGGTCGGATTCCCCGTCGCCGGAGGACGATTGCACGAGCCTTCCGTCGATTGAGGAATCATCGCACAGTGTAGATGAGGTGGAGTTGCTTCTGGAGATGCTAATAGAGGAATTGATGTTGTTGTTGTTGTTCGCCACAACTTCGAAGTCTCTCCACCGCCGCACAAGGGAGGAAAAGCCGCCGGAATTAGGAACCTGCGCCGCCGAGGCATCTGACCTAGACGGCGAATTCTCCGATTTATTCTCGCCCGCGTTTTTCCCCTTCCCGGAAAACACAACAATTTCTCTGACTTTATCCCAATTAATACCAGAATCCTCAGAACTCGTATTCCTTTCATCATTCCTACGCGTTTTCTCTAGATATTGGGGCTTATGAACCCAGAGGTCCGTAATGTCAATCACGGGACTGTTTTCCTCGGAATCTGAATCGTCCCCCCGCCGATCGGAACCGCAAGAACTCACCAAAACCTTGAGAAAATGGCTCTGGTTTCTCAGCACACACTCAGAGACCGAAGTTTGCACCTGGGGAGTCGCCATTCTTGTTCTCCTCAACAAATTTCTACGCAGACAACAAGATTATCAACAATGGTGCACCGCAGCCTCAAGATTTCAAACCTTTTCCAGGCTAAAGAAAACAACCCACTCGACTCAGATGAGCATAAAATCTGAAGAAAAAAAACATGAAGAACAGTTAATGCAGAGATCACAAACATCCATCCTTAAAACCAAACCTTCTTCTCAGAATCTCAGATAAACAAAAAGCAATGAAAATTTATCTATCAATACCCCATCCTTCTCCGTTCTCTCCCCCTCAAATTGGAACGAGAAAAACAGAGATTTCTGTGTTTTTTTTTCTTGGAAACATCAAATGTTCCTCAGCTCAATCAGCTCCAGCACTTGCGCCGCAGCATGTTTAAGGATTTCCCCCATTACCATCCCCTGATTTTGTTGACCATTCTCTGAATTTTCCACAGAGAGAGAGAGGGAAAACCAAACAGAAAAGGTCAAAATTGGAAACAATCGAAAGAAAGAGAAGGCTCCATATTGGACAGAAAAGTGCGTTTGTGGCGGGAATTTACAGAAGACTCCATGGCTATACCCACAAAACGAACAGAAACAAACAAAAAATTTCCGACGAAATATCTCAGGGAAGACGAAGGCACACAAATCAGGACAATGGGGAAATTGCAGCGTTTAAGTCCAAAAATGTTAGGCATGCGGCGGGTGGGTAGATCATAGATGTAACTTTGATCCCAAAACTTGAAAATAAAACCAATATCAATATATATATTCTTTCAAAAAAATTTATTACTCAGAAAGAATTAGGTAAAGAGGTTACATTATTCCGTATTTTTTTCAACAAATTTTTTGTGATCGATGGTATATATCTCACTCACGAAATTGATTCTTAGCTGTTCATAAATAAATAAATAAATAAATAAAAATTCTTGCGTTAATAGCTATATACTAGTTCTTTTTTATTTATTTAATAATCAGCAAAGGTAGAGAATATGTAAAATACGAGAATTTGTTTTGAATTAGAAAATTTACTGTAGTTATAGTAAAAATAAAGATGAATGAATACCATTAAATGAAGAGAATGGTATGTCAACAAATAAAGATGAAATACTATTTATGTATTCTCTTGATACTAATTTAATTGTCTTAATTACTATTTTTGAAATTTTAAAGTCAAAGTTTGAATTTAAAAACGGTTAAGTTTAGTAATTACTATATACGATCTCAACTTGTTTTGGAATACAATCTAAATGTGGATCAATGGGTCATTAAATGTCATATAATAGATGCATTTGTGCATTATAGTGTCGTGTTTCATCATTATTTTTATTATTTGATAAATTAGCAAAAGATTAGCTTGAGAATATAAAATTTAAAATAAGAAATATTATATTGATATTTGAAAGGTTGGAACTTAATACTAACTATGTTTCAGATTTGTTTTACGATGTTTGAAAGATTAAAAGTTAAAATTTAACAATTTGGAGCAATTAGGTTGCGAACACAAAGTAAGCAGTGTTGAGCATATAATATAAATATATAATATAAACATAAATGTGTAATCCAAATCCAACTATCAACTTAGGCTTTTATTGAGATGGAGCACATGCTTCAAGCAGGTTAAATTTTATAAGTGAGACTCAAATAGTCAAATTGAATTGAATTGGATTAGTCTTATAATAATAACAATACTTAATGTTGTTTAAAAAAAATTAAATATCATATTAATGTTCATATATTAAATAATTGGAAAAATTATATTTTTCGTCTCTAAGTTATATAGTAATTGTAGAATTCGTTCCTAAGTGATGGTCATACTCACTTTTCATCTCTAAGTTATCATTGGTTACACTTTTCGTCCATTTACTAATAAAACATTATGGACGAAATTTGCAATTTTAGTATAATTCAAGGACAAAAATTGTAATACTAATAATAATTCAGGGATGAAAAGTGGGAATGATTAATACTCAATGACAAATTTTACAATTACCATATAATTCATGAACAAAAAGTGAAATTTTTCCTAAATAATTCGTTGGTCCATTTTATCCTTTTAAAAAACATGGTTTTAAATTACTCCTACAATTGTTTAGGAGTACGTACTTGTGTACTTGTATATGGAATATATTGGGGTTTGGTGTGAGAAAAGGGCGGGAAAGAGGAGAAACCGTTGGATTTGAGCAGTTAAGGGAATGTGGGGCCAGGATTTGAACAATAACCTCCTTAGAGGAAAAGACAAGCAATGGGACAGGGTTTCCCACGTTTCTTTCATCAAAGCTTTACCCTTTTTACATACCTCATTCTAGATTTTGTTTTGCAAAAGTGAGCATACAAATTATGGTTTTATCATTAAGAATTTAAGACCATATCTAGCCATCTAGGTATATATGTTGAAGCTTATTTATTATATTTATTTTTTTGGAAAGTATTTGTTATATTTATTGAGGTATCACTACATCGGAACTCATGATGTCACAACACTTTTGTCCAATTATTCGGTCTATCATAAACATATTAAATTAAATTAAACAGTATATGTATATTGAGAAGATAAAAATTTATATTAGTTAGGAATATCAACCAGACCAGCCATCAACTACTAGCTAAACCAACCAGCTATTAGCTATAAGCTATCAGCCATTTGCCAAACACCCGCTATATTATTAGACTTATCAGTTGAGTTTAATTTAGACATTTTAAAATTGATGTTTTGAAATTTTAATTTTAAAAAATTATTACATTTACATTAATAAATATAAAACTAAAAAAAATGTTTAATCAATCCAAATTTATACTTTATAGTTTCAAATTCCAACTAAAAAAACACAATTTGTGGTCGATGGTATATATATGGGTGCGTGCCACCATGAGAGAAATGAAAATCAATCACAATCGTCCATCTGTCAAGATCTAAAGGATCATATGCAATCTAAAAAATGTGGTGGTAATTTTGTAAATAACTTAAATTTTTGTGCAAGTAACATGTGTTAAAAGTGTAAGTAACCGGTGTAACTACGCAAGTAAAATCACTAAAAAGTGCAATCATTTTCACTTAATAACGCAAGTAATTTATCTTTTCACGTTGGTACACCTAATGATAACGTTATGTGCACTTAATATTGTTGCTTGGTGTATATATTATATTGTTGTACTTGTAATACATTTTACTTACACTTAGGTGCACTCTATGAAATTGTTACTTGCACTTTTAATACAATTTACTTGCATTTTAAAGTTTGAATTATTTACAAAAGTGTCATCATATTTTTTTAAAAGTGTTTCTGATCCGTTAGATATGAACACACACGCGTGCGCGCGCTCTATGGTGCACTTTTGAGTGAATTGTGGTTTACCACAAAGTGTTGGTTTGTGGTGTATTAATAAAAAAAAATACTGTGACATTTTCATAATTTTCTGCACCACGTATATTTCAGTAATGTACTAAGTGTTGGGGTGTGGTGCACTTTTGAGTGAACTGTGGTGAACCACACAGTGTTGATCTGTGGTGCATTAATGGAAAAAACATGTTGGCATTTTGATAAATTCCTACACAATGTATATTTTGGTTGTACACTAAGCATTGAAGTGCAATGCACTAATGAGTGACCTATGGTGCACCTATTAGAGTCACATGGGGCACTTAGGAGTAGATTCACCACCAAGCATATGTAAATGCACTAGGCTGCATGAGTACACGGGAATGGAATGATGCATATGAACCATGCCCTATATATATATATATATATATATATATATATATATGACAACAGACTCTAATTAACAATGATGACTAATCTAATTTAGATAGATCAACAGTTGACAGTGGTTGAAAAATATAATAAGGGAAAAATTATAATAATTATAAAATTGACCTCGTATTTTTTATTAAAACTCTCAACCATTAATACTCTAATAAATAATTATGATTAATCTTCACTTATTACTGAAGGATCAAGTACTCAATATATATGCCGTTTTCCTAAAAAAAAAAAAAAATACTCAATATATATCAAAGACTTTGTGGTTTAGTGGCACCCGGTGTCCTAGTTTACATTCCCACATAGATGATGGGAGTGGATTCAAGCCTCAGTAGAGATGTTGACTACTTTTGAGTAGTACTTTAATATTTATGTTTTTAAAAAAAAAAAAAAAAAAAAAAAAAAGAGTACTCAATATATATCTATATACACACCGATTTTATAAACACGTGTAATAGTTACTTATAAAGGAATTTTCCATAGGAAACACATTTCTTATGTTTTGCAACTTTATTCCACGTTAATGGGGATAGGAATTTGTGATCTTTAATTGCCTTTATATAAAATTGGGCATGGGGATGCAAATGACCGGTTTTAGGCTCAAATGCCCCACAATGAATGAAGATTGAAGAATCTTGTGTAGGATATTTTAGTCTCTTACTCTCTTAGATATTTTATTCTTATTTAATTGTGAGTTAATTTTTTTTTGTTATTTTACTTTTAAATTTAACGAACAATTAATTTTTTATGTTATTTTACTTTTAAATTTAACAATAAAATTGTTTAATTTTTAAGTATATTTTTATTGTTCACAAAAGATCAAACTTTCTCACCTTAAATTTTTACATTTCACTACTTAAACTTGATAGTAAAGTATAAATCATAGTAATTCAGTAGCTCATTAAGTAGTTTTGTAACTTGGGTTGCATTTGTAAACCTTAATGCAACAAAGAATATATATATATATATATATATATATTTGCCAAGATATATCTTCCTAAAATTTTAAAATTTTATTGAGCAATGTTTCATTCCTTCATAATTTCACCTCTTAATTTTTATCTTAGTAATATTTGATTGGTTCCTTTTTAAATTTGATTAATAAGTAAATTATTTTTTAACCATTAGTCGGATCAACCAATTCACAATAGTCTAAAAAGAATTTTATTCGCAAATCAAAATGTGAAATTTATGAGGTAAAATAATGAGGAGGAGAAATAACATTATTCAACTTTATTAAGCCAGCCTAGAACTCAGCGTTGGGACATTTGTTAAGTGAACTGTTAATGCAACTACAAAGTAAAAAATCTCCTTGAATAAGAATCAAACTCTACGATTATGACCCGAATTGATTGAATTCAGATTAGTCACAAACTAGTCCAATAAATTATGAGGATTTTTTTAAATCTTTGCATTATTTGAGAAATTAAAAGACATAAAATTCCAACCCTTGGTGACCACTGATCAGTACTCATACCGGATCGACGTTTAAAGCTTCTGGGTTCAAAAACACTTTTTAATTACGCAATAAGCATGCACTTAAGAGTCCCAAAAGCCATTATTTGGTCCAAGCTAAAGGTCAATCTCAAAATAGCTCAAAAGTTTCAAAACTTTTAATGTGGCCCAAGTCAACCCTTTTCACCTAACAACATTACCCCCAAAACAAATGTGGGCTTTGCAGCCAAGAATAGTATACTAATACTTTCTTTTCTTTTCTTTTTTTAATAACCTATACACATTTACACATAAGAGGTCGTTATCACCATTGATCAATTAGTCAAAGTCTCGCAATAACTCATTAGGTTTTTAATGGAGTTTGAGTCCTTACCATGCTGTTGAAAGCAACATCAAATGTTGATTGTATGATCATCACTTGAGCTATCTCAGTTCGACAGACAGTATAAGTTAAACTCATTCTAAACCCGATTATTATATATCCAAATATGGTACTCAGTTTTAGTTTAGCTGCTTGTTGCTGTTTCTAGGCCCTAGCTATACTAGCAAGTATGCTAATAACTTTACCCTGACCTTTTCATCACTTCTTCTTTTTCATTGCTAAGATGAATTCAATTCCTATCCAGGCATGCAGTATTTGTAGGCCTCAGAGGACTCACATGACCTATCCCTTTTCAATTTCCATGTTTACTTATCCCACTATTTGCTGCCGGGAAAGTTTGGCTTTAAAGCTTTAATCTCATTATGGGGTTGGAGTTGTTAGTGTGTTACAGTGATCTGAAACATATGGGTTCCCCATTTATTGGGATAAAGCTTATAGGGTACGTGCATGGTTGAACTTGGGAATTGAGAAGATTTTCTTGTTGTATGTATATAGCTATCCATAATATCTATACAAGGGAAACTGGTATTGATATTGTTTGATACAACATGTTCATCGAGAAGTTAATAAGTGTGCAGATTGGATGACTGTTTCTTCTTATATATATATTGTCATCTTTAGAGTAACATGTGTTGGACAAACTATCTGATCATGTCGGCTTCTTACTTGTAATTAATGTTGGACTTATTGGTGTTACTTAGAATATAAATATGACTTAATTAACTTCTAAAATAGAAATTAAACCACAAAAATATCAAATACTATAATGAATACAGAGTCAAGGCTAAAGTCTCACAAATCAAACCATCGGAGTTTTGGTTTGTTTTTTCCTCCCATTTCTTTCTATCCCTTTCTGGTTCGTTATTCTTTATTTTCTTTTTCTTTTTCTTTTTCTTTCTCTTTTACTTTTCTCACCTATTTTATGTTTGCTCCCCCCACCCCATTCCCTCGCTTTACATTGAGAAGAATATATATGCATGGGGAGGACTCCACATGGTGCTCTTGCTTCCATTATTGAATTTGGACTTTAATTTTTTTTTTTTTTGAGGGAGAATTTGGACTTTAATTAAAATTCAAATCTTAGCTTACATGTAATTTCTTGCTTTCAAATTGCTAATGACAAAGGAAATAAAATAATAATTAAGAGATATAGGCTCTGTTTGGTAAATGATTATTAGTTGCTTTCACTGAGCCCCAAACCCACTCCCCATCATCCATGTGAGAATGTTTTCCGGGACACCGGGTGCCACTAGATCACAAGGTCTTTGGCAACTAATTTGGTCATTAACTATTAATATTTTTAAATTAGGTGCATGATTATAGAATTTGTATCATATTTGATCTTTGATTATTAATTTTTTTAAATTAGGCACATGACTTTGTTTTTTGTGTCAAATTTAGTTTTACCGTTCAATTGTTAAGCCAACTATTGCCGGCAAATACTCTTTTAATTGGAACATTTTTTTCGTTAAAATTCTGACAATAGTTAACCACATATGATACAAATTACATAGTCATGCATCTAGTTTGAAAATATTAATAGTCAATGACCAAATGTAATACAAATTATATAGTCATGCACATAATTTGAAAATATTAATAGTAGAACCAGATTTGATAAATACATGTACAATAATTTTTTTTTATAGTATTACAATATAATAACATATACATAATACGGAGTATTTGCTTAATATGATAATGTCAATATCCTTAATGGCATTTTTGGTTCATGGAATTCGTTAGGAATGGAATAGCATTCCTTGGAATGACTTATTCCATTGTTTGTTTTGTTCATTTAATCATGGGAATGACATTCCAAGGAATGAGCTATTACCTTTGCAAAGGGAATAGCCATTTCTTGGGGGGCTTTGGTATTAGCTATTCCCTTGCTCGATACCCTTTGTACATTATTTAATATTTATATTTAATGAATATAGTGTGTTATGCATACATACACACATGTCTATTTTTTTTTTTTGAATGCTACTGACTCTATTACAGTGTAGTATCTGTTCATAAACTACTTTCTCAACCTACTGAAGAACCAACGCCTCCACTGAGGCTCGAACCCACCACCTCCCGTATACAGGAAAGGGTTTAATACCACTGGACCACAAGGCCCTTGGTACATCAATCGTTATACCCTGCACCACGGTGCACATAGCAATGTGCACCACGTACGTAAAACGACGTCGTTTCGGTGTTAGTGGATGCGGACGCGGATGACTCAGAGAATTCATTATCTATAATACACATAATCATTATCTATAATACACAGAACGTTTGCCTAGAATACACAGAATGTTTGCCCAGAATACACAGAATATTGACACAAAATACACAGATGTT
>CP025651.1:5296417-5310632 GCA_003576665.1 Ipomoea trifida | reverse complement strand
AATTACCCATGTATAAACTTCTCATATATAATCTTGCATTGATATACTTTCAAATATTTATTTAGATATAAACATTGGGCATTAACCCATTCGCGCTATGCGCGTATAAAACTAGTATAATATATAAACATAAGTGTGTATCCAACTATAAGCTTAGACTTTTAGTTCAGATGGAGCACATCTCCGCGTCACATGTGTTGCTTGGAGCCCGCTTAGACTTTTAGTTGAAATGAAACACATGGTTTAATTATTTCTATCAAATATATTCTTTGGAAGCATATTCTCAGTAATTTAATTGATGAAAAGTACCAAACGCCATCTTATAATAATACATTCAATTACAAAAAAAAAAAAAAAAAAAAATACTTAATAAGTGCTTAACACACTCCACATTTAAAAAAAAAAAAAAAAAAAAAAAAAAACTTGCTATTAAATAAATATGAATCTTATACACCATATCATATGAGAAAAAATTGATAAATTATTGGGGTAACCCCAACCAAGTTGGTCGTTACAAGTTCAATTATGATAAAGAGCAACCTATTAGCTTTATTGGTTTGAACCGGTTGCATACACTCAAATAATAGTTGTGAATTTTTCTTGTTATTAAAAAAACTGATGAACAATTTTGGTGCATATATTGTTTAAAAAAACAAGTGATAATTTAAAATAGAAAGAATTTCACTTTTGGTCCCTAGACTATTATACATGTAACAAATTTGGTCCTTAACTATTAATATTTTGAAATTAGGTGCATGTCTATGTAATTTGTATCACATTTGGTCATTGACTATTAATATTTTCAAATTAGGTGCATAACTTTGAAATTTGTATCACATTTGATCATACCGTCCAATTTTCAAGCCAACTATTGCCGGAATTTCAACGAGATAAATAATTTTTCGGCAATAATTGATCGAAAATACTCTTTTAATTAGAACATATTATTTTTTTGTTGCAATTCCAACAATAGTTGACTGAAAACTTGGCCAGAAAATTGAACGACATGACCAAATGTGATATAAATTACATAGTCATTGCACTTAATTTTGAAAATATTAATACTCGAACCAAATTTGATATATATGCAATATTTTTTTTAGTACTGCAATCTAATATACACATAATATTTGCTTAATATAATAATACCAACATTCTTAATTGAAATGAGGTTCGAATATGAGACCTTCCGATTTGAAATGCTGCCATAGTTAAGGGATTAAAAGTGAAATTTGTTGTTTAAAAAAAAAAATCATTTCGTCGCGAGGAATATGCAACAGAAGTTAGTAAACGTTTACACTAGGCTGAGGTCGAAAAGCCTAAATTCCACCATTTACCACACTCCTGACTGATCAATTCTAGGGTTTCATTCCCCTGACAAGAGTCGAAATCGGAGGAAGAGGTTGAAGAAGATGCCGCTGAGCGCGACGGTGGTGGGAGCCCTACTGGGATTGGGCACCCAGATGTACTCCAATGCCCTCCGCAAACTCCCTTACATGCGTCGTATGTATCCCTTCCCCATCCTCACTCTCACTATCCAATCAATTCTTCGATCTCTAAAATTTTTTCTCGATTTCATTTCCACATTCTTTTGTATGCGGTAAATTTCATCCTTAGATGCGTCCGTGTTTGTTTGTTTGTTTGTTGAAATTTTCAATTCGCAGATCCGTGGGAGCATGTGTTGGGGATGGGAATCGGAGCGGTTGCCGCCAATCAGATGGTCAAATGGGAAGTGAAAGCTCAAGAAGACCTTGACAAATTGCTGTTAAAGGCGAAGGAAGCCAACGAGCGCCGTTACTTTGGTAATTTCTATTTCTATCATTTTTGCCAGTTATTTAATTGAACATTGTTTCGTTTACCTTTTTTTTCTGTGAATTTTCGGTCATAATAGTAATGATGACTACATGGAATTTTGAACAGCATAGACAAATGAAATATGGAATGGAAAGGAATAGCTTATGCAATTGATTAAGTGGGTAAAACATTGTGCATATTATGTAATTTTAGATTTAGATGCTATGTTTTAGCAGTGGATCACACATAAATTAGTTAATGCTACCTGAAGAATTAGGGCATTGAAAATGTGCTGTATTTACTTGTGCAAATAAATTTGTCCACTATTATACTTGTTACTTGGGGCTGGAGTTACTTCCCATATTGGTGGAAGTTTTAGTTTCAGAATTCAGACTATGAAATGAAACGGATTGATTCTGACTAGAGGGAATTTGAATTGCTGATTGATAATCTTCTCTTTTGCTTTTTGTATGTGAGATGATGTCTGAATGTGTTGGTCTTAGACAGGGCTGACAGGGTAGAGCATTTAGATTAGGAAATTATCATAATTCAACAAAACTTTTGGCTTCTTCTCTTCTTTGAAACGACAAATAGTGGTATTGGGGTGTTGATGAAACTTGAGTTAGTTTTGGAGAAACATGAAGTAGACTGAAAATGCATTTGAGATGTGGCTCTGCTTTAAATTAAAGGTACCTTTTATGGATGATGTCAAAATGATTTCAGTTGACGCTAGCTTTCTAGATACAAAAAAAATAGTATAATACTGAAATATTACTCTGCTTTTATTTCTTTTGAAACGAACACAAGGTAGCATAAGCAAATAATCTTTAAAAGTATCATTAAGGTGGAATCCAGATGAGCATTTGATCCCCAGTAGCATTGCTATTCAGTGAACTTATTTTTTTTTAATAAGTACTGTAATATACTGGGAAAGAAGTATTAAGTGCCTCACAATCCAGTGACATTTGTTTTTCAATTAGTATAACCTTAAGTTACTGAAATGATTTCCAAATGTTGAATCAAATGATTGTATTCATAGTCTTAAACTCTTAATCAAACTGGTCTGCCAGGCTCTAACTGGATTGGATTTATGAGGCCTAAAATAGTCTTAAGTTTTGGGGTAGTCTCTAATGGATGCGGAAATGTGGTTTGTCCAAATGGTGTTGATTGGAAAGGCAAAGAATGCATTATGTATGTACAGACAGTGTGGTTGTTGTTAGTGGATAAGATTTCTCTTAACAGCTATTCTAGCATTGAGATATTTATCATATTGTTGTATTGATGATGGAAAAGCCCACACTGGATGCCTAACTTTATGTGATATGTTTCGGAGGACATCTAACTCTCTAAGATGTACTTTTTCTCAGTTTTATAAACAGATACATTTTCTTTGGATTTTTTTTTAAAGAGTGATTGGCTGCCCTACCAAAAAAAAAAAAAAAAAGAAGACAGCAATGTAAAGTCGGCCTCTTAACCTGAAGTAATTAAGTGGTAAGAGAGGGTATGATAGAAGGTTCTCTAGTTTCTCCCTGTCTGGGATGTGCATTACATTGTAGTTTTTACTTGACATAACAAATCTATTTTTTGCAGATTATATTTCCTGAACGTTTTAGTAGAAGTTTTTATTTTTCTTGCAGTGTTCATCAGTTAGCAAAACTATCTCCTATATGCATTTGTGTGGACTTTCCTTTTTAAGTCATTTAATTGGATTGTAATATTTTTTTTGCAGATGATGAAGATTAATGCTGGGCAGACACTTAACAAAGAATAAGTGCCTAGTGGCTTGAGCCGTGTGTTATGTAGACAATTTTTTTGGCTCGCCCAGTCTACTCTTTTCGCAAGATTGTTTTTTTATGATGTTATTTTGAAATGGATTATTTAATCCATGCCAGAATAATGAAAGATGCACATCACCTCTAAAACTGACTTTTTGTTTTTTTTTTTGGCCATTGCTGATAATGAACAAATGATACTCCACTTGATTTCCTCTTGGAATGATTATAAAATTTGGATTCTAAAGCTCTGTATGGATGAGAAGTTGACAACAACATTAATCTTAGACATCCTCCAAAAAATGACTTAGAGCTATAAACATTGCATTTCACCAAAGCATGGTATGGTATGGTGTTTTGATCTCTCTTTGGCACACTTAGCTTGACACAAATTAGAGCACTCCGCCTTTGGGGAAATATGAACTTTCCACAGAGAATCCAGTTGATAAGATCATAAAATTTTTTACATCTCTTTGATTAAAACCTCTCTGGCTCTCTTTTCCTTAATTGGTACAATATGTAACTCAAGTCTTGCTCATATGTGGCTCCATTCATCCACTTCGTACCATCTCAGGGATAATATTTTTTGGATTCAATTCAATTATTTTTCATTTAGAGGCAGTTTGGTATTTTATCATCAATTAAATTTCTAAGAAAGCAATTGCACATAATGTATTTCTGGGAAACAAGTTTGCTAATAAAGTTAGTAAACATGTTCAGTGTTGCCTAAAAAACAAAATAATTAAATTCCATGAAAATTTATTTCAAACATTTGATTATGTTAAACTTTACTAGAAATATTTGTTTTTTTCGAAAACAGAAATATTTGTTAAATCTTCAATATATTATTGTCACATGCAAACAACAATTAATGGGAATGTTTTCAAAATGGTTGATTACTCAAATTTTAGGTTATTTGAGTGTTTGACCAAGTCAATAAGTTAAAATGAATGTTTGATAAATGATTTTTTTTTTTTTAATAGATGATTGGCGTTAATCAGTCAAAATTTAAACACTGAGTAGTGTTTCATATATATATTTTTTTTTTTTTTGACAAAGTAGTGTTTCATATTTGATTTTGGGATAAAGGTATTTCTTTCAACTATAGACTAAAACTTTTGCATTTTATCAGTCAAAATTTAAAACACTGAGTAGTGTTTCACAATCCAGTGACATTTGCTTTTAGATTTTTGTTTTGATTTGTTTTTTTTTTTTTTTTTCATATAGGTGCTTTGGATGTCTTTATATTAGAATAAATTGTATTAATTTTTTGTTCTTGTATTTTTAAAACCTTTATTCTCATTATAGAATCATACATAACTAAACAACAATGTTGATAATCATTCCAATTCCACTCTAACTACCAAACATGCAAAATACTTTCACCAAAATCCATTACCACTACCAAGTATTTGATTCTCATTACGAATCTTATTCCCATGTGCGATCCAAATACACCCTAAGCAATTTAATAAATTGTATACATTCCAAACTACCCTAGTCTAATACAAAAAATTAAGGACCCGTTTACTAATTGAAAATTTGCTCCAATTTTCTAGAAATTTAGAAAATTTAAAATTTATAAAAAAATAAAAAAAAAAACATATTTACTAGCACAGTTTTTCATTTTGAAAACAAGAAACAATTTTCCAGAAACACTATTAAAAACTATTTTTTAAATAGAAAACAGAATCATCTATCATCTATTACAATATATGTCACTATAACTACATTCTCACAGTTATCTACTTACATATTTATTCATTACTATGATTACATTAATTATCATCTTCTTTTACTTATCATCTTCTATCTTTTCCACTTGCATCACTTATTTAAACATAATTTATTGTCTTTTTTAAAAGTAAACAAATTTTTTAAACAGAGAATGAAAATTGAAAAATAAAAAAACAGAGAATGAAAATTGAAAAATAAAAAAATAGAGAATGAAAATTGAAAAATCAAAAAACAAAAAACAGTTTTATGTTAGTAACAAAGCCTTACTTTTCTCAACACAAAGTTGTACCAAAATTCATAAGGCTAAGTCAACATCCTGTCATCAAAATGTAAATTCAACTGCTATGCAGATAAAAAAAAAATAAAGTTAAAGAGCCAGTCACAAGAGGTCAACATGTCACCACACAAGTTGTACCAATATACTTGTTAAGCATCATCATATAACTCGCAGATCAGCTCTAATATAAATACCATTTAGATAATCTTCCATGTGCTAAAGACAAACTCCTCGACCATTGAGGCCAAGCTTTCTATCTCACTTTCACCCACTCAGCCAATTTGAACTTTAAAATACACTATAGTTATACAGAGTAACTCAAAAGAACTTGAATGAATCAGTGCACAGCAGAAAAGTAGTCATAAAAGCATGAAATTAAATAAAGAGTATATAATATCAGAGGCCATAAAGAGGCACATAAAATTCAATTACTTTTATACATGTCAAATGCTTCATTCATTTCATTTATACTGAAAAGAATGGAATTTACTAAACATTAACCTTGCAATTATAAAACTAAGGCATTTAGTTTACATGTAAAACATGCCCTAGATCCCCACCTACTCAACGACTACTGGTATCTGGACATTATACACTTAACCAAGTCCAAAATACGAATATAATCATAGAAAAGGGCGCTCTCTTTACCCTCTAGTCCATCTCTACTCACCCTATTGCTCCCAGCCAAGTTATTGCATGGGCTTCCACCAATAACGAGGTCAAAACCACCCACTGAATCTATTAATTGCTCTATTCGGTCACCATTGAGTTGTTGCACATCATCAAAATCAATTAGGGTTCCTGTTTGATTTGTTTGCTCCCACCAAGACCTAACAATATTCCTATTAACCTCAGATTTCTCAACCGAGACTACAGTCTTCAACCGAATGCCAAGTCTATGAAGTGCAACTTCAGCACCTCCTATCCCAGAGAAGAGTGATAACACATTCATACCATTAGGAAACAAATCCTTCAACACAGAAAGATGATATGCAACCGTATCAACCTGGTAAAAAACATTGACACATATTGTTAACGGTTCAAATCCATGAAAATGTCTAGAGTTGAGGAGCTACTATGAAGTAACAAGGCAAGGGCATTGTATGTTTAAGTTTAAGAGTGAAGTAGATGAAAGAAATACTTACTTGGAATGAGTTACCAAGTGACTTGTATCTGTCAGTCCTACTTATTCCGCCACCTCTAGTATGATTCTTTGGGAACCCTAACAGCATTTCAACTTCATCAGGCTCCAAAGGAGCTACTTTATTCCTTCCAACCCAAAGGAGGTTCCACTTTCGGCATTCATCAAGAACATATTTTTGTACCCTCAAAGGAGGCTCACCATCATAGGCTTCTACAGCCTTACGGATCCTATCAGACAACCTTGCACTGCCAATAGCTGTTTGCAAGCAATTAAGCTTGGTGCGAGTATCCCATGAAGGCCACCATTTCTTCGTCAATGGCAATGCTTCATGAATGGTCCTTGGAGGAATGGGAAGGAGAGGAAACCGATTTTCCACAGGCAGATTATGAATATAACCCCTTTTCCTAGCAGCAGCACAAAAGTACTTTGAGTCCACAAACTCTGGTTCAACATCATAAAGAAATCTTGAGATAGTATCCCAGACTCCTTTTGGTGCTAGAGCAACATTCTCATAATAAAAGTAAGGGGGACCAATTGCTTGCTCCGGAAGAGTTCTTCCTTGAAATTCAGGGCATATCTCTGTAGGCACACCAAAGCCCACCATTGGTTTTGGTAGGCGAATTGTCTCAACATCTTCATTGAAGATACCCTTCTGTTTTTTCTTCCTATACATATCATATGCACACATCTTCCTCTTCTGTTTGCCATTTTCACCAGACAAATTCTTGATTTTAGGCTGTACCATTAAAGGAAAGGATAAAATGTTAGTTCTAGGACAATTGAAAATCAACTACTCCCTTTGTCCCATTTTCTGTCTGGCTCAGGCTGAACTTGTTTACAATTTATTTTTTCCATAATATTAAGTTTAGTATTAGTATATAAAGCTTATATATTTAGAAACTACGGAGAACATTAGAAGTACTATTAAACACACACACACAAACAAAAAACAAAAAAACAAAAAAAAAACAAAAAAAAAAAAAAACAATTTTTAAAATAAAAATAAAATAAGCAAAAAAGAAGAATTTGTTTGACCAACGAATAGTAAACGAGACCAGTATAATGAGACAATGAGTATAACAAAGAGGTGGAAGCAAAACTCTATCATTGGAAGAAGTTAAAATATATTCTCTGAAAAAGATTATTGAATTCTGGATTCAACATTTTGAAACAGGAAAGCATACCTTGATATCTTCTTCTTCCCAATATGTAGCTTCTGATCTTGCCATTTGAGCAGCACACATAAAATCTGTCAATTCCTCAATTGTGGCTTTTGGTCCTGCAATGTGAATGACCACATTAATATAGAGGGTGTTTGGTAAATATCTATCAGCTGATTGGGATAGTAGGTTTGATTAGTTGATGATTGAAGAAAGATGTTTGGTAAATTAGCTGTTAGTTGATAACTGATTACATTTAAAATGACTTTCTCAAATAGCTAATCGAAAAATCAGATTTGAGCAGTTTTTTTAATTTTAGCATTTTGGAGCAATAAACTGTTACAAAAAGCCAAGTAATCAAACACTCATATTAGCTGTTTAACCAAGTTAAACAGCTAATAGTGGTCAAACAAGTCAAAATTGGATGATAAGTTAACTATGTGCCAAACAGGGCCATAAAACACAAGAAAGAATGACAAGAACATTAATGAGAACAAGAAAAACTAACATAACAGAATTAAGTCTTAACCATTATAACCAACATAGAGAAGGAGAAGAAATCAAACAAATAATAAATTAGCCAAGCTGTCAGATAAAAAATATTTGAGAGGCAAGGGGTATAACTGTATAACTAACACAATTTAAAAAAAAAAAAAAAAAAAAAGTTTGCAGCCAGTTTCAACCAGAGAAATTTGGGTAGACAAACACATGTACAAGGCTTCTTCTGCAAGTCAAATCTCAGTATGGAAGAGAGAAGTTCAATATAGCCATCTGCATAGCATAATGAATTACAAGCAAAGTGTGCAGAAAGTTAAGAAATATACCACATCTTTCCATGGCCATTGAAGCTTCTTCCGCAAGATAGCCCATCTTTGTGAGGGACAATAGTGTTCTCTCCTTCGGAGACAAGGAAACCATGTTTTCCTGAAAGTGATAATAGTCAGTTGAATCATATCACAGATTAGGAGCAGCACAAAGTGATCCAAAAGCTCTTTGGTGCAATGGATACCACTCGCAGCAAAAGTTTGGTAAACTAATTTAAAATTCTTTGAAAACAAAGCACACCCGAGATGCATGAGCAAACTGCAATAATAAATATAACTAAACTCAATAGTACTACTTTTACATATTCAAATGTCATACTTCTATTTAATATTTCAGTTATGCGTAGCCTCTCCTCCCCTCCACTAGCTTCTTGATGGATTTTCCAATCTTACTATTCATATCCAACATCTAGGATTGTTAGCGAGTTGTGTTTGTTTTTTCATGTTAAATTTACCAGTCAATGTCAACTTATCCATTTAGTTGAAGTTCTACAATATGAACTGCCACCCAAATTGAAAAATGAGTTATGTTCTTACTGGTGAGTTCCGTTTTACTGTTTGAGAGTAGAGTGACCAATTGACGCTCAACTCAATCAGTGACATGAAGCTCTAGAATATAAATAGCATCTAACATTTAAATACACATTTGGCAAAAATTGGCATGTTACAAATGATCAGAAAAAGTATTCATCTATGTTAAATCACCAAAAAGTAAAAAATTCCCAACTCCATTTTTATTGTGCAACAAAAAAATATGTAATATCAATCACTCAAGGATACAGTGGAGGTAGAAATTTACTCATCACTAGGGATGGATAGTATATAAAAGAATTGGTAAATAAATATCCATACATACCACATCATCATCAGACCAACTACCGCCGTCGGAAAAGTCATCTAGAATATTCTCGTCATATCCTGAAGAGCTATCATATCCATTGACACATGGCTCTTCTTGAGGACAGCTACTATATGGTTGTTCAGAAGGAGATGTCTCAAGAACCTGAACAGAAAGACCACCCCAACGCCCCGAAAATAAAAGGGGAAATAAAAGAAAGTTTAAAAAGGAGGATTCAGAAAACTTCCACATTAATTTAACAGATGGTATGAATTAGAAATATTTTTGCAACAAAATATGACAGATTAATCACTAAAATAAGGGGATATTAGGATATGGACATTCATAAATTAATTACAACACTGAGTAATGTGTTCATTATCAAAAGAAATATGCAACATAAGGAGCTATTTAAGAAAGTTGGCATTGCTTGCAGCAAACTGGATGATTAGGCAACCAACTCTAATCTGAAAATCATTTTTAACTAGTGCAATACTCCAATTATGCGAAAACATTTTAATCATTTATACCAAAGGTAGATATGAGTTTGATTTGTTAAGAGACCATACTAAAGACAATGTGGCAATCATTTATTGGAAAATGCACAAACAGATTTCACCAAATGTGTGTAAATGGCCAAATGCACCACAATAATGCAATTAAAGGAGAGATGATAGCTTGCAACTTTTACTTTTTAGAATTCACATTTCAACATTATGACTGGTTTGAATAACAAAAAGACAAATGAAGTATGAAGATTGCATAGCAGAGAAAGAAGAAATTGTAACAACTTCAATGACTAGAATCTAAGGAACCAAGAACGAGCTTGTTAATAGCCCCACATTGAAAATATAAAAGAGAACATATGGGTTTACAAGGCTATGGGTTAAACTAGCTAATTGATTAGATTTAGTCTTTTAGTATGGTTTGGCTCATGTGCATTATAGCTCAGTTGAGTGACCTTAGCCCAATCTTTAGAATATAACATGGGATCAGAGCCTATTTGGTCCACCTTGTGTTCACCCGGTTGTCTACCCGTGGTATTGCTAGCGTACAAACATAATCCCACATTGAAAATATAAGAAAGAACATATGAGTTTATAAGGCCAAGGATTAGACTAGCTGCCACCCAATCACCTAAATCTTACCCTGTCCCTGAAGCCAAATTAGTGATTTGCTCATTCAGCTGAAGTCTGCTAAACCTGAAACACCGTACCTTATTTTCTCTTCCCCCAAAAGCATCAATTCAACTCTTCTCTAGGAGAATAATAAGCTACTGCAATTTCAATCTGAACTATAATTTAAAGCAATGAAACTGGTCAAGATTCACCCAGTTTTGGTTGGACGCAAACCCATGTACCCAACAGCAAGCAAACTAAAGTGCACCTAGAAATATTTTCTTCTGCAACTATTCAGGAACATCATGAAAAGAAAATTAATCATCACAAGTAATTTCTAATTTAAGAGATGGATAGTACACACATTCATTCTTTTCACAATCTAAAACAAAGATTATGTTTCCTGATAGTTTCTCTGTGATAAAGAGTATAGACAATGCATTAAACAAAACCAGCTAGAGAGAAACTTCTTAGAATGACGGAGAATTACTAACCGAGAGAGTGAGAAGAGTTTCTAATATAGATTCTGAGTCTTCTCCTGTGTATTGAAAAAAAAGATATCAAATTATGGTTTCAAAAGTAACAATGATTGCTTAATTGTGCCAAAATGAAACATACCATTTTGCTCTATTGCTTTTTCAACTAATTCTCTAGAAAATCCCATCCCAACGAAATGCTGAATCAACTTGGAGCATGGATCAACTGATGATGAGCTTGCCTTCAAAGAACAAGATTGTTTATTATAATAATAATAATATTTAATAAAGGAGTTATATGAAACCAGTTTCTTCAGAAGAAAAAATTATCATGATTGATTTACACACTAACTATTAGGTAGTACCATATGTTGTGAAAATTAGGTAAAAACAAATCTACCACTCTCTACACAAGAAATAAAAAGTCTCATTTTGAAATTAAATTATGTAGATTGCTACAAATAGAGTAAAACTGGAAGAGGAGAAACATAATTCAACCATATACCAAATAACCAAAGTTTACACTTCTGAGTTCTGCCCAGTTCTGGATTAATCCATCTCATGTTTGGAAATGCAAACTATGACCTGAATAGCAATATCAGGTTTGTGAAGCCTATATGTCTCATCTTAAGTCAGCCAGGTAAGCATTGTTGAAGGACCTAATGTTTGGGTGTAAAATCAGTTTTAGGGCTTAACTTTGAAATTTGAATTGCTCTATTTAAGGATAGAAGGCTTCAAATGGTATAGCTTTGGTGCCTAGTTGGCACAACAATTACTGATGGGTGATAAGCCACTATTATTTTACTTTTAAAAAATAGACAAATTTATATCTTTATTTGAAAATAAAATTATTTAACAAAGCTGCAAAAGGAAAAATGACTGATGGTGATATCAACTTGAAGTAAAACAAGTCATAGAAAATAATTTTCATCTAATGTAAATCTAATCCTAATTTTTTTGGTTTAGGATATGAATTTAATCATTTTTAATTTAATTAGTGACATGTCATTCGCCATTGATCTACCTCAATCTTAGCAGCAGCAGCCTGCACTGCAGGTATGTCCTCAATTTCTCGTTCATCTTCAGAAGTCCAGTCAATGTCATCAATATCTTCTAAAGAAGGATCTTTGGTCTGCACAGATAAAAGGAGTAAGAATATTAATGAAATTCTTGCAGGTCTGCCAGGTAATGATGACAAAATGGACTCAATTTTTAAGTACTAGAAAAGGATCTGCCATTTCGTGAGGTAGTCTGTAAGCAAAAATTTCAAGCTCTCCAAGAAGTACTCAGAAGCTAATAACCACAACCTGCATAGAAATATCAGAAAAAGCAATAGAAAATTAGTGATTGGCCCTTAAAACCATTAATTTTAAAAGCAATCACTAGAAAGAGCCAAAGTTCAATCACTGGAATACATGGATGAATCTGAATGCAGTTGAATCATAAACTAATTTGGTAGCTTGCATTTTGCATCATACAAATGTTTCATTGCATTGCATAGATTCAGAGAGTCTCATATAAGAAACTATCTCTCAAGATACTCAAGGAATCTTAACCAGTGACAAATTTAAGGCATCAATCAAGGAACACCAAATCAAACTTGTGATGCTACTCAAAGTAAGTTTATGTGGCCACATGAGAGTGCTCAAAGATTAAATATTTACATCATATCATAGTTTCATAAAAGACAGAAGCAGCAACTAAAGATGTTTCCAAGTAGCTTTTAAATTTACCAATTCCTTGGGGGCTTGCTGGTTAGAGAAGGGAATTTCTGTCCAGCAGATCACAAATTTAAAGCCTGAGTCCGTAGCGTCTCCTGTTAAACTGTTATAAAAATAATAAAATAATAATGAACAGTCTCAAATTTTACTTTCTTCAATATAGTATGAAAAGCTAAACTATGTTACAGATCAGCCATTCATTGAACACTGGAAGTCTTGGATGATTCAGGATGCAGTTCTATGATACTATACCAGAAACCACTCCTAATCACTTCTATGGATCAAATTTCACATTTCCTACTATCAAATGATGTTGGACAAGAGTTAAGTCCGACAATAGCAAGCTAGAATGTTTGCAATGTACATGGGCTCTGGTAATGTGTGGAGGCTAGTAATGAGAGTTCATGCTTAGTTAAACTAAAAATGGAGCAGAGCTTCTGCAATTTATTAGTCATAATTATCTAGGTAAGTAGGCATATTTAATAGCACTCCTGCTCCAATAAACAAAGATAAGTATTAGTAGCTTAATCCTTAAAAGAGTATGTGATGTATATTTCAGGTAAGTTGCTATCTATAGGATGTTCTTCATTGCTACTATTGAAGAGCCTATCAAAGTAATTTCTAAATCTAAACATTGATCATCCCCTTTTACCAAAATCAAATGTTTATTCTTTATATCCTTCTCCTTATTCAAACCTTGCCACTTCTTTTCTCTTGTTTTAGAGAGTAAGATATCCCTTTTACCCCCTTCAGCCTCTAACTCCTTACATAAGTATTTCACATATTTGGATCTAGCTCCTTTCATCAATTGCTTGAACCCCTTGGCCAATATATATATCTCCCACAGCCTCCTGCAATCTTAAACCTATGCAATTTCTGTAAAATTCTCTATTATTCAACTTAGATATCTCAAATTCATCCTCACTTCTATGGATCAAATTTCACATTTCCTACTATCAACTGATGTTGGACAAGAATTAAGTCCGACAATAGCAAGCTAGAATGTTTGCAATGTACATGGCTCTGGTAATGTGTGGAGGCTAGTAATGAGAGTTCATGCTGAGTTAAACTAAAATGGAGCAGAGCTTCTGCAATTTATTAGTCATAATTATCTAGGTAAGTAGGCATATTTAATAGCACTCCTGCTCCAATAAACAAAGATAAGTATTAGTAGCTTAATCCTTAAAGAGTATGTGATGTATATTTCAGGTAAGTTGCTATCTATAGGATGTTCTTCATTGCTACTATTGAAGAGCCTATCAAAGTAATTTCTAAATCTAAACATTGATCATCCCCTTTTACCAAAATCAAATGTTTATTCTTTATATCCTTCTCCTTATTCAAACCTTGCCAC
>CP025651.1:5278941-5296392 GCA_003576665.1 Ipomoea trifida | reverse complement strand
TTGTGGCTTTTGGTCCTGCAATGTGAATGACCACATTAATATAGAGGGTGTTTGGTAAATATCTATCAGCTGATTGGGATAGTAGGTTTGATTAGTTGATGATTGAAAAGATGTTTGGTAAATTAGCTGTTAGTTGATAACTGATTACATTTAAAATGACTTTCTCAAATAGCTAATCGAAAAATCAGATTTGAGCAGTTTTTTTAATTTTAGCATTTTGGAGCAATAAACTGTTACAAAAAGCCAAGTAATCAAACACTCATATTAGCTGTTTAACCAAGTTAAACAGCTAATAGTGGTCAAACAAGTCAAAATTGGATGATAAGTTAACTATGTTACCAAACAGGCCATAAAACACAAGAAAGAATGACAAGAACATTAATGAGAACAAGAAAAACTAACATAACAGAATTAAGTCTTAACCATTATAACCAACATAGAGAAGGAGAAGAAATCAAACAAATAATAAATTAGCCAAGCTGTCAGATAAAAAATATTTGAGAGGCAAGGGGTATAACTGTATAACTAACACAATTAAAAAAAAAAAAAAAAAAAAAAAAGTTTGCAGCCAGTTTCAACCAGAGAAATTTGGTAGACAAACACATGTACAAGCTTCTTCTGCAAGTCAAATCTCAGTATGGAAGAGAGAAGTTCAATATAGCCATCTGCATAGCAATAATGAATTACAAGCAAAGTGTGCAAAAAGTTAAGAAATATACCACATCTTTCCATGGCCATTGAAGCTTCTTCCGCAAGATACCCATCTTTGTGAGGACAATAGTGTTCTCTCCTTCGGAGACAAGGAAACCATGTTTTCCTGAAAGTGATAATAGTCAGTTGAATCATATCACAGATTAGGAGCAGCACAAAGTGATCCAAAAGCTCTTTGGTGCAATGGATACCACTCGCAGCAAAAGTTTGGTAAACTAATTTAAAATTCTTTGAAAACAAGCACACCCGAGATGCATGAGCAAACTGCAATAATAAATATAACTAAACTCAATAGTACTACTTTTACATATTCAAATGTCATACTTCTATTTAATATTTCAGTTATGCGTAGCCTCTCCTCCCCTCCACTAGCTCTTGATGGATTTTCCAATCTTACTATTCATATCCAACATCTAGGATTGTTAGCGAGTTGTGTTTGTTTTTTCATGTTAAATTTACCAGTCAATGTCAACTTATCCATTTAGTTGAAGTTCCACAATATGAACTGCCACCCAAATTGAAAAATGAGTTATGTTCTTACTGGTGAGTTCCATTTTACTGTTTGAGAGTAGAGTGACCAATTGACACTCAACTCAATCAGTGACATGAAGCTCTAGAATATAAATAGCATCTAACATTTAAATACACATTTGGCAAAAATTGGCATGTTACAAATGATCAGAAAAAGTATTCATCTATGTTAAATCACCAAAAGTAAAAATTCCCAACTCCATTTTTATTGTGCAACAAAAAAAATGTAATATCAATCGCTCAAGGATACAGTAGAGGTAGAAATTTACTCATCACTAGGGATGGATAGTATATAAAGAATTAATAAATAAATATCCATACATACCACATCATCATCAGACCAACTACCGCCGTCGGAAAAGTCATCTAGAATATTCTCGTCATATCCTGAAGAGCTATCATATCCATTGACACATGGCTCTTCTTGAGGACAGCTACTATATGGTTGTTCAGAAGGAGATGTCTCAAGAACCTGAACAGAAAGACCACCCAACGCCCCGAAAATAAAAGGGAAATAAAAGAAAGTTTAAAAAGGATTCAGAAAACTTCCACATTAATTTAACAGATGGTATGAATTAGAATTATTTTTGCAACAAAACATGACAGATTAATCACTAAAATAAGGGGATATTAGGATATGGACATTCATAAATTAATTACAACACTGAGTAATGTGTTCATTATCAAAAGAAATATGCAACATAAGGAGCTATTTAAGAAAGTTGGCATTGCTTGCAGCAAACTGGATGATTAGGCAACCAACTCTAATCTGAAAATCATTTTTAACTAGTGCAATACTCCAATTATGCGAAAACATTTTAATCATTTATACCAAAGGTAGATATGAGTTTGATTTGTTAAGAGACCATACTAAAGACAATGTGGCATCATTTATTGGAAAATGCACAAACAGATTTCACCAAATGTGTGTAAATGGCCAAATGCACCACAATAATGCAATTAAAGGAGAGATGATAGCTTGCAACTTTTACTTTTTAGAATTCACATTTCAACATTATGACTGTTTGAATAACAAAAAGACAAATGAAGTATGAAGATTGCATAGCAGAGAAAGAAGAAATTGTAACAACTTCAATGACTAGAATCTAAGGAACCAAGAACGAGCTTGTTAATAGCCCCACATTGAAAATATAAAAGAACATATGGGTTTACAAGGCTATGGGTTAAACTAGCTAATTGATTAGATTAGTCTTTTAGTATGGTTTGGCCTCATGTGCATTATAGCTCAGTTGAGTGACCTTAGCCCAATCTTTAGAATATAACATGGGATCAGCGCCTATTTCGTCCACCTTGTGTTCACCCGGTTGTCTACCCGTGGTATTGCTGCGTACAAACATAATCCCACATTGAAAATATAAGAAAGAACATATGAGTTTATAAGGCCAAGGATTAGACTAGCTGCCACCCATCACCAAATCTTACCCTGTCCCTGAAGCCAAATTAGTGATTTGCTCATTCAGCTGAAGTCTGCTAAACCTGAAAACACCGTACCTTATTTTCTCTTCCCCCAAAAGCATCAATTCAACTCTTCTCTAGGAGAATAATAAGCTACTGCAATTTCAATCTGAACTTAATTAACAATGAAACTGGTCAAGATCACCCAGTTTTGGTTGGACGACAAACCCATGTTACCCCAACAGCAAGCAAACTAAGTGCACCTAGAAAAATTTTCTTCTGCAACTATTCAGGAACATTATGAAAAGAAAATTAATCATCACAAGTAATTTTAATTTAAGAGATGGATAGTACACACATTCATTCTTTTCACAATCTAAAACAAAGATTATGTTTCCTGATAGTTTCTCTGTGATAAAGAGTATAGACAATGCATTAAAACAAAACCAGCTAGAGAGAAACTTCTTAGAATGACGAGAATTGACTAACCGAGAGAGTGAGAAGAGTTTCTAATATAGATTCTGAGTCTTCTCCTGTGTATGAAAAAAAGATATCAAATTATGGTTCAAAAGTAACAATGATTGCTTAATTGTGCCAAAATGAAACATACATTTTTGCTCTATTGCTTTTTCAACTAATTCTCTAGAAAATCCCATCCCAACGAAATGCTGAATCAGCTTGGAGCATGGATCAACTGATGATGAGCTTGCCTTCAAAGAACAAGATTGTTTATTATATAATAATAATATATTAATAAAGGAGTTATATGAAACCAGTTCTTCGGAGAAAAAATTATCATGATTGATTTACACACTAACTATTAGGTAGTACCATATGTTGTGAAAATTAGGTAAAAACAAATCTACCACTCTACACAAGAAATAAAAAGTCTCATTTTGAAATTAAATTATGTAGATTGCTACAAATAGAGTAAAACTGGAAGAGGAGAAACATAATTCAACCATTTACCAAATAACCAAAGTTTACACTTCTGAGTTCTGCCCAGTTCTGGATTAATCCATCTCATGTTTGGAAATGCAAACTATGACCTGAATAGCAATATCAGGTTTGTGAAGCCTATATTCTCATCTTAAGTCAGCCAGGTAAGCATTGTTGAAGGACCTAATGTTTGGGTGTAAAATCAGTTTTAGGGCTTAACTTTGAAATTTAATTGCTCTATTTAAGGATAGAGGCTTCAAATGGTATAGCTTTGGTGCCTAGTTGGCACAACAATTACTGATGGGTGATAAGCCACTATTATTTTACTTTAAAAAATAGACAAATTTATATCTTTATTTGAAAATAAAATTATTTAACAAAGCTGCAAAAGGAAAAATGACTGATGGTGATATCAACTTGAAGTAAAACAAGTCATAGAAATAATTTTCATCTAATGTAAATCTAATCCTAATTTTTTGGTTTAGGATATGAATTTAATCATTTTTAATTTAATTAGTGACAAGTCATTTGCCATTGATCTACCTCAATCTTAGCAGCAGCAGCCTGCACTGCAGGTATGTCCTCAATTTCTCGTTCATCTTCAGAAGTCCAGTCAATGTCATCAATATCTTCTAAAGAAGGATCTTTGGTCTGCACAGATAAAAGGAGAAAGAAAATTAATGAAATTCTTGCAAGTCTGCCAGGTAATGATGACAAAATGGACTCAATTGTTAAGTACTAGAAAAGGATCTGCCATTTCGTGAGGTAGTCTGTAAGCAAAAATTTCAAGCTCTCCAAGAAGTACTCAGAAGCTAATAACCACAACCTGCATAGAAATATCAGAAAAAGCAATAGAAAATTAGTGATTGGCCCTTAAAACCATTAATTTTAAAAGCAATCACGAAAAGACCCAAAGTTCAATCACTGGAATACATGGATGAATCTGAATGCAGTTGAATCATAAACTAATTTGGTGGCTTGCATTTTGCATCATACAAATGTTTCATTGCATTGCATAGATTCAGGGAGTCTCATATAAGAAACTATCTCTCAAGATACTCAAGGAATCTTAACCAGTGACAAATTTAAGGCATCAATTGTTGATGACAATCAATCAAGGAACACCAAATCAAACTTGTGATGCTACTCAAAGTAAGTTTATGTGGCCACATGAGAGTGCTCAAAGATTAAATATTTACATCATAGTTTCATAAAAGACAGAAGCAGCAACTAAAGATGTTTCCAAGTAGCAACAAAATTTACCAATTCCTTGGGGCTTGCTGGTGAGAGAAGGGAATTTCTGTCCAGCAGATCACGAATTTAAAGCCTGAGTCCGTAGCGTCTCCTGTTAAACTGTTAAAAATAATAAAATTATAATAAACAGTCTCAAATTTACTTTCTTCAATATAGTATGAAAAGCTAAACTATGTTACAGATCAGCCATTCATTGAACACTGGAAATCTTGGATGATTCAGGATGCAGTTCTAGTATACTATACCAGAAACCACTCCTAATCACTTCTATGGATCAAATTTCACATTTCCTACTATCAACTGATGTTGGACAAGAATTAAGTCCGACAATAGCAAGCTAGAATGTTTGCAATGTACATGGCTCTGGTAATGTGTGGAGGCTAGTAATGAGAGTTCATGCTGAGTTAAACTAAAATGGAGCAGAGCTTCTGCAATTTATTAGTCATAATTATCTAGGTAAGTAGGCATATTTAATAGCACTCCTGCTCCAATAAACAAAGATAAGTATTAGTAGCTTAATCCTTAAAGAGTATGTGATGTATATTTCAGGTAAGTTGCTATCTATAGGATGTTCTTCATTGCTACTATTGAAGAGCCTATCAAAGTAATTTCTAAATCTAAACATTGATCATCCCCTTTTACCAAAATCAAATTTTATTCTTTATATCCTTCTCCTTATTCAAACCTTGCCACTTCTTTTCTCTTGTTTTAGAGAGTAAGATATCCCTTTTACCCCCTTCAGCCTCTAACTCCTTACATAAGTATTTCACATATTTGGATCTAGCTCCTTTCATCAATTGCTTGAACCCCTTGGCCAATATATATATCTCCCACAGCCTCCTGCAATCTTAAACCTATGCAATTTCTGTAAAATTCTCTATTATTCAACTTAGATATCTCAAATTCATCATTCCACTACTTTGTAACTGTTTCTTATGGGTCTGAGGACAATAGATTAGCCTATTATTCCCTTGCCATTTTTCAGAAAATACATATCCAGTTTATGAATTACAAGTAAAACCCCTTACATTACAAAGTCCTCCATTCCTTTTTTTAATTTGCATTCTAGTAATTTTCACCAATTACCATGTAGCATTCAATTTACTAACCAGAAAAATTATCTATTTTTTTCTGGGGAAATAGAAAACTAGAGAAAAGAAAACAAAGAATATGTTCACTTGGCACATTTCTGAAAATTTCAGTTTTTTTTTTTTTTTTAACTTTGATTCTAATTCTCACTTCTCAGAAATTAGGCATATGCGAAGAAATGAAATCACAAAAACGTAAATTATAAATTTTAACAACCTCATCTCTAATTACTCCTTCATGCAACCAAAAATTAGGTTTTCACACCAAAACCACGAATCAGAAATGCAAATAATCGAAAAGAATCACACAATCGGCACGAACCTTACCTGACGATTTGGAGAACCACGGCTTCCCAACCAAATTTCGACTACATCGATAAAATGCCGCTTCTCCTATATCATCAACCAAAACATAAAATCAAATAAATAAACAAATTCAAAACTCAAAAAAAAAAAAAATCCTAACCAGTTTATCTCCAATACATGCCTCCAGATACACACAAACACACAAAAAATAGCAATAATCAGTAAGAATGAGAGAAGGAAAATATATATAATCTTACGGAATGGAGAGAGAGAAATGAAATTCCGAGTGAAAGAGAAGGAGAGCGAGAGCGAGAGAGAGAAAGAGAGATGAAAAAGGAAATGAGATTCCCACCAGCAACTGCAGAAGAGCAGTCAAGCTAAAAGACCGACGAGAGTTCTTCTGGACTGGCCTCGGAAAAAAGTACTGTGCTATCTATGTATGTAGATCGCGAGAGTAAAAAAGACACGCGCCCACGTCGGAATTTTCAATCCGCACTCGCGCCCGCTTCAACTTTTCGATTGATGAATTTTTCGCAATTTAGGCTCGAAATTTTGAACTTCCACCCATTCCAACTTACCCTTTTTTATGTTATTTTATTTAATCAATATTCGCATCACGAAATTTAACATTAAAAGCATCTCTAATAGGATAATTTCATATGGTTTTTACAAGTTTCAAAATTTATGTAGATGAGAAAGTGTGTTTAAAGTGCTCCTATAAACACCTTCGTTTTTGCATGCATAGTGGGCCCACTAAGAGCGCAGGTGCACCAAGAGCGCCTAGTCGAGTGCATGCACGCCACGCGCTCACTGGCGCGTTATTCATGCTAATGATTTCTCTCCTTTTTTTTTTTTACTTCTTTCTTTATTCTGTTTTCTCTTAATATTCTCTCTCCTAGTAAGCACCTAAAAATTTGTGTTAAAAATTACACAACTGAGAATGCTCTAATATAGTAATATTAATGAAAATGTTTATTTAAGTTAGTAAGAAATTTACGTATCAAGTAACGTTTCAATGAGTATTTAATATGGAAATTTTTAATATAATTTATAGAAAATCTTTAAATATTGATAATTATCAACATCCCAAATATAATTCTCATTTTTTTCCAAACATACTAACCATTAACAAAAACAACATTCCAATGTTCTTTCTCAATAAAATTTATGTGAAATTTCTTTTCTCTTGTTTTAGAGAGTAAGATATCCCTTTTACCCCCTTAAGCCTCTAACTCCTTACACAAGTATTTCACATATTTGGATCTAGCTCCTTTCATCAATTGCTTGAACCCCTTGGCCAATATATATATCTCCCACAGCCTCCTCCAATCTTAAACCTATGCAATTTCTGTAAAATTCTCTATTATTCAACTTAGATATCTCAAATCCATCATTCCACTACTTTGTAACTGTTTCTTATGGGTCTGAGGACAAAAGATTAGCCTATTATTCCCTTGCCACTTTTTCAGAAAATACATATTCAGTTTATGAATTACTAGTAAAACCCCTTACATTACAAAGTCCTCCATTCCTTTTTTTAATTTGCATTCTAGTAACTTTCACCAATTACCATGTAGCATTCAATTTACTAACCAGAAAAATTATCTATTTTTTTCCTGGGGAAATAGAAAACTAGAGAAAAGAAAACAAAGAATATGTTCACTTGGCACATTTCTGAAAATTTCAGTTTTTTTTTTTTAACTTTGATTCTAATTCTCACTTCTCAGAAATTAGGCATATGCGAAGAAATGAAATCACAAAAACGTAAATTATAAATTTTAACAACCTCATCTCTAATTACTCCTTCATGCAACCAAAAATTAGGTTTTCACACCAAAACCACGAATCAGAAATGCAAATAATCGAAAAGAATCACACAATCGGCACGAACCTTACCTGACGATTTGGAGAACCACGGCTTCCCAACCAAATTTCGACTACATCGATAAAATGCCGCTTCTCCTATATCATCAACCAAAACATAAAATCAAATAAATAAACAAATTCAAAACTCAAAAAAAAAAAAATCCTAACCAGTTTAACTCCAATACATGCCTCCAGATACACACAAAAACACACACAAAAAAATAACAATAATCAGTAAGAAATGAGAGAAGGAAAATATATAATCTTACGGAATGGAGAGAGAGAAATGAGATTCCGAGTGAAAGAGAGCGAGAGAGAGAAAGAGAGATGAAAAAGGAAATGAGATTCGCACCCAGCAACTGCAGAAGAGCAGTCAAGCTAAAAGACCGACGAGAGTTCTTCTGGACTGGCCTCGGGAAAAAAGTACTGTGCCTATCTATGTATGTAGATCGCGAGAGTAAAAAAGACACGCGCCCACGTCGGAATTTTCAATCCGCACTCGCGCCCCGCTTCAACTTTTCGATTGATGAATTTTTCGCAATTTAGGCTCGAAATTTTGAACTTCCACCCATTCCAACTTACCCCTTTTTTATGTTATTTTATTTAATCAATATTCGCATCACGAAATTTAACATTAAAAGCATCTCTAATAGGATAATTTCATATGGTTTTTACAAGTTTCAAAATTTATGTAGATGAGAAAGTGTGTTTAAAGTGCTCCTATAAACACCTTCGTTTTTGCATGCATAGTGGGCCCCACTAAGAGCGCAGGTGCACCAAGAGCGCCTAGTCGAGTGCATGCACGCCACGCGCTCACTGGGCGCGTTATTCATGCTAATGATTTCTCTCCTTTTTTTTTTTACTTCTTTCTTTATTCTGTTTTCTCTTAATATTCTCTCTCCTAGTAAGCACCTAAAAATTTGTGTTAAAAATTACACAACTGAGAATGCTCTAATATAGTAATATTAATGAAAATGTTTATTTAAGTTAGTAAGAAATTTACGTATCAAGTAACGTTTCAATGAGTATTTAATATGGAAATTTTTAATATAATTTATAGAAAATCTTTAAATATTGATAATTATCAACATCCCAAATATAATTCTCATTTTTTTCCAAACATACTAACCATTAACAAAAACAACATTCCAATGTTCTTTCTCAATAAAATTTATGTGAATTAAACATCAATGTACAACTAAAATTTGGTATCATTGCCCATAGATTAAGGTTTTGTTGATGTTTATAAAAGTTAAATAGGACGTTTTGTATAAATCTCGAAATAAAATATAAGATATTATTGTAATCGTAATTAAAGAATATTGTACGTTACAATGTACCTAATTGAATTATTGTTCTTTTGTCCCGTGGCCCCACACCTGCCACATTGTGCTGACATCTAATTTGGTTGGGCTAGTGGGGTAGGGGTGTAGAGAGTATGGCCAATTTTATACTCTCAAGAGTGTAACTCTATGTAGCACAATTTTTGATATAAATGTTACATGGGCCCTACTGAATTTTACTTTTTAAGGTGCACATGAGTCAACAAGAATTTATTGCTAACATTATATTGCTAACATTAATATAATATTTCTTAATATATATATATATATATATATATATATATATATATATAATTTCACTTGTATCCTTCTAGTTTAATATAATTACTTATAGCAATAATTGAGATTATCGGGAAATATATTTATTTTATTTACGCCCTTTTGGTTTAATATAATTATTTGTAATTATGTTCCATAATAAAAAACGTACATAAATTTTAATGACAACAAACTTTCATTTTAACCTAAGAGTTTAGTCTTAATCGAGTTAAATATCAACAATTTCAGAATTTGATTACTAATTTTTCAAGATATACAAATATAAAATTATTCTGAAATATTTTTTTATGTACACAAGATTGCTGATTTTGAAATATTAAAAGGCTTAAATAAAAGAGAAAGGGCTCATTAAAAGAAGTTGACTATTTTAATAGTAACTTCAATGAAATTTGCATTGATCTTTTACTATGTAGAATTTACAACGGTGTTTCCGGTATTTATTACTTAGAGACAATCTTTCCACCCTTTTTCAGGAGGAAAAGTTAGCTGCTTTCAACATACAATGTTTATATTAAAATTGTATTTAAAAATATTGTATTTAGCACAATTTCGATTTTTTTATAATTATATTTGGGTGATGTAAATTTCGTCGGACTAATTCTAAGCTTATAGGACCCTACCCTTAGAGCCACTGCAGAGGTAAATCGTGAGTTACACAATCAGCCTACCAATTACATCTTCATATAATTACTTTTTAACTTTATATATCCACTAAAAATATATATTGGAGTCCCAATATAATACAATGAAGTCGAAAAATCTGAACTTTCTTTCTCACACACACATATAGGAGTACGAAGCCCATAATTTAGTGCTATAAATAGGGGGGAAACAAAATTATAGAGGATTCATGTCACACCATATATTTTTCAATATATATAGGAATACGACACGAAGCCCATAATTTAGTGCTATGAATGAGGGGGAAACAAAATTATAGAGGATTTAACGGTCACACCTTATTCCAAGGAAATAAATATGTACCATTCATTGTTATTACATATTATTTACTATTCCATTATTTAATGACTTTTGTGCAACTCAAAACCCTCTAAATATAAATACTGAATTTTTTTTATGGCCTAAGCTTTCCAGCTCTGTCGAACTATATCATGGATCCAATAAACCCTCATCTAAGTCCAACTATACATTTATGCGCACGAAAAGTCTAACTCGAAATATGGGCAATGTGGTCAAGCGGCATGAAGTGATTCTCCCAAGTGGGAGGTCATGGGTTCGAGCCTCAGTGTGGGCAATGTTGACTTTGTTGGGCGTATATGGACAGATACTACATGTAACAGGGTCAATAGTATTCAAAAAAAAAAAAAGAAAAAACTCAAATGTGACGGTTGAAAGCATATTATAAGTTGAACTTATCATCTACAATACTAAATAGTGAATTTTAAGACAAGTTAAATGTAACAGTTATCTCTCTCATCTCTCTCCTTCTTTAATGAGACCTCCTATACTGTATAATGTACTAATTGGATGAAAGTTATGACTAAACTAATTAAACGAGTTAATACCCAATATAGTCCTCGACTATAGTGGTTTTACTCAATTTAGTCCTAAATGACTTTTTGTGCTCAATTTAGTCCCCGACTTTGATGATTTTACTCAATTTAGTCCTTTGTTAAAAATTCTATTAGTGAACGGTTAGAAATATGGTCTTAATGGTAATTTTTCATCCTTCATCCCATTTGGGATGATTCCTTCTTCTTCCCCTTATTAAGATTCACGTAGAAATGCAAAATTTCGTACCAAATCAAACTTCAACGCTAAATAAATAAATACTGAGTAAATAAATATTCGGGTACGAAGATTTACATTTCTGCTTGGATCTTAATAGGGGGAAGAAGAGGAATCATCCCAAATGGGATGAAGGATGAGAAATTATCATTAGGACCCTATTTCTAACCGTTCACTAATAGAATTTTTAACAAATGACTAAATTGAGTAAAATCATCAAAGTCGAGGACTAAATTGAGTACAAAAAGTCATTTATGACTAAATTGAGTAAAACCACTATAGTCGAGGACTATATTAGGTATTAACTCCTAATTAAACTCACTAATATAGAATACAAATGTATCAAGGACATGTTTAGTTAAATTAACAGAATGCTGATTTTTTTTTATTCTGATTTTTTTTTTCATTTTTAACCATTTGTTTGTACTCAAAATTAGAAAATATATTTAAATCCAATTATTTGTTAATCTGTGGGATACAAATTTAATTGAAATTTAATTATTTTTTTCCAAAAAATAGCAATTATATTGGTAACTAGCAAAAAATGAAAAAAAAAAATGAACAAACAAAAAAAATCACTTTTAAGGTTGCTCTTATGCACGACGATATTCTTATGCATGACGATATTAATATAGATAGGTAAGTGGAGGTAGAATGTAAGTAGATGATGATGAGTGATGACAGAAAGATAATTATGCATTATAATATTAATATAGATAAGTAAGTGGGGGTAGAATGCAAGTGGGTGGCAGCTTTATGGGTGAAAAAATGGTAAACAAATAGAGAGAGGCATGTGACATTGAGCAGGTAGGTAGGTAGATAGTAGGGTGGAAGTTCATTAATGATGATAATAAAGATCATAAGTTAAATTAGTTTGTTTTTGTATTTGAAAATTTTTGAAAATATTAAACTCAAATTTCAAAATGTAATTGTTTAGTTGAAATTAGTAGTATTTTTAATGTAGTCTTCTGTTTACTTTGATGTTATGCTTTTATGTCGTATAAAAAAAAAAAGTATGTAATATTTTATATACGACTGAATCGAGATAAATCACACAAAAATCATTGTCAAACTTGCCAACATTAACGACAGTTATAATAGGTCGTAAATCATTATAATATTCAAAGAGTCGAACAACAAACCACATATTTTTCAAGCGTGCTACCCTAATCAATGTAAAAGCCCAACAACTCCACTCTCTAGTGTCTACACCCTCACTATATTGAAAAGTAGTATAAATTTTATGAGTTTTTTTTTTTTTTTGTTGGTTTTATAAATTTAAAATAAATTTCTTCCTATTTTTCTAAAAAGATCAAATAACTAAAATGGCTCTTCCACTAAAAAATTTCAGACATCACTACCAAAAAAAAGGGGGAAGTACATACAGTCAAAGAAAAACAATAAAACTCTCAACATAGTTTGGACATATGTAGAGAGTAGCTTGCTAGCTTAGTGTAAATTGTATATTTGTATAGTAGACATTTTTTTGTATGTGGCACAGACTTTGATTGGGTTGTCTTATCATGTCTCCCAAATAAAAAATATTCTCTCTATCTCAAAAAGATATTCACATTCTCTTTTTATTCATGTAACGTCTTTATATTATATGGTTTTATTCAATTTAGTTTTTATATTTTAATTTTGATCAATTTAATACAATTATTAACATTGTGTTACTTTTAATGGTGTTAATAATTATCATTAATCATCTCATTTTTAAAATATATGGACTGGATTGAACAAAATCATATATCATACATATATATTTTAGCCCCTTTTTTCATTGTGTAATAGAGTATTTTTTAGTTTTTATGATAAAAAATAAATGTTACATATAATTCTAAAATTTTAAGTCAGTTATTAAAAAAAAACAAAAATTATATTTTATAGACAAAAAGATATATACTATTTTTGTGTATATTAAATAAGACATTTATTTTGAAATTAATATAATACTATTTATAGACTTTGAATGGGATGTTGATCTTATCACAGTCTCCCATTATTAGTAACCTATTTAAACCATCTCAGAAAGACATTCACATTTCTTTAATTTCTCATTTTATTGTGCTCCATAAAATATTCTCATTTAAAAAAAAAAAAACATCAGACATAATATTAATTTCTTAGCTTAACTTTTTTGTTTAAAGAAAATCTAAAAGTATTTGTTATATACAAACCATATATAATTTTTGTATATAATAAATAAGACAGGCAAAGTCTTCATACAATATGGGGACTCATCAAACAAATGCAATCCGGCCAAGGTGAAATGATCCATATTTATCAAATGTAGCCATCTGATCCAATATGCACACATATTTACCTTCCAATGAATATGTTTTAATCCCCATAATTTAGCTAATTTGTAATTTATCTTCATTTAATAAATTTAATTCTATTAAAAAACAAAAAATATTAATGCGGATACTATTTGATCTTATAAGAATTGGGTGATTGATAACACAAAAACCAAACAAAAAAAGTTTAGGCAAATTATAAAAAAGAATAATATTTAGTGTTGATTTGGAAACCCATCAAATGCCATTCTGAAGTTATTTTATAAAATTTTCAACGTCTGACTATCAATGAAAAATGAAGTCAACGAAATATACTCATTATAGTCAAAGGAAAAATGGCATATTTTAGTGGAATATGTTTTCCAAATATTTATTGGAAGATATTATTTGAATTTTTATCTCACGATCAGTTTACTCTGATAAGTGGTGTCAAATGGGTAAGTTGGCATGTTACCTATTTGGTTATTATTTGAACTAAACTACTAGACTAGTTCAATTAAAATATATAAGTATGGTTGGATTGAGCCAAACAATAAAATATTGATCCGGCCCAATCCATAACCCAAAAGATTAAAAATACTTTAAAAAAAATAAAATTTCCAATACTTTAATTTATACTTATTATATGTATCAATGGTCAATTAAAATATGGATTGAATTAGGCTGGACCAAACAATACAAATCTTAGGCTTGGTCCACGATTCAAAAATAAAAAAAAAAAAATACTTTTTTGTTAAGTTCTTTAGTTCAGAGTTAGTACATTTATCATTGGCTAATTAAAAATGAGTTGAATTAGACGGAGTCAAATAATAAAAATCTTAGTTAAGCCTAAGCCACATCCCCAAAAAATGTAAAAATTTCATTCAATTTCCTTATTTCATAATTATTATATATATTTATCAATTTATAAATTTATTTGTATTATAATAAATTACACGTTAAAAAAAAGTGTGTATTGTATAACGAGATAAGCATGTATTTGAATAGATGAAATACTATAGTTGAGTGATTGGACCCACAAATACACACACTATATGGATGCCTAGCCTAACTAAAAGGATTATAAGGTTGGTCAAAAGTTGTGAAGTAGATCTGTGAGAATGACTTTGGATGAGTGTGGTACACCAAGAATTAAAGAGTAATATAGCTATGAGGTAAATGTGAATAAGCGATGAGATTTTAAAAGGATCGTTACTTTTTATACATAATTTAAGCAAAAGAAGCAAGATAGAAATACTTATATATTTTACTTACAACACACACAAATTAATATTTTGAAAATGTTATTACTTATGATATTTATTTATTATTTAGGTTATATATATTGAATATGGGCTTGTGTTTGTTTGGGGGTTAAAAAAGGTTTCAAAGGGTAATGATCTAAAAATTGAAATTGGGAGAATAATGATATCCTTCCACCTTCTCGAGGCTATTAGGGAGTTGTTGAATCAAGGTCAATAACCTTTATGAGTATATCCATTAAAATATTTCTTTTGCATATATTAAATGGCAACACATTTTTTGTTTTAATTAAAAGAGAGGGGACACCCAAGGAACTAAGATCTTTCACTTTCATGCGTTCTGGCAGATAACCGCCTATGGAACTTAGCGCCCATCTGTTCCTCTAGAATCAGCTCCCGCAGCCCACTCGAAGCTTGTTCCACAGTCGTGAGTCCCATAGGTAAGGAGAGCGCTTGTTTCGTAAGCGTGTTAGCAACAACATTCTGTTCTCGGTACACATGTCCATACCTAATATTCGCAAATTTCGAGTTCATGCCAATACACCGAGCGATGATAAAATGGCAACACATTTTGATTGTTTAAATTTTGATTTGTCTATTTTTTTCAAATAATAATAATAATAATTGATAGCGGACATTTCTTCCTTGTTTTGTCTAATAGTGTGGTATAGTATTGTTCCATGTAATTTTGTTAATTATTTCATTTCGTTATTTCTCAATGTCAAGAAATTCAAATTTATGTATACGCAATAATACTTATGGAAGAACTCTCCCCGCATATAATTTAGTTGAGATTCAATTGAATTAGTCTTATATTGCGAGATGCATATTTATCCATGATTTACAATATAATTTGCCTTCATGACATACTGATAAATTGGGTCTAAATCCATGGCTTTGCATGTTTATCCTTTTCAAGTCTCTAAGCCCAGTTATACCCTGGGCTAATTACATATAGTGATTTCATTAGTGGAGTCCATAAAATGCAATAATGGTATACTTTGATCCATCATTATATTCTGCGATCGTTGTACGGTGGACCACGACCTACACAGTTGTGTAGGTCATAATTCAATACAATACTATTTTTTTTAATTAATAATGTTGTATGTATAAAATGAAAATGAATAACATAAATTATACAAATATGTATACTGTCAAATGAATCTGTAGTTGAATTAAAATGATACTTTAGTATTGTTTATAATGAACATATATTATGTACAAAATGAAACTAAATGGCATAGACATGAAGCGTGATTAAAACCTGTAGTGGATATCAGAATTATGGAATATTAATTCTGATACTATGCAATTAATTCCAATTTTAATATTTAGAATTAATTTCCAAATCAATTATTTTAGGTTACAGGATGGTTTTTAAAACCAATGTTAATGCTATTGTTATAATGCTATTAAATCCACATTCTCCTATGAATACTTAGTGTTTGACATATAGTTTCAAATGCTGATTTTGAGAACTCAAAAAAAATCTTTGTTTTATCTCTTCCTCTCTCAAAAAATCAATTTTCTTACGAAATTTTTTGCAACACTTTTATAAACATCAAAGTGCTCGCATGTTGTTCTAGTTCGTTGGATTTTTGTTTTGAGTGTGCAAACATTACGTCGTGATGATGAGAGTGGGTTCGAGCCTCAGTGGAGGCAACTGTTGACTCTTTGTGCTTCACTAGGTTGAGAAAGTAGCTACCTATAAACAGATACTACATTGTAACATCCCCTAGATTTGGAGGTGCCAGTTGTCAAATTTCTTTCGAACTTTATCTTATGTGTATTTATTTTCTCATAATTGAAGCTTCTTCTCCTTCTTCTCTCCTTAGTTGACAAACATAATTAAATCGTAATACAAAATCCAATTCCAACTTTTTGGTGTATCAACAAACACCATTATTTATCCCATAAAACCAGAAATGGAAAAAACTAAAAATAAAAATAAAAATAAAAATAAAAATGAATAAAAGTACATTGTTTACTGTCACGAAACGAAAGGCAATCTAATTAAAACAAACCAAACTTACTTTCGTGCAGTGCGTGTACACAGAGAGAACGTCTGCAACATATTTTAATCTCTCCCCACATTTGGCCCTTTTAATAAAATTGTCAGCTGTTTCCAAAAAAATAAAAATAAAAATAATAAAAATTCGACTTATCATTCAATTTTTACTTATTTGACCACTATTAGTTAAAGTTAAACAATCAATATGAGTATTTGATAAGTTTTTCTAGCTATCAGTTAACAATAAATTTACTAAACATCTTTCTATAACCGACTAATCGAATCGATTAACCAATCCATTAACAACTATCAGCTAACAACTATTTGCCAAACATCCTCAAAGACATATTCTTTTCGCCCTCGCTTAGCGTAGTGATCTATCGTATGACTTTATGTCACAATTGAGATCGAATA
>CP025651.1:5252098-5274120 GCA_003576665.1 Ipomoea trifida | reverse complement strand
TTTTGAATTTAACTATATGAAATTAAATGTAAACAATCAGATCAAATACACAAACCTATCTAGTATCAAACTAAATTGTCAATGCAATTCCTAGAATGTCATACAAAAAAATAAATAAAAAATCAGCAATTATCCCATGCAAGTTGATCCATAGAATTCGCATCACAGTACATTGCTGCAAAGGGCAAAAGTGCAGAATCATCCCCAAAGTCGAAGTCAAAGTCAGAACTGTCGTCAAACATTTTCACCATCTCCATATTCTGCACATTATTGCTACAGAACTCAGTATTAACCTTGTACATTTCCTGTTGTTGTTGTTGCTGATGATGAACAAACCGGTCCCGCCCAAACTGCGGTTCAAACGGGCCGGTTCCCCACATGGAATTCTCCACATTCATGGCCCCTAACCCGGGGGTCGGGTTCAAGGAAGAGGAAGAAGAAGAGGAGAAATTATTCGAAGTGCTCTCCACGGAAGAGCAACTCGTGCCAAAACCCGTCACCAGTTGGTTCTGGGACGGGTTTTGGTACTGGTAGCCACCCGTCGGACCATATTTAAATTTGAAGGGATACTTATTATGGGGCCCATTATTGGGAATGCAAGTGAGGGCTGCAATGGAGGCTTTGAGGTCTAGGGGAATGTGGGGCTCATCTTTGGGAGGGGATGAGTTTTGGTCGACAGTGAAATGTTGGGAGTTGATGGGTTTGTTGTTTTTGTTATTGTTAATCTTGGCTTGATTAGAGGAGAGTAGATTGTGTGTGTTGGGGTCTAAGCCTTGTGCGAGGAGCTTTTTCTTGATGCAAGAATTCCAGAAATTCTTGACCTCGTTATCGGTTCTCCCAGGTAAGTGTTTGGCTATCTGTGCCCATCTGTTGCCCAGAATCCTATGAACATCTATGATTGTCCTCTCTTCTTGCTCTGTGAATGATCCCCTCTTCAGATCCGGCCTCAGGTAATTTATCCACCTCAATCTGCAACTCTTCCCACACCTCTGTAACCCTGCAAATTTGCAAATTCCTACAGTTAAACGCTGATACTGGACCTGATCCTTCAAGCCTCCGTCGAAAACATTATAACTAATAACTATATTTCTTTATAATTGCGTAACAAAATGTCACATTTTGATACACACCACCAAAATTTGGAGAATGTGAAGGGATAAGTCAGCAATCGGTCACTAGGGGATTGCTTGGACAAAGGCCTGTGAAGGGCAGAATCCAACACCCTGTTACTCATTCGCTGGCTGTGAGCTATAACTTTTGTGTAGTGATAAACGCTTAATTCTGGCAAGTGCTATCAGTTGTATGACTGATAGGTGCTGGGAGGAGGAATAACTGATGTCTATGAGACTGTCTTAGGAATATGATTTGAAGGAAGATAGATAGATAGAAGTACCTGCAAGTTTGGGGACAGAACTCCAACAGCCATGGCCATGAGTGGCGAGGTGTTTGATGAGCTTCTCATCTTCCTCAGGAGACCAAAGGCCTCTCTTCACTTTGTGCTTGCCGCAACAGTGATGGCCCATAATGCTGTTGTATATGTTGCTGAATTATTGTTGTCTCTTTTCTTTTGATTTGAATTGATTTGATTAGATTAGATTACTTGCTCACCTCCTCAATCAATCCTTACAGGAACATAGGCCTGCTGGGTGTGTGTATATATATAATATAATGGTGGGTGGGGTTTGTGTGTGCCCTTTTTTTCAATTTCTTCTCCGCTTAATTAACCATACATATTGTCATACAATTCTTTTGTCTACTCTCGTACTCGGAAATGGGGTTTCTAAATACAAATATTATTTTAAGAGTATGCGTGTCTGAAACAGGTGATCAAATAGACAACCTTTTTTAATACTTGTTATCTTAATCTAACATTAAGTACGATGAGGGAAAATTGGTTGGTGCACAAGAAAACACTGTTTTTCAAGGTAATAAGTTGAGACTCGTATAACGGTAGGGGCGAAAATAAGTCAAGTTACTTGCAAGCTGATTGGGCGGAGGTTTGAAAGGCTAAAATTAGCACATATAATATGTATTTAAGAAAACACTGTTTTTCAAGGTAACGAGTTTACCCCTTTGAGACCTGTACAACGGTAGGGGTGAAAACAAGTCGAGTCACTTGCAAGCTGATTGGGCAGAGGTTTGAAAGGCTAAAATTAGCACATGTAATATGTACTTTGAAAATATGGTGGTTTAAGGAAATAAAGTTGTATTTTCATGGCCAGCTATAATTTTTGGACGTAGTAGCAAGCGCTTGACCCTAACAAGTGGTATCAGAGCCACAAGTTTGAGCCCCAATAAACGACATACCAGTAACCGCTTGCTCCAAACATACATTTGATTTCTTGTGAACGCATGTACCTAAAACGTTGCTCTTTGGCCAAGCACCTTGTACTCAATTGACACCTCTATCGCACTTTTTGAGGGAAGGTCATAGGATCGAACTCTGGTTATGAGACACTGACTTTTTGGCATTGAACAGATAATACACTGTAATGGAGTCGATAATATTAAAAAAAACGTTGCTAGCTATTTGTTTTATTTTATAAATATCTTTTTTAAAGCAGCAATAATTTTAGGTGTACTCATGAGAGGGCCACCGCAGGCTTAAGTCTCTTCTTTTAGAGACTAAACCAAATGATTAGTAGTAATAATACATTTTATGTCAATCAAATTATAGATTTCAATTCATGGGTATGCAATGAATTACAAAGAGTTGAGTAAACACACGTACATATATGAGTTAATGTTATACTTAGCATCATATAATTATTTTTTCCATCATGTGAGTTAATTATATCCTGTATCCATGATGATCAAATATCACTTAAACAAGACATTGAGATTAATTTACAAAACATAATATTAATATATAGCATATATATATAGTTGCATAGGTAAATTAGGTTTCAGAAAAAATGACTTGTATTAGGCCGGATAATATACATAATGAAATAATGAGATGCACGATATTTTTTACATGGTGAAACCGTTCCGTAATCTATATCTATATATATATTAAAACAGAAGTAATAGCTTTCCCGCTCATTTTAGTCCAAAAAATTTGAAATCGGTCAACATAATATTATATAATAATTCCTTATCAGAAATTCTAACATTCCTTATCATTCCTTATTTATGGCTAAAATTGACAAAATATTCTAAATATGATTCCATTCCTTATTCTACACGGAAATTAATTTGAAATATTTTATTCAATTCCATTCTTGTATGGATATATTAACAAAATATATTAACAATCAAATTACTATATGATGTATATTATAGTATTCAAAAAAAATTACTATATTATGTTAATGATGTAATTAAATTCCTCTCATGATAATATTCAAAAAAAAAAATTCCAACAATCAAATTACTATATGATGTATATTATAGTATTCCAATAAAATATTACTATATTATGTTAATGTACGTAATTAAATTCCTCTCATGATAATATTCAAAAAAAAATAACAACAATCAAATTACTATGTGATGTATATTATTGTATTAAAAAAAATATTACTATATTATGTTAATGTACGTAATTAAATTACTCTCATGATAATATACCATGCAGTTCAATTATGGTTCAAAATATTTTAATCCTGCGTATTTTTTTTTATTTTATATTCGTAAACAATCAAATTACTATATGATGTATATTATAGTATTAAAAAAATTACTATATTATGTTAATGTACGTAATTAAATTCCTCTCATGATAATATTCAAAAAAAAATTCCAAGAATCAAATTACTATATGGTGTATACTATAGTATTCCAAAAAAATAACTATATTATGTTAATGTACGTAATTAAATTCCTCTCATGATAATATTCAAAAAAAAATTCCAACAATCAAATTACTATATGATGTATATTATAGTATTCCAAAATAAAAAAAATATTACTATATTATGGTAATGTACGCAATTAAATTTCTCTCATGATAATATTCAAAAAAATAAAAATAAAAATTCCAACAATCTATATTATATATATAGAATCATTGTTGAATGTCAAAAGTTCACCCAAATAAAAAAACTGATGCATGTCAATTTGTTTACTTCATCTAACTTTTAAAAATAACTACAATATTATTACTACTATATAATTCGCTGGCTGTGAGCTATAACTTTTGGGTAGTGATAAACGCTTAATTCTGGCAAGTGCTATCAGTTGTACGACTGATAGGTGATGGGAGAGGAATAACTGATGTCCTATGAGACTGTCTTACGAATATGATTTGAAGGAAGATAGATAGATAAGTACCTGCAAGTTTGGGACAGAACTCCAACAGCCATGGCCATGAGTGGCGAGGTGTTTGATGAGCTTCTCATCTTCTTCAGGAGACCAAAGGCCTCTCTTCACTTTGTGTTTTGCGCAACAGTGATGGCCCATAATGCTGCTGTATATGTTGCTGAATTATTGTGTCTCTTTTGATTTGAATTGATTTGATTAGATTAGATTACTTCCTCACCTCCTCAATCAATCTTACAGGAACATAGGCCTGCTGGTGTGTGTATATATATAATATAATGGTGGGTGGGGTTTGTGTGTGCCCTTTTTTTCAATTTCTTCTCCGCTTAATTAACCATACATATTGTCATACAATTCTTTTGTCTACTCTCGTACTCGGAAATGGGGGTTTCTAAATACAAATATTATTTTAAGAGTATGCGTGTCTGAAACAGATCAAATAGACAACCTTTTTTAATACTTGTTATCTTAATCTAACATTAACTACGATGAGGGAAAATTGGTTGGTGCACAAGAAAACACTGTTTTTCAAGGTAACGAGTTTACCCCTCTCACGGTAGGAGTGAAAACAAGTCGAATCACTTGCAAGCTGGTTGGGCAGAGGCTTGAAAAACTAAATTTAGCATTATGCAATATGCATTTTGAAAATGTGGTGGTATAAGAAAATAAAGTTGTGTCTTCATTATCATATATAGTTTTTTGGGTAGTAGCAAGAGCTTGACCCTAACAAGGGGTATCAGAGCCACGAGTTTGAACCCACATAGTAATAAGCGCTTGATCCAAACATACATTTGATTTATTGTAAGCATATATGTATCTAAAATGTTGTTCTGATCTTTGGCTAAGCACGTGGAACGCATGTATCTAAAGTGCTGCTCTTTGGCCAAACATTTTGTGCTTAAATGATACCTCCGTAACTCTCCTTATGAGAACGTCAATAAGATCCAACCCCTAAAAGAATCTATAGTACTATAAAAACGTTGCTCTTTGTTTTATTTTATAAATGTCTTTTTTAAAGCAGCAATAATTTTAGGTGTACTCATGAGAGGGCCACCGCAGGCTTGAGTCTCTTCTTTTAGAGACTAAACCAAATGATTAGTAGTAATAATACATTTTATGTCAATCAAATTATAGATTTCATGGGTATGCAATGAATTACAAAGATCGAGCTGAGTAAACACACGTACATATATGAGTTAATGTTATACTTAGCATCATATAATTATTTTTTCCATCATGTGAGGTATATCCATGATGATCAAATATCACTTAAACAAGACATTGAGATTAATTTACAAAACATAATATTAATATATAGCATATTTTTTTTTGAGTACTACTGACTCTGTTACAATGTAGTATCTGTTCATAACTACTTTCTCAACCTACTGAAATAATGAGATGACGATATTTTTTACATGGTGAAACCGTCCCGTAATATTTCTGATAAAGCAAGAGGTACAATTCTACTGAATATAAGATACAGTGACATAAAATATTGGGTAAATTCCCATTGATTTTGTTACAAAATAATTGCATAATAAATTTAATTGTAATAATATGAACATTATCTATAGTTTTTACATAATTACTTAGACCCACGTACGCATCAATAATTATAACAATTATTATTACACATAAATTAAAGCTACTTATTAAATTATAACTAAATAAAAATAATCCAGTTTCAATAATAGAAATTTAAAAAAAAAAAATCAATTGATTACTTTAATTGATATACAATCATAGCCGGACCAATAATGTCTAGACACCATTCAACTTTTCTTGTAAATCGGTTCATTTTATTTTTCTATAAAAAATATATACCTCTCACTATTGTGTTCTATCATTTAATTTTTTTTTTTTGGGTACATCTAATTGGTTTCCTTCCCCATAGGCCATGCATGAACGTACCTCATGAGGCAAAGAAAAGACAAACTGAAACCATATGAATGTTACAAATTATACAATATCTAAATCTAAAAATATTATATGTGTGTATCCATGTTATATTTTTTGTTTCTTCTATGCTAATAAATTTATACATTGAGTTTAAAATGTTGTACATTATATTATTATAACTTGACAAAATTGTCATTATTTTTTTATAATCCCGTTAGTCTCATGTTACGTTATAACTAATTAAGGAATTTGTTGGTCATTTTATTAAAAAATAATTAAAATAAATATTATGACAATCTAAATAATCAGACTAAATTTATTATTCATCATATATTAATTTTATGCCAAAAATTATTGGCTGAATTATTATTTAAATTACTTTTTTTTTAGTATAAACATATGGAAATAAATAATTTATAATATTTACTTAATTTTACGGAGTATAATTTTTTTCTCCACAATATATGATTTTAACATGTATAATTTTGATGGGTTAAAAATAATATTTTAAAATTTTTTATTGATAAATATTTTTATTTTTCTTCCGTAGTTAACAAATTTTAATATTGAGCTTAAACCTTCGTGCATTAATTGAGTATAAAAATACCTAGTAGATAATAATAAGAATATTGGCTATTATAATTAGAAAGTTAAGAAGATTATATTTTTTGTAAACAATAAAAGTAAAATTATGATTTTTCTATTTTGCCAACATTGACTGGGGTAGGACTTGAACTTGAAACCTTATGAAAAATAAGGATGATGCCATCAAATTAAACCATAATATATTTATCTATAATAGTCAAATTTTACGTACTCCTAAAATTTCTCTAACATTATATTGAACAACTTATTGTTTAAAAAGCAATAAGTTTATTGTGTGTGTATATATATAGAAATCTATTCAAATGTGGTTGCGCCTTCCCATGCATACGGTGCGGTTCGCACCACTCAATGTTAGAAAATGCACCACCCAATATTAGAAAATGCACCACAATGAAAATACACAAAAACACCAAAAAACACATGCACCACATACCCAAATACCTAGTGGTGTGTTTTTGGGTGATGCGTACCTAATGATATATATTTGTGTAGTGCATTTTCTAACATTGAGTGGTGTATATTTGTATACATAGTTGTGCGGCCACACTGACTGCATGTTAAATTTATTTAAATTTTAATATAGTAAATAATAATAATATAATAATAATGTAAAATATTTTTATAAATTAGATATTTATATTTTAAAAAAATAACAAACATATAACTCTAATATTTAATGTATATATTTTATTATTATTATTATTGAATAAGATAAGAAAATATATGGTGGATGCATGTGCATAGTAATAATAGTGGAAAAGATAACGGAAGTTATAACGGTAGGGGTATATTTGTCCAAAATATTATGCAGTACAACTTTTATAGCATAATGTACAAAAAAACTTAACGGAAAAAACGGACATAGATGAGGGTATAATCTTCATTCACATTTATTATGTTTTTATATTATATTATATATATATATATATATATATATATATATATATATATATATATTTGTATATATATACACGTTTTCCTTGAGTTTTGTATCCTATGATCCGTTAGCCAATTTTACGTTTCCATACTACATAGCTGAAAACTCGTACGATAACATACTTAATAGTTAATGTGTGATTTTCCCTAAATAATATATACCACATATTATATTAACGCCTTAATTTAAGTGGTGCAAGTTAATTAGGCTTATTAAGAAATTTGATTGGACTAAATAACTCAGAGTTGTTATCCAATTAGACTCTGTGCCTATATAAACCCGGATTGATGGGATACAGGATTATTCATTATATAGCACATACGATACTCATACTTGACTCAGAACCTTAGATGGTAATATATTTCATATACAAATATTATTGCAAATTAAAGAACTAGGCAGAAATTATTTGACACTGATACCAACTGTTAGACTCAATTTATCACATAATATTATAATATGTAATAAACAGGACCGTACTAACCTCTAACCGTAGCTCTTAATCAAATGCCCTGGACTGTTTGTAGTAGCGGAACCATATTTGCTTCCGCTACTACAAACAGTCCAGGGCATTTGATTAAGAGTTACCGCTTCTATAAACAGTCCAGGACATTTGATTAAGAGCTACGGTTAGAGGTTAGTACGGTCCTGTTTATTACATATTATAATATTATGTGATAAATTGAGTCTAACAGTTAATACCTAGAGTTTAAAGTTGTCTAACGAAGTAATAACGTTAAGGTTATAATAAATCATCATTTTAATAAAAAGAAAAGATTGTAAGGACAAGTGTATTAAAATATAATTACGTAAATATTTGTCAGATCCGATATATATAAATTTCGAAAATGTGGATTTTGGGGTTTACATTTAGTTTTATTGTACGGTACGGTCCAATGAAGTGTTTGGTGTACAGTTTAGCAAGGACAACGACCAAACATATAACCTTACGCCAAGTTATGTCTTAACCCTATGAAGACACATTTTAAGTAGCCCATAAAAATGATATAAACATATAATAAACATATACAATTTTGCAATGCGGTACCTAAAAAAATTATTTTTAAAAAAATAGAAATTGAATGAGAATTTCAAAATTTTTTAGAATAAAGTTTGTAAGTGATTGAATATAAACACATCGTTTTCTATTTTTAAAATATGACATTTTTATGTATGATATTGAATTGTTTTTTCAAAATAATAAAATAATAAAACTAGGCTTCTTAAGCAATTTCCACTTACCTATCCAAGCAACGACTTTTCACATTCACGTATACACATGTATGTATATTTTTCACATTTTGCTTGCTCCATAAAAGTATTGCACAAGCCGGTATAATATCATATATTTAATTATTTTAAATCAGTACACAAGTCAGTATTGCCAATTAAGTACCTTATGTTCAGATGACACTTCTGTAACTTGACTCATTGGGCTATAACAGATAGGGAAAATATATATAACAGATACTACCTTGTAATAGAGTTAATGGTACTAAAAAAATCAGTGCAATACATCAAAGATATAAACCATAAAAGTATATTATTAGGAGAAGAACTTATTACTATGCAAAAAGTTAAAATTAGTAGTGAAAATACGACTTCATTTTTTCATACTTTTGTAATAGTTAGCATCACATTTTAATGGCAAAATGTTGGACTTAACCTTCCAAGTCGCCATCCAACATATATGATATTTTTTATTAGAAAATTGATAGCATAATATAAAATCAGATAGATGTAGTGGCGAAACCGATCACTAAATTTAATGGGATTAATATAACTATTTGATTATTATTTTTTAAAACAGAAGTATAAATTATTTTCATTAGTAACCTTATTTATTTTATAATAGTTCATGATGCGCTTTCATAAGATATATAAATATAAATACAATTTATTTTCAATAATATAATTAATTTATTTTCAATAGTTTACAATTTATACTGTGTTTTTTGATATTCTAAACCCACTCTTTCATTTCTCCTAAAAATTTTAATTTGCCCAGAATTTTACTACATGTACTCAACTATATAACTGTAATCCATTTTATTACGAGAGATTGACACTACAATGCTCCTAGCACCATTGGGAGGCAACAGATCAAGTTTATTTAATGGAAGATTTTTCAATTATCTGTTCTTAATTTAACCAACAGATTAAAATGGAAGGTTTTTATTTTTTTTTTCAAAAATCGTGCTTCCATCATTTTCATGGTTGTCCATACATGGTCGATTAACAGTTTTCACTCTTTATTAATTGATCAAACATTTTGTTTGGGAAATAACTGAAGGTCGCCACCGTTGAATTAATATAATTAATCAAGTACAAATTACGAACATTAATCATGAATTTTTATTTAATTTGTTCATTTATGTGATTTGTCACGTTCATTTTATTTTTATATTTATTAACTTAATGTTTATTAATGTTTGAAATTAATTATGTTGTCATATAATTCTCTAAAAGAAGTAATCATAATCATATTAATCAATTTAACAACATTACCCTTAGATTTAACACATATTTAAATGAAATTTTAACGGAGGATCATTTGTAGTAAAAAATAAAAGTTAGAGGACTATTTGTGGTCGAATTGAAAGTCGAGGATTAAAAGGAGTACTAGCCCAATAGTCAGGGGAACATTTTTGGTATTATCTCTAAATATTATGAGGAGCTGGAATAGCTCAGTTGGTTAGAGCGTGTGGCTGTTAACCACAAGGTCGAAGGTTTAAGCCCTTCTTCTAGCGTATAATTGTTTTTGGATATTAATTTACATATCTTTACTCAGTCTATATCACATTCATAAATTATACCCGGTCTATCTTATATATTTACTATCACATTTATAAATTATATTAGTATGTGTTGAATTGTATATACACATCACACATATAATGGTCTAATGTTATTTAAATATTAAGATAGCAAATTGTGATATTAAAATTTTGGAAATAAAATATTATTAAGAAATATTATATATTGTGGTTCTTGTTTAAATATCATGATGGAGGGATTGTTATTATTATTATTATTATTATTATTTTTGAGAGACGAAAATTGATGATAAAAATGAGTCATATCCATAATCCATGTAATGACACCATTGCACTTTTATGATAGGCAACCTTTTGGTGTCATTAAAGTTGTGCTCTTACTTTTTGAGATGTTTTATTAAAGCAAGAATTTTTATAATTTGAATATACAGTGGAAAAAGAAAGAAGTTTTCCAATTAAAAGTTGCCGACGAGCAATGTTATTATAATGTCTGTACTGCAGACCATAATAAGCAAAATAATTGACTTTGGGGAACATGAGAGAATGATAGTATGGACGTTAAGGGAAATCCCTAATAATCATTTTGTAAATCACCTTAATCATTTCTTTTATCATTCCAATTTTCAACACATTAAAGAATAAAGAATCTTCTCTAAACCCATCCCTAGTTGTTATAGATAGATCACTAACCTATAAATTATATTTTGATACATATATGTTCATTTTAATATGTTCATTATATTTTGATACATGCTCAATTTGTGAAGTATTTAGCGAAGAAAACTCAATATATTATTGATTCCACGCACAGACTTTTATACCAGAATTATGCAGAGATAAAGGCAACCCTGTAGTTACGGTAACAACCACAAAGACTAGCTCATCAAATAAGAAAACAAATAAATAGGAACCAACCAACACTAACATTAATCTTTATTACACCCCCTCAAGTCTTTTTTATCAGGAAATCTACTTTTGCTCCTAGTATTATTGTGTAATGACCATCTTTGGTCCTTTATCAACAAAATAGTTTAAATATCGTTAAATACAAGACATTTCGGCCTTCAATTATGATTTTTTTTCAAAAAAATATACCATATTCAATAAAAAGATGTTACATCAAAGAATGACTAATAGAAAACGATAATTGTATGAATCCATAACATAATCCTAAATATAAATTACATGTGACAACACTTATCATATGGCAAATTATACCATGAACATAATCAGGTTATACCTTGCATTGTAGACACTGGTTCAAAAATCATTTTTAAATTATGTATCTATAGTTGATACATTCTGTATTTGCAGTTAACAATTTTTGTACTTGTAACTATCATATTATGTGTCAACAATTATCAAGTTATTTGTTTACATATACAAAACATGTTAACTATAAATATAAAATGTGTTAATTGAAGGTACATAATTTTTATATCAGAATTCACAAGGTAATATGTATGTAACACCATTAAATACAATACTTAATAAAAATTTGCTCCAAATAACAAAAAAACAAAATGTGTTTAGAGAGGAAATCACGTGGAAAAGCAAACATCTTTAAGGAAATTAATTAAGGAAACAATGTATAAGTCTGTTTGGTAATAATAGTGATGTGACCAGGTCACATGGAGAACAAATTAGACACTTTTTCTAAGCCATAATCAGCCTAGAATTTCTACAACTTTTGCCGGTCATTTCCTGCCATCTTCCAAAAACTCAATTAATTTTTTTTACCTTGTTTAATTATAATTAATCTTTTTTGTTTCCCTTTTCAATTCCCCACTTTTTGATCATTTCTTTTCCCCCTTTTAGAGGCTTTATTTCTTCTAGACTTTGTAGGCGAATTTTGCGTGTCTTCTTTGATCACTCAAAGACTCAACACCTATTATTCGACCAAGCTCTTGACCTTCGTTTACTTGGATCTTTGATGAATTCTCTACGTTTTTGACAGCTCAATTTCACTCACTCTTTTGGCATTTAAATCTCTTAAAAAAAGAATTAATTAATCTAATTCTTCTTCTGTACCGTCGCTTGAATGAAGACACCCGATCGGCCCGACTTTCCCAAATGCCCCCCCAAAAAACCGGCCCTTCTCCTTTCTGGGTCTGGCTTTTTCACGTCGTTTTTGTCGTCGAGTCCGTATCGCCGCGGAGCAACAGCCGCGTCCGCATCAGCCAGTTCTTTCAGCATTAGTAAAGTAAGCTGGAAAAAGGAAGGACAGCAAGCCAGCCCTTCTGTAAGCGACTATCCCATCCCGTTCCTTTATCTTTCTTGATTTCAATGTCTCCTTCCTGCGCTCGCCCCATTTTATGTGTCTGATTCGATTAATGAAGTTTGATTGAAGTTATTTTTAATTTAAATTTTTTATAATGTTAAGTTTATTATTAGTATATAAACTTTATATATTTAAAAATTACATTAAAAGTACTATTATTAAATACAAAAAAAATTAAAATAATTAAAAATTACTAAAGAAAATAAGTAAAGACGGAATAGTTAGTTTGACCAATGAAAAATAAACAAGATAGGTATTGATATTTGTTTTACTAATAGTCTTTTCTATGCGCAATGGGTAAAAATAAATGTTCAATATTAGTATTCAATGTTAAAATAATAGTAATATTGAAATAATTTTTTTAAAAAATAATACTCCACGATATATATATTTTTTAAAAATCATAAGATTAATAGCTGTATAATTCCTATTATATTAAAAAGTATAATTGATAATTTGGGTAATAATATTAGAACCAAATGTGAATGTTCTAATAAAAAAAAAATTAAAAGTGGATTGTTACCTATAAATGTAGGACCAAAAATGAAATTAACTCTATAGTACAATATATATATATAGTGCTATTTAAAACTCAATAAACATGCCAAAGGCCTTGTGGTCAAGCGGCATGAAGTGATTCTCCCTAGTGGGAGGTCATGGGTTCGAGAAAAAAAAAACTCAATAAACATATAAATACATACATAAATCAAGAGTACTATGAACTTACTCTTATAAGTTTTTTTTCTTTTAGATATTTCAATGTTATAATTTGTGATATTTGATTAATTAATTAGTTAATTAAAGAATATATGTTATTATTATAAATATAGTATAATAATTAAAGAACATATCCATTGGCTTTTGACAATTCCACATGTGAACAATACTGTAAGATTAATATAATAATGGTTTTATTGTTATAAATATATAGTATAAATAAGTGAGAGACAATGAATCAATGATGATGGAGACATGCGCATGCATGCCTTAATTTGTATCTAACTCCAAATATTAATTTTCACATCTAAATGTTGATTTTCTATATTATTACTTATTGTTGTGTCTTAATGACAAAGACTAGTAAAGTTTGCTTATGATGCTTTTTTGTCTATTAATTATCATGGTTATAAAACTATATTATATAATAATGCATTTTTTTTTCAAAAATTACTTAATTTAAAAATAAACAAATGCTTTTTTAAAAAAACTTTAAATTTACCTCTTATTATTCACCTTGATCATGATAAATGGTTTAGAATGAAAGCTGTCCAGAGTGAGATTCATTCACTCATCCAGTGTTGTCATAATGGACATGATGATCTAGAAAAGGGAAATTACTTGATACTTGAAAATTTCAAAGTGCGTACTATTTAGAGCGAGCCACAACAGACATTGATTTCTCAATGGGATGGGTAGGCGATATGATGATGATATAGTAATCTTACATTGGTTTTGTAAGAAATTGTGAGGTAGTGATACTTAAATTGATATGTTCTCTCACATATAGGATCAGTACGTCTTTTTACTACTTGCCATTTGACCATAAGGTCATTCGCAAAATTTGAACTTTTAATTAAAATAAAACATATTTTTCAATTGTTAATTTTAGCTTTCTAAATGACAAACACAATGAAACATGGTTCAAACAATTACATGATTAATTATTTTCTATACAAATCATAAATTACCATATCATATAGTGAAAGATTTTTGTAAAAATTTTGGTCCTTGTAGCTTTATCCTGAACTTTATTGTATTATATTATTATTTTTTATTGGTAAATTCACCCGCATTCGCTCTGAAAGGCACATGAGCTGGCTCAAAGGGAATCGTCGCTTGTGGGAATCGAATCCATGTTCTCTCGAAATTCTTCCCCACAAAGAGAGCTCACTTGCCACTTGAGCTACCCCATTGGGTTAATTGTATTGTATTATATTATGAGACTGCTTGTACCTTGTAATTAATTAATTTTTAGATAATAAAATTTTGGTGGTAACCCTAACTGAGTTGGTGCGAAAATTGACTTGGTAACTACATGTTTTCAAGTTCGACTCCTTGAGGAAGTTGTCTATTTATCTTCTCGGTTTGACTGGTTAACTCTTAGGCTGATTTACCTCCTTGTGGTCTTTTACTAGTTAGGGTCACAAGAGGAGTTTCACCCTAAACATACATTAAGATAGCGACTGTGAATTTTGTCGTAAATTAAAAATGATAAAACTTTCATTGTTATGAGAAAAAATGGTCAAAGTCATTATTGGCATAATAAATTTAAACAATCATTGCTTATAAACTTTTGTTGTTTTTGAATCTTGGTTGTGGGTGCATTCAATGTCTTTAAAAGCTGAATGATCATCCCCTATGTGGCAAGGGCTTAGGGAGACATTTTAGCTTTTGCATTGTTGAGATTTTTAAGTGGGACATGAACCGCTGGTAAAAGGAGGCCTAATGATCATTAAGGAAATAATACTTACAAATAAGTCAACCAAATTCATCTGCCGACAAAATATCTATTTATTACTCCGTATATTCCTTAGGTTAATTGTACCTTTTGCTTAAGGTACACAACAATAGTTAAAAATTAATTCTCGAATTACTTCTTAAATAGTTGTTCTTGAATGGGATCTAACAAAGGCTCAGTTGAATTAGTCTTGTCTTGCAAAATACTGATATTAGTGCGGGCTGTATGTATAAAAAATAAAACTTCCATATTTATAGATCGAAATAAATTAGTAACGGTCTGATCTTAATTATGCATCAAAATAGCAATTTGAAGATCTTAAATGAAAATTCTGTTGCCACGAAGAAGTGGCTCTCCAAAATGGGAGGTCATGTGTTTAAACCTCAGTAAGGGTGATATTGATTCTTTATGTTTCAATAGGTTGAGAAAGTATATGAACAAATATTAAATTGTAACAGAATTAGTTGTACTAAAAAATGAAGAATGAAATTTCTGTTAAATTGCCAAGAGTGTGTTTGGCATGCTTTAGAATTTTACGTCACTACTTCTATTTTCATTTTTGCTCATAAAAGGTTAAATTCTCTGATTCCTAAGACTCCACACATCGACCCAACATGATAGTAGAAAGGTAAATTACACTGACTCAAACGGTCTATTAGGTGGGACCGAGGGAGAATCGATGTCTGGCGCCCAAAAGGAGTCCACCACATTAGGCGACACTCCCGCACTACTACTGCCATGCCAAAACTCGATAATAAGTCCTTGTTCATAATCTACCACCCAAGAATCAATTAATTTGCTCGTGCGAGATTCTACTTTCATTTTTTTCATTGATGATTAGAATATGTATAAAATTTATGATGGAATTATCAAATATTGCTACAAAAGAAATATAATCATTAATCATATTCCCTAATCTTTTCAATGTTCAAAAGCCAAAAGCCCAACAATCTTTTCAATTTTCCCACTTTATCATAATTTCAAGCCTCAGCTCCTTCCCCTCCATCGATTGTTCACCACGAAAATTGGATTTTGGAACGTGCATTGACTTTTTGATAGGGTAGAAAATATAAACTAAAAGAAAGGGAAAAGTGGCACTAGAAAAGTGGATTAAAATGGAGGGAGAAAGGCATCATGATAATTCGTGGTAAAAACATTATTTTCATTTTCTTCAAGGCTTATTATGAGAAAATATGTTTAATTGCTTGGGGAATTTAAAACTTTAATTAAATGGTAACTCCTATGAAACCAAGGCCACTACTGAATAAAATTGTCTGGTGTTCAAGAATCAAGATTCACTAACAATAATCTTTGATGGGGTGTAGGGCAATTCAATTAGTTTAATAATTTAAACAATATGCTAGTATTTCAATTTAGGTTTAAATAACAATTTGCTTAAGGACTAAATTGGGACTCAATTTGACTTTCAAAGGCTAAATTATCTGACTTACGAGTGAAACATTACTGATTTACTGACATAGATCGCAACAACTATTGTTGTTATTATTATCATCATATAAGGGATAGTTGATAATGACGAACTCGAAATATTGAAAGGTAATTAGAATATCTAAGTAGGGATATCAATCAATCCAGGCTTGCCAATTCCAACTAACTTTGTCTAACTATTAGACGTATCAAGGTGAATTTTTATTGGATAAAACTTTTTAGCCTCAACTTTAAACTATTTGGCTAAACTTTTTAAAAGTAAATGACTTACACTCTAAGTGCAAGTAACAATACTAGGAGTGCACTTAGAAATACCATAGATTGCATCTCGTAATACATATAAGTGCAGTTAAATTGTCTATCTTTTACAATTTATGGTTTTTTTTTTTGTTTATGGTTTAATTTTTTTAATTTGGTTTAGAAGTTCACTTTAAAGTTTTGTAGTTATAGTTTGCCTTTAGAGTGCACCGAACAACAATATAAAGTACACAACAATTGTATAAACTATAAAGTGCACTTAACGTTATCATTAATTGCACCGATTGTGAAAGTTAATTGCACTTAGAATTTACATTTTAAACTTTATGATTTAGTTTTTTCTATTTGGTTTAAGAGTTCACTTTTTAGAATTTTAAATTTTATGATTTAACATTTTTGGTTTAGTTTTACGGATTTATCAACAGATGAAATTTGTAGTTTTACTTGCACTCTATAGTGTTGTTAATTGCACTTTAAAATTTGAGTTATTTATAAAAATGTTATCACATTTTTTAAAAATAATTGCTTCTTATCCGTTAGATCTTTTCAAATGAACGACTCTAATTAGTTCCTAATTATCTCTTAGGCGCCAATTCTCATCGAAGCTATGAAGAATTAAAGACTTAAATACTAGACTAATACTTGTATTAGTATTGTAAATTAAGCATTTAATATATAAAAGATTTTACTTAAATATTAAAAATTATACAAAACTAATAGTTTGACTATATATATGGTTGACCAGATGCAAGGATTCCTCGTCCTCGAAAATTCTCCATGGAAATAGGGATTAGAAAAAATTTCTATTCCCCAGAGAGGACGAGGAGCGGAGAGAGATCTCAGTATAGAGTATAATATACTCCCTATCTCTGTCCTACCTCGTCGTCATCCCTACCTCAAAGCTGATGTGTCGATAATATAAGATTATTAATGTAATCACATAACTTCAATTGAAGAATGTTATACAACATTATCGTATTCACATTATCCAGGTTAGAGAACTTAGACCGTACCAATGCCCCTAAGTGATTTACTCATATAAATTTATAACTCGGACCAACGTATTTGGTTTACAAAATGAAATTTAAAGGAATAGAAATTAAATCTTATTTCATAGGGAATAGAATATGCAATGAATTGAATATACTGAGAATGATATTTCATCGTTTGATGATCTTCCTAATACTATAAGGGAGCTCCTCTAGGCTATGGGGTGCCTTGCAGTGCCCTTCATCGCGCCAAAATAAAAAAAATTAAAAAAAAAAGTAAATTAAAAGAAATAGATACACTTTAATAGTCAATGACATTGTGATCGAGTGTCATGTAGTGACTCTATCAAACGAGAGGTCATGTAATCGAGCCTTAGCTTTCACTGAAACTCGATCTCATGACCTCCCATTTGGAAGAATCACTACATGCCACTTGACCACAAGGTCATTAGCCACTTATCTTGAGTTGTTAATATCATTTAATATAATAATTTGCACATAGTGCTTACATTAATTCTTTGTTTATGATGTGTTCGTTATTTATTTATTTTTTTTGAAGACATGTGATGGTTATTTCTATTACCTTTTTTCCTTTATAATTTTATGGTAAAAAAAATATATTTTTAGTCCATCAATTGTTTATTTCTAGATGTTTTAGTCTCTAACATTTTATTGTTGTAATATACTCTCTTACTCTTTAAAAATTGTAATTTTAACTTATAGAGGAGCAAAACTATGGGGTCGTTTACTAACTTGGAAAAATGGAGAATTTTCCAAAAAAAATAGAGAAATGAAGAAGTGGAGAAAGAAAAAATGGAGAGATTGTTTACTAAATTCAATTTTCCAAATCCTTTCTCAACTCCAATTCTCCAAATCTTATACAAAAATGGAGAGAAGGAAATTGGCTCTCTCCAAATGGAGAAATGGAAAAAAAATGGGTGAACAGTGCATTTTGACCCAGAGGTCCCAGGTTCGAATCACGCTGGAGTTGTTGCTGGCCTGCTGTGCGCCTGTGCTTTCTTCTTCATGTTTCACGCTTCTCATCTTCATATTCATTAAATTATCATTATATATTTCTTCTTACTATTATTATTATCATTATTAATTTCTTATTCTTATTATTATTATTATTATTAAATTTATTATTATTATTATTATTATTATTATTTTTTATTAATATTAATTTCTTATTATTATTATTAAATTCTTATTAGTATTACTATTATTATTATGATTATTAATTTATTATTATTACTATTAAATTATTATTATTATTATTACTATTATTATTATTATCATTATATATTTCTTCTTCTTATTATTATTATTATTAAATTCTTATTATTATCACTATTATTATTATCATTATTATTATTATTATTATTATTATTATTATTATTATTATTATTATTATTATTATTATTATCTTTGTTATATAAATATACAAATGTTATATGGGATGATTGTATTTAATGAAGTTTTGAATATTTTGTTTGGTAATCAAACTATGTATTAAAACTAAAGAAATGAAAAAATTGGAGAAATGGAGAAGGAAAAATGGAAAACTGGAAAAATGGAAAACTGGAGGAATAGAGAAGGAAAAATGGAAAACTGGAGAAATGGAAAATTGGAAATGGAAAAACAGAAAAATGAAGTAAACGACCCCTATTAAACTCTATTAAAATTTTACGTAGTACATAAGTACTTTAAAATTTTATTATTATCTTTATTCTTTATAACTTTTTCAATCTTGGTATTTTATTTGCAAAATATAGAATTGACAATCTTCTTCGTCTCTAAATTGGTGCTCTTCAATTGTGGTACATCATCCCAATTTTCCCTACACGAACTTGTTAAGTTCAAATTTTTTATTTTACAAATGAAATATCGAGATTAAAGAAGAGTATAATTAAAGAAGAAATATTAAAAAATTATTAAAATACTCATGTACTATATAATATTTTAATATAATTTAATACACTGTAATTTTGTTGCTCTATTTTTTTTTTTTGAGAATTTGTTGCTCTAATTATTAAAAATGTAACTTTATTTTTTTTTTAAGAATTAGGGGTATATATTACAGCAATAAAAAATTAGTGACTAAAACAATTAGCAAGGAATAATTGAAAGACTAAAATTGCATTTTCTCCTAATTGTATTACTCTATACTTACTACGACATTTATTTAGTTGTACTGTGCCGTGGTGTATGTAATGTATGATATTTGACTAGTTATATGGCGAAGTTTAATTAGAATCGGCAAATAAACAAAAGTAAAGTTAAATATAATTATTGTTAAATAAAATAAAATACACGGTAACCTAAATTTCACGACATGAAATAATCATTGAGCTAATTATTATATTAATTCAAAAAGATGTTTGCACTAATTAATGAAATCTATTTATTTGTTTGGGAATTAGGAATAGTCATACATAAGCATGCAAAATCTAATTTCTCTATATATTTTAATTCCATTCCGTGTCTCGCAGGAAAAGGTCGTCCAAGTATTATTCAAGAAAACAATTAGCCAATAAAATCTTCAAGTGTTCAAGTTTTATTATGAGTAACGTTTTTGTTAAGAGTTACGGTAGTTATTTAAGATAATATTTATTGGGCAAAGACCTTAACGGGGCGTTTGGTTGAAAATTTTGTAGGAAAAAAATAATGTGAGAATCCAAATAAAAATTAAAATACATTTTTGTAATAATAATAATAATAATAATAATAATAATAATAATAATAATAATAATAATAATAATAATAATAATAATAATAGCACTTGTGTGACACAGTCTTACGGGTCTCAATCTGTGAGACGGGTTAGATCTTTAATGAATGAGTCAACTCTTTGATTAGTGAATCAGATCTTTGACATATATAATTCGACATGTCTTACGGATTGAGACCCGTGAGACGAGTAAGATATTTAATTAACGAGTCAAATATTTGATTAATGGGTCGAATCTTTGACCTCATTAATCAAATATCCGACCCGTCTCACAACTCGTAAGGCTGTCTCACAAGTTTTTGCTTAATAATAATGGCAAAGTTGTTATTTACTGTGAAATTCTAATTTCGGGGGGAGTCTATTAATTGCAATTCCATGGTTTGAGGGAATTGCAATTACCTCCACCCACATAATAGAATTGCAAATTCCATGAAATTTAGTAAGAACGAAATTACAATTTCATCCTACCAAACGCCTCTTTAATAGATTTTTTTTTTTGAAAAAAAAAATGATAATATTTGAAATCCCTACATTTTTAATGCCATTAAAAATAATAATTTATATATTTTGTTTACTTTCTTATATACTTATAAACTTTTTCATATTTTACAATTTTTTTTGAGTTCATGATGTATTGAATATTTCTATTTTTTTTCATTAATCATATGTAATAGAAGAAAACAGTCTATTCACTGATAATGCTGGAATTCTTGCTGTCTCTATTTCTTGAAGAAGTGATTAAACCAACAAGTATAACATAGTGGAATTAACAAACTAACAAGCTATGATTAACGAAGATTATGGATAATAATATAATAAAGAAGCAATTACGAGGTCTCCGGACCGGGTCAAACGTAAAGAAATTTTCGAGGTGAAGTGCCAAAACAGAATTCCGTGTTTTTTTTTTTTTTTTTTCAAAAAAAAAAAAAAAAAAAAAGAATTCCGTGTTTCTACTTCATGCAAATCAACATGTTGTATAAAAAATAGTAATAAAATAAAATAATAATAATAATATAATAATTACATTACTTTTTCGATCAGATGAAGGTGTTCAATCCACCATAGTTATACCATGGTGATTTACATATATTGAATGTTTACAATTTGAATTGTATACATTCAGTATGTAAATTGTGTATTTTAAACTCGAATCCACGGAATAATTTACTTTCAACCCCAGCCTTGGCTCAACTGCGATCCTCAGTGATCCAGTGTGGGCTTGAGGGACCCAATATTATAGTTATTAGTTTTACCAAATACTTTTTACAAAATAACACTTTTGATTCCTTAGATAGTTATATATATATATATATATATATATATATAGAATATTAATCAAATGTGGCCGTGCTCTTAGGTGTGGCCGTGCGG
>CP025651.1:4996071-5247551 GCA_003576665.1 Ipomoea trifida | reverse complement strand
AAAAAAAAAAAGAAAGAGAGTACTTCACAAATTAGCCTATAATTAACATAAAATGTTACTGGGCTTAGCATACGAACCCAATATAATGCCTATATGGGATTGGGCTTAAAAATCTGAGTAATGTAATAAATCCAGAATCCGTACACGGCCATTGGTTATGTAGGCAAATTTTACTATGGTTCAAAATGATACTGTTTCTTTTAATGACAAAAACGGTATATGTCTCGTTCAATTAATTGTGTTTGTATGATATATTCAGTTATATATATTGTAGTTTAATTTTAGCTCAATTAAAGTATTATTTTGTCAAAGACCTTATGGTCTAATGGCACACGGTTTACATTCTTGTATGGAAGGGAGTGTGTTCGAATCTTAGTGGAGGTTATTGTTGACTCTTTGTGCTTTAGGAGGTTGAGGATGGTACGGGCAATTGACATTTTTTTTTCCACACCAACCATGTGACTCGATTCTATTTAGAAATATTAGAAAAATATCTTAGTTTCTTCTTCTTTGTTTTTTTTTTTTTTTTTTCTTTTAGGTCTCAACTATGGAAGGCACCTTCAAGTCTGTATGATACCCAAACTAATCTCCGTTCATGCAAGGTCGTGCAAAATGCTAGTCATCATATTGATTTTTCATATAAGAGGTGGTTTAATTTTAAACTCTCAAGTGCACCGTTACTCATGCCATTATTAAAAAAATATCTTAATTGCACATATTTTGCTTGTTTAATAGCACATAAGCTATAAGTTCTGTGGCATATTTGACATATTTTCCTCTGTTAATATAGGTGTGTACGGTATATATCTAACCAAAATATATTTTTAAAAGAAAAGTTATTTTATAATTTTACATAACCATAATACAACAAATAGAAATCTGGGTTCCTTCATTGATTAATAACGTAAAATGTGTCTCAATTCAAGCGTCCTTCAACAAATGGAATTGGTATTGAGTTAATACCCAAAATTGTCCTCGACTATAGTGGTTTTTCTCAATTTTGTCCTAAACGACTTTGGTGTCATGATGTAGTCCCAGACTTTTATGTTATCGCTCAATATTGTCCTCCGTTTGTTAATCCGTCAAAAGGGTGTTAAGTATGGGGCAATTCAGTAATTTGACATTTAGTTCTTCTTGGTCTCCACTTTACTTCTGTAGTTCTGTTAAAGGTATATTTTTCTCCTATTAAGCCACGATTCTCATTCTGAAATCTGAAGAAGCAGTGCAGAAAATGAAGAGAAAAACATAACTTGAAAACAAGGTTTCTATTTCATTGATCTTGAAAAATTCACAAGGATGTTGCCGGGAGGAAACACTCTCAGCTGGTGGCTGCCTTCAACTCCGCTCTCAACAAGCTCGATTCTCTCTACGACCTCTCACCCCCAGACGCTGATTTCGTCTTGCAGCCCCTCATCCTCGCCCTCGATTCTACCTCCCCAAAAGTCGTTGAGCCCGCTCTCGACTGCACCTTCTGTTTGTTTTCTTTCGGCCTTATCCGCAGCGAGATCTAGATTAGAACCTCCCATTCCCATATTTTTTGCATCATTGATTCTGTCTGCTAATGTGGCGCTATAGATGACAAGGCTGTCGAGCATGCCCTCCTCTCTACCATTCGCTCAAAATTTTATCAATGAAATTGTGGACTCCAAAGCTAAGGAAATACTTCCTTATTCCAAACTGTCATTGTTATTGGAGAGTGGGAATTCAAAGCAAAAGTGAAATTGTTGATGATGATGATGAATCTAGGGAAGGGGTTGATGACCTGGGTATCTACGACGATGATTTTATGATTTGATGACTTGGGTTGATTTTTTTTTTTTTTTTTTTAGTTTTCAAAAAAAAATGTAAAATTACAGAATTGTCCCCAGACTTAACACCCTTTTCACGGATGAACAAACGGAGGACAATATTGAGCGATAACATAAAAGTCTGGGACTACATCATGACACCAAAGTCGTTTAGGACAAAATTGAGAAAAACCACTATAGTCGAGGACAATTTTGGGTATTAACTCAATTGCTATTATAAACTTTCAAATTAATTTGTATTTTCTCTCAAATATCTGGTTTGAACCTTGCTCCGGTGGCCGGAATCCACTTATCACCTTGAATAAACTGCTTAACTGAAAACTTGCTTGCAATTTGACTAGTAATGTTCACCTTCAACCCCTTCCACTTAACCCTCCCTCCGGTCACCGCACCGGGTCCAAAGTTCTGGAACTCGCCGTAAAAAATGGTGTCCGGCGCAGAATCTCCGACCCACGGCAACCACCCTCTGGGATCCACCAAACTCCCCAAAACGGACCGCATCACCACCGTCGTCGAATAATTCTTCCACGGCCGCCCCAAGAACGTGGGCACTCCGGCGAGATCCTCCGCGGCCCAAACGGTGCAGTTATGGATGGAGATTCCGGTGTTTTGATTCGGGTCGGTTTTGCCCTGGGCTGTGATGGTGTTTTGCTGGCCCGGGAGGGGCTTTCTGGGGAGGATGTTGCAGTTCTGGAAGACGGCGGCGGAGTTGCCGAATATGAAGTCCACCGTGCCGGAGATGTCGCAGTCTCTGTAGAATTGGCGGTTGGAATGGGCGTATAGTGTGTCCTGGAACGCATCCATTTTGCAGCGGAAGAAGACGGAAAGGTCCGCCGCCGACATCAGCGCCACCGCCTGGTGCTTCGCCGCGCCGGCGGTGTTCCGGAATCCCATGTCCCGTGCGATGAATCCTTTTCCAAACACAGCTACACCACAACCAAATTATACTTATGATTACTAATTCAGTGCATATATATTATGCATGCATGAAAATGAAGGTGAATGGAAATGACAATTTTACCCTTGAATTAAGATAAGTTATTTGTCTAAGATTTGATCACAGGTGATCAGAAGTTAGATCAAAGCTAGAGACCATATAATATAATTACTTCTTTCTTAAAGTTCTCTTAAGGGGATTAGAAATGACAATTTTATCCTTGAATTAAGATAACTTATTTGTGTAAAATTTGATCACAGGTGATCAGAATTAGATCAAACCTAGAGACCACATATGATGTGAATTTAAATGTCCTAAAACCAAATGTGTAAAAATTAATAGTGTAAGGTCAAATGTGAAAACGCTAAGATTATGAACTAGTTGTGAGACTATACGTGGAAAAAACTGAGTAATAGATATGATAGGAAGGATGAACTTGCCAAATGTTGCCGTTTGGAAGGTGGGAGTGCCGTCGACGAAGTTGAGGTTGCCGGAAACGACAGTGGCATCCTTTCCATCGCCAATCATCATAACATTCCACTTCGTCTTCTCAACCTTAACATTTTCGAAGTACACTCCTTTCTTCACGTAGATGACGAACCTCTTGTCGCTTTTATCAGGTACCGCGTTCAGTGCATCCTTAATCGTCTTATATTTCCCGGACCCATCTTTCGCCACCACCGCATCAATCTTCAAACCCCAACTCGAACTCTGAAGCAATCTCCGATCATGGCCCGACAACCAGGTCGGAGAATCAAGATTCATTAACCGCCGCCCTTTCCCGACCGTACCCAAGATTCCCGCTGCAGATTCCACGGAATATTCTATCGACTTTTCCACCGCGCTCAAGATGGCTAAGCTGTTACTCGTCAACTCGCTCGAATTCTTGAGGTTTTTCAACACCATCGTACTTAATTCACGAGTTGCGTTAGTGAAACTATCGGCGCATGTTTCTATATTAGTCCCCGCGGAGCTAAGCCACGTTTTGAGATCGAAAAATGATTGGAAAAGTGTTTTTTCCGGCGTGGCCATAGAGTCGTTGAGATTTTCCATGGCGAGAGACAATAGTTCGTGGCAGGTCTCCAGAGCTTTGGTAGCCATTGGATCGGAGATTTTTCTGAACGCATTTCCGTTGAAGAAGGCGTCGGAGGCTCTGGAAAGCTCGGCGACGGCGATACGGACGGAGAGCTTGTAGATGTCTTGAGGTCTTAGGTTGTCGGACGTGGCGGCGGGTCCTAGGGTGGTGTAACAGGAATCAGGGTACAATGTGGCGTCGCAGATGGCTTTGAGGGTTGCGGATAGGTTCTGGACGCCGGAGGGTTTGGATTTTCCGTTTTGGGTTTGGGCGACTCCGACAGCAACGCCCACAACACATGCGACAAGAACGATGCATGATAATCCTATGATGATGCTGAGTCGGGCCGTTTTGTTTGGAGGTGTAGCCGCCATTTCACTGGGTTTTAATTTGCAGCTCTGAACTTCTTTAGAATGGGTTTAATTTGGAGGTTTAATGGAATGGTGGTTTATATATATGTGTGTATATAAAGTGCAAGATTACGTGCAAGGCATGAAGGGTTTTGGGTGTGATTGTGTGAAGGTGTATGTATGTGAAAGTTTTAGTGGTTTTCATGTTTAAACATTGGCTAGTTCTCTAAATATTATACACAACTGGATATATGTGTATATGTTAATTAAAAAGATTTTTCTTCATATATTTTGAGAATAGAATGTTGTGTGAGAGATCTAAACCACCCCTTTCATGTGGGGTACAATCAGATGTCACTAGAAACCGTATACTACAAGCTCATTTTAATAATGTATTATAAATTCAGTTTTAGTATAAGAATATGTATCAAAATATAATAAATCTACTAAAAATTAAAATGTATATAATGAATAATCCTGTATCCCATCAATCCAGGTTTATATAGGCACAAAGTCTGATTGGATAACAACTCTTAGTTATTTAGTCCAATCAGATTTCTTAATAAACCTAATTAATTTGCACTACTTAAATATAATATGTGGTTGTGGTATATATTATTTAGGGAAAATCTCACAGAAAAATGAATATGTATATCTGTTGTTCAACTTACAAATTACAATGTGAACCATTATCTATATAATATAACGATTGTTTTCATGTGTTCCAGGCCAAATATGGTGAATTACTATTCAAGTTCTTTACTTCTTGGCCCAACCATCTTTATGTAATCTAAGCCCAAAATCCTTGGCATGGCAAATTATACCATGTATGAGGGTACCTTGCAATCTTGCATTATATAGACTATGTCTCAAAAATAATCTTTAGATTCTGTATCTGTAGTTGATATATTCTGTACATGCAGTTGATTGTTTTTGTACAGTAAGTATCATATTATGTGTTAGCAATTATCAAGTTATTTGTATATATGTGTTAACAAAAGGTACAAAATTGTCTTGGTCTCCTAAAAAACTATTACGAGTAACAAAATGAAATGCTTATCATAGGTTATTATTGTTGGAAAACTTAGGAATTACAAGTGAAATAATGAACAATCAAAAATAGCAAAATAGTTATACCATTGACTAGCGCTCACCTTGCATTGTATAACATGATTTCAAAATGACATTCTTTAAGAAAAAAGAATTATATATATGTGTCAAAGGCCTTGTGGTCAAGCGGCATAAAGTGACTCGAGCCTCGGTGGGGACGATATCCGTAGGTTGAAAATATATATATATGGACAAATATTACATGTAATAGGGTGAATAGTACTATAAAAAAAGTTAAGCTAGTAGAGTGGAGGGGTAGCTCAAGTGGCAAGTGCGCTCTCTTTGTGGGGACGAATTCCGGGAGAACCCGGGTTCGACAACTGACGATTCCCCTTGGACCAGCTCCCGTACCTCCCGGAGCAAACGTGGGTGGACCTGGACCGGAGAAAGATCCCGTGAACTTACCAAAAAAAAAAAAGAGAGAATAATATTCTTTAAAAATTACACTAAATTGTCAAAACTAAATATTTTTATTGAATCACTAAATATTAAAAAAATCTAAAAAAATAATTTTTAAATTTTTTAAACGAATCAAAATATTTTGATTATCTCCTACCTAAGACTTTTCTATTCGGACAACCAAAGCCATTTGGATTTATGCTGTCATGATGTTTGAATCTGCGGTCGATCTGATCTGGTCCAGTGCTGATCTTGGGGCGGTTCTTTCAATTTTCAAATAATTCTTTATTATATATATTAATATTAATGCTCAATTTGTTATTTTTTTTTAAGAGAACTTTTATATTAGAGAAGATAAATAATAATGATAATGAATGCCAAGCACCTTGTGCTCAATTGGCATGTAGTGGCCACCCTTAGATGGGAGGTCATGAGTTCAAGTCTCAGTGGAGGAGATCTCGAAAAACAGATACTACAATGTAATAGGGTCAGTTGTTTCAAAAAATAATGATAATGAATAAGAATTTAATTAAGAATAAATAATAATGATAATGAATAAACATAAAAGTATGCTAAACCTTAGCTTCACTCCTCAAATACCCCACGCAACAACGTAAGAATCAACAAACATATGAGCAATAGAGGCATGTTCAGTGTTGTGTTGTCGCAACTCCCTACAAAAACATCAAATCCATTCCCCGCTTCCGTTCCTGCAGTCAACATATGTATCACCAAACATAAGTAATAAGTTACATCAAGTAAATAAAAACGAAATAAAAGATTATAACTTTACATTATATTAAATTATTACACATATTTTCGATGTAGATTGATCTTAACTAAAATATATAGTATTTCATGTTTGTTACGCGCAAATTGCACAATCTATATATAGAAGTCAAAAAGTCACTATTCAATGCAACAAGACATATCGGCCTTATTTGGTAATTAACATAGTTTATCAGCTAATTTTAACTTGCTTGACTATTATGAGTTGTAGTCAAATAGCTAATATGAGTATTTGATTAATTAGTTTTTTTGTAACAGTTTATTGTTTTAAAATGTTAAAAAAAATTTATCAATTTTTTAAGAAAGTTATTTTGCACGTAATCGTAATTAGCTAGATGATATATACCAGGGTTGAAGGAAACACCGGTTTCGGGAAGCCAAGAGCTTCCACCGATAAAAGAATCAACGCTAAATCTCGCAGCTTCTGCACTACTAATCCCCAAATGCAATCCCCTCCACTCAACTCTGTTCGCCGTCGCGGCGCCGGGGCCATAATTCCCAAACTCCGCGTAGTAAACGGTATCGGGGGCAACGCTGGTCGTCCACCCCACCCATCCCCGGGGATCAATCAAAGAATCCATATATGTGTGCATAAAAATCGTCCTCGAATAGCTCATCCACGGCCGCCCCAAGAACGTCTGGACGCCAGAGAGATCCTCCGCCGCTGTAATGCGACAGTCCTGGAATGAGAACCCGGTTTGGCTACTCGGATCGGCGCGACTCTGGGCAGTGATGCTGTTGAACTGCCCCGGGAGCGGTCGCCGGGGCCGGATGTCGCAGTTCTGGAACACTGCGGCGGAGTCGCCGCAGATGAAGTCGATTGTGCCATAGATGGCGCAGTCTCGGAAGAATTGACGGTTGGCTGGCGCGTACAGCGTGTCCTGGAACCCCACCATTTTGCACCGGTAGAAAACTCCCCGGTCGCCGTCTACGGCTAGCGCCACCGCTTGATTCTTGGCAGCTCCGGCGGTGTTCTCAAACCCAATGTCGCAAGCAATGAAATCGGTGGCCAACACACCTGCATTCCAAATTAAATTTAACTATATGTCACATAAAAGCTATAGCCAGTAACAAACACACTTTAATAACAAGTTATACAATATGTTTTTTGTTTTAATATCAATTGTCAAATCAAACACTTACCACAAAGTTAAAAGCTATATTTAATACAAAATGTGTAATTTTATTATCTCAAATTTGTACGTGTAGCAGCCCCGCCACATTTCAATAGGATGCTAGACTCGGGGCAGCCTAACATATACAATTAACTAATGATAACATATAAATTATATTTAATATGAGGTTAATTATTAGGTTATCTTTAATCCAGAAATTCTACCCATTTGCAAGATGACTTGGCACGCCACATGAATTTCTTCTTCTTCCTTTTGTTTTTTTTGTTTTTTTTTTTATTTAGTTATTTTCCTATGTGTTTAGCAAGCTTGCTAAACAGTTAAAATGTTGTCATAATGGCCGTCTTTGTACTTTATGAGATAGCTTTTGTTGTCATAAAACTTTTTTTTTTTAATTTTTAATTTTTTATTATTTTATTATTATATATATAATATAAAATGAAAGTAAACCACATTTTTAAAATTAAGAGAAATTTGCAGGCATATAGAACAAATAGTAGAGAATTTATAAATTTGATGATGGAAAGTAGGATTCATTTTAGAAAGTGAGAGAAATTTGCTGGATTAAGTAAATATATAAGAGAGAAAATATAATGTATAAGTTAAAAATTGTACAATTACACCAATCTAGTTTTTTTTTTTTATTTCAATTAAAATCTGACCATAACTTTTATATAACTTTATATGAGATTAGAAATAATAAAAGAAGAATTTTGTTTACTCGAAATTGAACAATAAAATAACAAAGAAAAGATTAAAATAACATCTTTATTTCCGAATGAAGAAAGCTTTTTCTAAAAGTGGAAAAGTTTCTCAAAGTTTCATATATAGCAGTCTTTTTTAAAAAATCGAATAAAGAGTAATATTCCACAAGATTGAATACATGTACAAATTACAACTTGTACACAAAAAATTATACAATAAACAATAGTCTAAAATTTGTGGTGCAAAAGTCAAAAGTCGGTAGAGAGCCCCCACTATTATAATAATGATAAAATAATATTTTGGCCAATATTATATGCAATGGTAAAACTACAAAACGTGAAGCCAACTGGCGTAGAAGCTGTACACAAACCAATACGCTGAAACATCAATTTCAAAATTTAAAACATTAAAGACAGCAAACTGATTATTGGATTTTCTTCACTAGAGTTTAATTTGAATGTAAGAATGGAGTGATGAGGAACCATTTACCCACTTCCATCGATGCATATAGTTCACGTAACCCGATTTAAAAAAAAAAAAAAAAAAGACTACAGTCCACGTGTTATTTGAAGTTCATCAAAAAATAACTGACCTGAACATGTGAGGAGCGTTTTGAGCAAATAATATATAAATGTAAAAATCCAACTATCAGTTAAGGCTTTAATTCTAAAAAATTAGTAAAACATACCAAATGTCGCAGTACTGAACATGGAACTTTCCTCAGCAGTGCTCAAGCTGCCGGAAACAACAGTGGAATCCATGCCGTCGCCGATTATCATCACATTCGACTTGGTCGCCTCCACGACCACATTCTCCACATAAACGCCCTCCTTAACATAAATCACGAACCTCGTACCGCTGTTATCCGGCACGGCCTTCAGCGCGTCGCCAATCCGCGTGAATTGACCCGACCCGTCACTCGCCACCACGGCGTCGATTCGCATGTTCCCGGGCGACATTTGAAGCAACTTCCTCTCCTTGGAAGACAACCAGCTCGGAATAATGTCTCTGACGACAAGGTTGTTCGAATATGCCGCCGTGGCGGCGGTGGTGGGTGGTGGCGGCCATTCAAGGTGGGCTGCGATGGAAATGAGATGAATTGAAAGAAGGGTTATTATTAGCAGCCGAAAGAGAGTCATATATACAGAGAATTGAGGTGTGGTAATGGTTGCCGGTTTTTATATTATTAGTATGTATGTATGTTTGGTTGTTGATTGGAAGGAAAGGGACCGGTGGAGCAGCTCTTATCCTCCTTTTATATCACTGGTTTGCAATTGCACATCCAACTTCTACTAACCTCTCACACTTCAATAGACATCATCAAAGAAACTTCTATTATTATTATTATTATTATTATTATTGTTGTTGTTGTTGCTGCTCGCTGGCTTTACCTCATTTTATCTGTTATACTAGTCAAACAAACTCTTTTTTATTATTTATTTTCTTTACTTTTTTTTACTTATTTTAAATTTATTTTGTTTAATAGTACTTTTAGTGTAGTTTTTAAATATATAAATTTTGTATACTAATACTAAACTTAATATGATGTAGAATTGATCTAAAATAACTCCAGTCAAGTCTCTTTAATTGAACTAGACACATAAATTGGATCAGATTTCAAATTACATGAGAGAAGCGATTTTAATTTAATTTTTTGTTATAAAAAAGGAAGAATGCGTCAACCATATTTATTTATAAAAAAAAAAATAGTTCATGCAAGTTAATGTATAGAGAGATTTTTTTTTTGTTTGTATAATTCAGGATTTTTACCGTCTAACACAATGACTAATTCCTTCACTAAATTGTAGGTATCTCTATTGAGTGAGACAACTATTCCTACACTAAATTATAGGTATCTCTATTGAGTGAGACAACTGGCTGAAGATTTAAAGTTGTTTCACACCTAAAGTCAATGATCACATTATTGACCTCCTGTATAAAGGGAAGGATTTGATGCTACTGGACCACAAGGTCCTTGGCTGACCTTTGATTAAACTAGAATGAATGAGTATCTTTCACTCAACCACGCCCAAGTTAATAGATACAAAGATGATTAAAAGGGAAGATGGTTGCCACCACATGCATGGTTTATTTATTTATTTATTTATTTATTTTTATCTGTGTTTTCCTTTTTTCTGAGATTCTTTTTTGACAAATCCTCCCATGCTTGCATGCCCACCGCCACTTGTGCAATGTAACATGCAATGTTTAATAGAATCCATGTAGTCAGATAGATTTTTGTTACATATTTATTTCTAATATAATTATTTATTTTGACTTGTAATAAGGGGCGAAATAATAAATATTGTTAATTAAAGGTAAAAAAATAAATTAAAACACTTCAAAATGCGATTTAAGTATCAATATAATGACAAAATATGAAATATAATTAACTAGACGATAAAATAATTTGAGTATAAAATACATTATAAATCACATATCATAATAGGAGGCCGCCTAGCGCCTAACTCGGGCGACTGGGCCGAGTTGGCGGCCGACTAGGCCGAATTTGGCCGAGTTAACTCGCCCAACTCGGCAGAGTTAGCCGAGTTAACTCGAGCGAGTCGGCCTTGTTAATTTTATTATTACATTTATATATATTTAAATTTATTTATTTATATAAGTAAGAGAAGTAAGATATATATATATATATATATATATATATATATATATATATATATATATATATATATATATATATATATATATATATATATAAAATATGTAATATAGTATATGATATACACCTACACACATGAATTAATTTTTTGTTTTTATAGGTTGCCGCCTAGAACCACCTAAGTACCGCCTAGGCGCCGCCTAGACCGCTTAGGCGCTAGGCGCAAGTCTACCGCCCGACTAGCGCCTAGCGCCTACTGCAACCATGCTTAATATTAACAATTTTATCTCTATATTCACAACTGAATATAGAGTTCTGAAATTGTGAATATAGAGTTCTGTAATTGTGAACATAGAACTCTAAAATTGTGAACATTGTCCATACATGGACCTTGGTCTACATTGCAAGGCGGACCCGAGTCCATGGCATAACAACCGGATATGTTTGATTGAGGGAGAAAAGTGTAATATTTCTGTCATGCGTTATTCTTCAATATGGTGGACAGAAAAGAAATACCAATGACCAAGATGTTAGGTAACATAGTAAAAAGTTTGGATATATAGTATAACTCAGTAAAAATGGTAGGAAATATCATAAACTAAATGAGAAAGAATTATGCAAATTAAATACATATATCTTGAAACTAGTTTGGTTGACATGAGTGAGTAGTCGTGCACTCATCCTTTCAAAGAGATTGAGTTTAAAATTCTATCCCGTAAGAAAAATTTAATAGGGTCAACACTTTTCCTCTTAATTGGACTGGCCTAGTGAGAACATGGATTATTCTGAGCAATCGTTATATCATGGACCAAGGGTCCACGATGCACTGTGAACCTTGGTCCAATACACATACACATAAACACGATATAATGAACATCAATTCTGTGTATTACGTTAAGTGTTTATGTGTTCTCAGTTATATTATTCTGTGCATTATGAACATCACTTATGTACTTTGTGAAATCAAATTCTGTATATTGGACAAGGACCCACAATATAAATTGCCTATTATGAGTGACACCTCGTGATCTAATTAGCAAGATACATCACATAATGTACATTATCTTACTCCAAAATTTCATTAATCTGACACATAATGTACATTATTCGAACTCATAATTCAGCGACATCGTTTTAGACCATATCCACACAACACACCATAACTATGGGCCTAAGGCTGCCCAACAGCCCAAGTATAATAAGTAAATTAAGTAGCCAATTTGACATGGCTAACCACTCAGCCCATTTATATCTATTAAAACATTTAAACCCAAATCCCCTCTTTCTTCTTTTTTCTCAGTCCTCTCCGCCTCTCTGCCAGACTCACAGTGTCCTCACGGCGGCACGCCGGCATCAACTCCGTCCTCACGCCTAACGCCGGCCGCCTCTCTCGCCGATACTCTTTCTCTCTCTCTCGGCTCAATTTCTTAGATGCTAGAGTTTGGTTCAACAATTCAACGTTCATTCTAAGATTGCAAATCAAAATGATTGTTGATTCCCGGAGATTTTAACTTAACTTCTTTCTCGGAGTTGAGTTCAATAAAGGAATGCCCTTTAACGCCAATGCCTCCAAGCATCTCAGCTCAAGGCTCTCTCCAAACCCATGTAAGTTTTTCTGCCACTTCAACCTTATTCCTCGTTGCTTTTCATCACTTCCCAAGCCTTCGGAACCCGAGCACGAGCCTGAAAAGGACCAAACTTTAATTCAAGATTCCCCTAAATCAGATTGTTATGGAACTAGAAGAGAACAACCCCCAATTGCTGATAAGCTGTTTAAATTTGCCCCGAAATCGGGCTCTTACAAACAGGGTGACTCCACGTTTTATTCTCTTATCGAGAATTATGCCAATTCCGGGGACTTAAGGTCTCTGGAGAAGGTTTTTGATAGGATGAAACGAGAAAAGAGAGTGTTTGTGGAGAAGAGTTTTATTCTAGTGTTTAGGGCTTATGGGAAAGCACGTTTGCCTGATAAAGCTGTTGAACTTTTTGAAAGGATGGTGGATGAGTTTCAGTGTAGACGAACTGTTAGGTCGTTTAATTCAGTTCTTAATGTGATAATACAGTCGGGTTTATATCACCGAGCATTGAAGTTTTATTCCGATGTTGTTGATAGGAGGGGCGTCGAGCCAAATGTATTGACTTTTAACCTGATTGTTAAAGCAATGTGTAAGGTAGGGATGATAGATAGTGCAGTGGAGGTGTTTAGGGAAATGCCGGAGTGGGAATGCAAGGCGGATGTGTATACGTATTGCACATTGATGGATGGGTTGTGTAAGGACGATAGGATCGATGAGGCCGTGACTTTGTTGGATGAAATGCAGATAGAGGGATGTTTTCCTATTCCGGTGACTTTTAATGTTTTGATTAATGGGCTTTGCAAGAAGGGCGATTTGGGTCGAGCTGCAAAGCTTGTAGAAAATATGTTTCTTAAAGGTTGTGTTCCTAATGAAGTGACGTATAACACGCTTATTCATGGTCTGTGTCTTAAAGGGAAGTTGGATAAGGCGATTAGTTTGTTGCATAGAATGGTATCGAATAAACATGTTCCTAATGATATAACGTATGGAACTATCATCAACGGTCTTGTCAAGCAAGGAAGAGCAGTTGATGGCGCGTGTATATTTAGGGCAATGGAGGAAAGAGGACATCGAGCAAATGAATATGTTTACTCTTCGCTAATTAGTGGGTTGTTCAAGGAGGGAAAATCCGAGGAGGCGTTAAAATTGTGGAATGAAATGATAGAGAAGGGAAGCAAGCCAAATACAATCGTGTATTCTGCTCTTATAGATGGGTTGTGTCGGGAAGGTAGGCCTAATGAAGCCCAGGAGATTCTATCGCAGATGATTAATATGGATTGCACTCCCAATGCTTGGACTTTCAGCTCTCTGATGAAGGGTTTTTTTAAAACCGGTAAAACCAATGAGGCAATACTGGTGTGGAAAGATATGGTAGATCAGAATATTTTACCTAACGAAGTTTGCTACAGTGTACTAATCCATGGACTTTGTGGAGACGGGAAACTGAAAGAGGCTATGATGGTGTGGAAGCAAATGATTACTAATGGTTGGAACCCCGACGTTGTGGCATACACTTCAATGATTTATGGCCTTTGCAATGCTGGGTCAGTGGAACAGGGACTAAAATTTTTCCATGAGATGTTATGTAAGGAATCTAATAGTCAACCCGACGTAATAACGTATAACATACTTTTTAATGCTTTGTGCAAGCAGGATAGGATTTCCCGTGCCATAGATCTTTTAAATAACATGCTAGATCAAGGCTGTGACCCCGATTTGGTTACATGTAACATTTTCTTGACAATTTTGAACGAGAAGTTGAGCCCACCCCAAAGTGGGGGAGAGTTTTTGGATGAGCTAGTGCTACGACTGCACAAGCGACAGAGAATTCTTGGAGCATCAAATATTATCGAAGTGATGCTTCGGAAAGCTTTGTACCCTAAATTATCAACTTTGGAAAAAATTGTCCGAGAGCTGTGCAAACCTAAGAAGGTTCAAGTTGCCATCAACAAGTGTTGGAATGACCTATTCCTGTGACTCTATAGGTGAGATGACTTACTTTTTGGCGGTTTTTATTTCTTAGTGTTATTTTCTTTTCATTGATAGCTGTGGGATTCCATTTTCTAGTGCTGACTCTGTTTATGAAAATTAAATTTCTGAGAAAGAACACTTGAATTTCAAAATGCTTAACAGTAAAACAGCATCTAGAAAGAAGTAATTCCTGCCTTAATTGTAATTTGGTTTGCATCAAGAAGGTGAAACTGTAATTTCACTCGTCATTTCTGTTAATTCCATTTGAGAGAAGTAAATTTTGAAATTTGAATTTGACCCCACTAATTGCCTTGTTTTTTTTAATTAGTAAATTTGAATGCTTCTTGAACATCTAGTCAGTCTTGCCTAAGATGGTCAATGATTTATTTGTAGGAATCTAGGATCCAACAATTGGGCAAAACTTGTTAAATATATAAGTTTAGAAAATTTTTTGTAGTATCTTTTCAAAAAACAAAAAGAAAATTTTTTGTAGTATAGTATTTCAAAAAAGATGTCATTTTTTCCTCTCCGATATTTTTCCTTGCAAAATGAGAAAAATAACTACAGTATATCAAAATCAAGACTCAAGAGTTTACCTTTGAAGGGAAAAAAAGCACTTTCAACCTCGAAGTAGCAATTTGTAAACCCAGTTTCTTTGTGATATAGGCCTTGTTTGCTAAACAACTAAAGTAAGTGTTTGGTAATTAGCTTTTTGTCTTAGCTTTGGGATCCAAGCTTCTTCCTCAGTTGTACCCCGATTGCGATGAGGAGCGCCTATATCTTAGAAAAGAGGGGTGTGGGTGGCGGTGGCTCCGGCAAGCGGGTGCTCTGCTAACAAGGTTGGTTTCTTGATCTGGGTTTGTATTTATTTTCAGTCTTGTTTTTCCACTTCCATCTATTTGATGATGCTTTGATTTCTTCCTGCGTGCTGGTTGTTATAGGCTTATAGCTAGCGTAATCCTGGGTTCGTTAATAGAATATTACTCTTTCAACATTTAGTTGCTAAATGAGTTGTTATTTGGCAAGATATATGTACTAACCTGTATGCATGAATCCGTGCAGCCTACATAGACGAGCTGATATGGGTTATATTTGTGTGACATAACAAGGTAATATACAAAGACAGTAAGAGCTAAATTGAGTTGTTGCTGTTTTTTTTTTTTTTTTTGGTTGATTTTGAGTTCAAATCATTCTCATCTTCACTATGGTTTGTATTTCTTACAACTGTTGAAATATTAATTATTTTATAATATCTTTAAGTCTGAAGACGCCAAAAATGATGATGCAGAGAAATTATATGTCCGGTCAGTTTGTTGAGCATTACCTAATCAAATCTATTTATATCTTGATCTTTTCTGGAAGGAAGTAAAGGACTGCATTCTTTAAGGACAGAAAAGTGGAAGCTGCTGTCGGGTTTCGAAATGTTATTAATCAATCTCCTTTCCAGTTTCCTCTGAGAAGAAACTGGTTGCTTTGCTGGTCACAACTGCTTTCTTGGCAAAATGATCCTCAAGTTATATCATTTTTGGTGCCAAACATGATGCATATTTGCTCGAGCATGCAGTCATCTGGGACTGAGTTGATTCCAAGACGCATTCACTCCCGCTAAAACATAACGTTGTTCAGTTCTGTTGTGGGTGGGGGCTTTCGATCTAATCTAAAACCAACTGACAGACATTAGAGAATGCATATCATATCGAGGAGAGTCTTGGTCAAATTTTGGTTGCTTAGATACATAAAACTGTAAGAGCCTTTGTTCAGTTCAGCAAAACAGAAATGGTTGGAAACATTAGGGAGGGAACAGTGAGTGATTTGCATCATCTCAACAACTCTGGAGGGGAGTGTGCTGCAAACTATGGAATGGAAGTATACACACAGATATGCACTTCTGTTCACCCCTTAGCTTTCAAAACTCTTATTTGCAGATTAGGCCGATGCCATGAGAACCAAAACCAGAAGGGTTAGTGAAGTTTCAAAGGCTAATACAGAAGAAGAGGAAATGATAGAAGAAGAAAGATGAAACAGAGATAATGTTTGGATTATTTATAGTGTATATTACTATTTGATTTTACCAAACATTTTTTACAAACAATTAATATAGAGTGTGCAGATTCATGATGTTAATATTTTGCCTTATGCTGTTTCTCTATTTTTTTTTTTAATCAAAGACCAACTTGTTGATCTGCAGTAACTTTGTATAACAGGTATGCTGAAATTTGAGGATTATTCACTAATAAACTAAAAATGTAAATGGGATTGGTTTAGTACAAAAACACGACTTATTCAGACAGCTATTAGGGTATTGCACTTAACATTGTCTGTAAGAATCAAAAAAAAAAAAAAAAAAAAAAAAAAACACCAAGTGGAAGTAATTGCCAAATTTAAGGGATTTAATCATGTTCTTCAAACTGTTTTGGGCTGTGGGGAGTGGGCACACATGGCTCAGAAGTTTCTTGTCCTCCCTTTTTCCAACTCTTTCGCGTTAAAACCAAAACAATTCTCGCCTTCTCGGCCAGAGGGTGCATTGAAAATTTTTCCCTTGCTCAGGAAAGCGCCCGAGAGATCATGTATGCTTGAGGGGTAAAATGCTCAAGAGCCAGAGGTCAGTCTATGTCCAAGATTTCCAAGCTTTCATCATCTTCTTCCCCAGATATTTGACGCCGTGAACAGCACCAGCAGTTAGCAAACCTGCAACTGCCTGCCTTGCACTTGAAACCATAACCTTTCGCCTAAGAAGCTTACTCATGGATTTTGCAGCCTGTTCTTTTGAACCAATAATCATGTCCTGTCTAATTTTTCCTGCAACAATAAATACGAGGATATTAAAGGACTTGTTTTAGAAGGAATACTCAATAATACTAGCAAAGCTTTAAAAAGTATTTTAAAAAAATGTTAATTTACTGATCAAATTGAAACGCATACCACTGTAATCCAATTGTTTCATCTCTCCACGATTTGTATCCATTTTGCTTCTAATAGGCAGAGGAAGATGTGATGCAAAGAAAGTGCCAGCAGATAATCCGCAATCCTGGTTTAGCATGCTAAGACACATCAAACTCTTTTATGCAAACTTTGATTGCAGACATGCATGCATTCAAGAACCCGCATTTTAGTATGTGAACTGTTGTTGGTTGGTTGCACCAACGAAATTTAGCTTATACATCACATGCTACCACAATAATTTTAATAGATGAAAAACTATAGTTGCACTAGGTCTGTGGCACTAGATTATACAATAATTCAATAGTAAACAAATATTAGCAGGACACCCCAACCCAATGAACAATAAAATGAAGATGAAATAAATTCAGAAGCTTGAGAATTGTGGAGAGACCTGAGTTATATTTACTTGCTTGTCACCAGTTGATGAAAATCTCAGCAAGCCATTGGCAGCATATTCATCTAGAAAAGGTCTATAAATTCTTTGGAACAAGTGAAATTGTCCTTGTACAATATTTTTTACCTATAGAATATGGTAATTAAAGAAATTTTATGTTAATAGCATAACAAAGTTGATGTAACAGTTAGATATAATAATAATAATATAATAATAATTAATAAGTAATTAAAAAAAATAAGTAATTAAATATTAGTTCTACATCCAAACACCGAAAATGAACTCATTTTCCAGAATGTTTTCTGGAAAATGAACTGTTTTCTGGAAAATGAGTTCATTTTCGGTGTTTGGATGTACTCTGGAAAACTGTCTGTGTGTGTTTGGTTCATTTTCCGGAAAATGAGTAGAAATGTATAATTATATATTTTTATTATTTTATTTAAAATATAAAAATATATAAACTAATAATATTTATTAGAAATTAGAAATAATTTTTTTTTTTACAAAAAAACGTCGCACGAAGCCATTTTCCGGAAAAATGAGCTCATTTTCCGTGGTTCCGTTGACCACATTTTCCGGATGTTGCCAAACACCAAAAGCCCGGAAAATGATTTTCGGAAATCATTGTCCGGGTTACCAAACACACCCTAAAAGGAAACAAGTACAAGAAGCAAAGCAATCAAGGAGTTTAATCTTTCACTACAATGGCTTGAAAGCTAATAAAATAGTTTTGGTAGCAGAACTTGGAATTATGAGCACTATAATAGATTGGCACGATAATGTTGAAAGACACACCTCCATCCAAAAATAATTTCTAATTGACTATTCTCCTTTCCAGATATAGATTTTGTTGTAGCTCAACTTGTTTTTCCAGTCATAGCAGATATTTATTCTTCCAGTGTGATAGCAAGAGTGTGAGGTAGAAATGAGAAAGGAGAGATATCACAAAGAATCAAATCTGACCAAAAAGAATAAGGGCCGCTATACCAAATGTTGAATAGTAGTTTTATTTACCTCCCAATAGCTTCACATGATAATACAGTTCAATTTTAATTTATTCGATAGGCCTGATGATGTGATACATATATGCCTAGTGTAAACTACACCCTCTTATTCTGGAACTTACATGTCAGGTAATACTCAAAAAATACTCTTCTTTCAACAGAAATCTAAAACCTCTCCAATCAACCATACCTTATTTTTGTCCTCCGCAAAAAGCATCCGCAGGTCACCCATATATGACAGGCTACATATTTTGGCATATAAATCTTCCTGCATGAGCACCAAACTTAAGTGACAATTTTGGTATGCATCAAGGTTTTGGGAATTATTATAATGGCTAACCTCACTGAATTCAGATGGCAAAAGGAGGAGAGCAGCAGATGCAGCAGCTCTCAAATTGACAGCATTTTCATTTTCAACATTCAAATTATCCACAATAATATTAACCTGAGATGAAAATTTCAAATGTTCAGTATTAACACTGACCATACAACCAACTAGATATATTTAGCATCCCAGAAGAAGGTAGCAGAGACGAGTTGGTTTCACAGGCAAGAACCTAAAGCAATTCTATGTTTCCAGAATTATAAAACAAAAATGAGTAAAAGATCAAATTCATGTGATATGACATCACTAGCCACCAAAATTAAAATCAAGAATCACTATAAGGCATTTAGTTCTTTTTAACCTTACACTTTTCCCCTGGTGTGCCCATATTCATATTTGCATCTGATTGTTCTGCCAGTGTCTAGGTTAGGAAAACTATGGTTAATAGTTCTGCAAAGTGCAAACTTTATGCTACACAGACCCATAAATTTGGTGCATGTATTTGGGATGCGACCATGACTATGGAAGAAAAGAAAATCCCACATGTAAGTAGGGTAAGAATAGCATTCTTCAAAGAGGCATACAGGTTTCTGCAAACGACCACTCATGTAGAACCTCTCCCATCCTTGAATATCCTCAATCAAGTCATGCACTTGAACAACTCCATACTTGAACATCTGCCAAAGGTACAACACAAGATTTCTAATGAGCAATTCAAATATGCGCCTTACCAGTTATCACAAATACTCATTACCTTGTTATTCCAAGAAACAAAGGGGTTGAAGTGTATACCAGCGCCAATATTATTTGCAATACCATTAATCTGGTGAGAGGCACAATGAATTATTTATATTAATTAGAATTTAGATATGATTTGAGAGTAAAAGAAACTAAAGAGATGTCAAGACCAAGAGGAGTACCAGCCTACCTCCACCATTGCGAACAAGCCATGATGCATAGTGATCACTGTTCATCTTTAAATTCTACTAGAGAGAGAGAGAGAGAGAGAGCATTTGAATGGCAAGGAGAAAGGGGAAAAAATAAAGAAAACAAACATCAAACACAATGGAAGTGAAATTGAAGAAATACCTCGGTATGCCATTGTATAGGATCAGCTACACCAAGAATGTAATCTACCATGGATTTCTACAAAATAAGAGGGAACCATGTAAGCACCACAAATAACTAATTCCACAAGTGCAGTTATGTAACAGCATGGAAGACTGCAAAACAAGCAGCACAGTATATAGCAGTGAGCAAATTTATTAAAGAACTTATATGGAAAATGGAGCAAAAATATTATTACCAACTATAATCAGCAGCAATATAACAAGAAAGTATATATGTAGTTCAAGACACAATTATTATTATTATTATTTTTTTAAAAAGGAAAAAATAGATAGTGTAGGTAATAAAACCTGAGCTTTATTGTTTGGATGAAGAGTGGAGCCATAAACACAGCAGAATTCAACTGGTGGTAGAATTTTAAGCAAACTTCCAAGCTCTGCCTTCCCCTCATTCTCCATTTTGTTCATACTATGCAGTAGTAGTACAAATGTGAATGCATCAAAATTAAAATGTAAAATGAAACAAAATTAATTAAATTACAAGAAATCAAATTGAACCTTTCTCTGCTACACTGGTCGCAGTGGTATAAGTACGTATTTATATATTTGCCACCAGAGGTCTGGTTAAACACTTAAACATACAAATATGACTGGTTTCCACTGTCCAATGTCCAAAATTGTTTACACAATTATACTGGTTAAACACTTAAACATACAATTTTCTCATAATTACAGACTCCATAATTTCCAAAATTTACAGACTCCATAATTAATTTTCTCAAACACAATGATACAAACACAGTAACTCCTTTGGTTCTTTCTCAAAAATTTACATACAATAGTAATGAACAATTAAAGAAAATTTAAAATTTCCAAACACAATTTTAATTTTAATATGTAAAAAAATTACCTTGAGCCGAGGAGTTAGGGAAGAGGGCTGAGGTGAGGACTGAGGAGCGACTGAGCGACGGCGGAGGGCGTGAGGGAATGACCGCTTGACCGGAGTATCTGAGGACTGGAGTCTGGAGATGTCGAGTGGAGATCGGAGAAGGCGAGATGCTGAGAAGGGACTAGGGATTCATGGTAGGGGCTTTACTTAGTTTTAGTAATTTTTTTTACCATAGTTAACTTATCGTCCTATTTTAACTTATTTGATCACTATTAGTCATAAATAAATTATTGAAGATAATTTAGTATCTATACTTTCCAAACTCAAGTATTGAAGATAGTTTAGTATCACAATCTAAAATCAAAAACCCGCAATCAGGTTGTGACTTTTTCGAGAAAGGAAAACTTACTTGTGAGATGTTTCCACACTTAAATTCTAGTGGGCAGCTATCTTGTGATTTGCTCTCTACTTGACAACAATTATGAAGTATCATTACTCTAAACACAATAATATGGAAAGCCGAGAAGAAGTGCGCCCGAAAACCAAACTCCCCCATTTAATAAAACCAAGTAAAATAGATTGTATTTCAGTTACGTTGTTAATTAGTTTCATGCTCTCACTTCTTCTATCACTATATATACAGAGTAAGATAATGTACATTGTACTTTAGAATAATATACATTATGAGTTATAAAAATATATTTTATAATGGTCGCGTAATTTTTTTTTTTTACATAAAACGATGTCATTTTTGGACTGTGTGAATCACCGTCTACGTAATAACTATTGTGCATTGATAGAGGAATATCAATGTGAAAGATCTCAATAACTTCTCAGCCACGCAATTGTTACAATTGCAATCTAATGTGCTCTTGCCTTTTTTTTTTTTTTTTTTTCTTTGTTTTTTCAATTTTGTAATTGAAATTTTCCTTTTTGTTTAATTATTAATATTATTACTTTGTTAATAATATAAATTTAAAATAATTCATTATATAATTAAAATAATATTTTATCTACTATTAGTCTATTGTAAATTATAACGTAGTATAATTCTTTCAGAATATTTGCCTAACATGAAATACGGAGTATTTTATTTCAAATTTTGTAAAATAATTTGATGAAATTTGAAGATTTTTAATATTTTAAATTAATTTATATATTTATAAAATATATAATTATAGAAAATAAATCTTGTTATCGATCAAAGAAATAATTTTTATAAGGTGATGCAAAAGAGATACAAATTTTGAAAGTGGGTTTAGAAAATTGCATGAATAGAAAGTGAATACTGATTAATCCCACATTTAATGATATGATATTTTAAAAATGAGAAAAGATTTCATGGGAAGGAATAATCTAAGGGGGGTGTATTCAATCACGACTTTCATGAACTTTTAAATACTTTTATCAACTTTAAAAGTTTGGTGGTATTCAATTTAGAATTTTATAAACTCTTTAAAAGTCTACCTGTATTCAATTCAAACTTTTCAAAACTCTTTAAAAGTATACAGGTATTCGATTAAGACTTTTATAGAGTTTTTAAAAGTCTACTGGTATTCAAAAAGTTATTGACTTTCACAAACTCTGTCAGAATAGGATTTCTATTGACTTTTTCTTCATTAATATAAATAGATGAAATCCAACCCTCCAACCCCAAACTTTTCAACATTCCCTACAAACTTTTTTTCCTCTATCTAAACTAGGCAAATTTTTCATCAATTTTACGGTATGTTTCAAATCTTTCATAAATACCAATTTTTTTTTTATGTTCAAGCAAATTCAACACTCCCCCAAACTTTTCAAGATTCTTCACAATTTTTTTCCCTCTATTTAAACCATAAACTTTTCATTAATTTTACGGTACGTTTCAAACCTTTCATAAATACCATATACTTTGCTACGAAAAATTATTATTTAATGATGTTTATAGCAAATTTTTTTGCTCCTGATCGGAGCAAAAAGAAAAAAATAATAATAATAAAAATTGCTGCTCGCAACAGCAGCAATCTGCTGCGAACAGCAGCAACTTGCTGCTGTTCGCAGCCTGTTGCAACCAGCAGCAAGTTGCTGCTGGTTGCAACAAATATTTACAATTTAAAATTTTTATTTAATTTATTTTTATAAAAAAATTATTAATAATATATTAATATAAGTTATAAAATGTTTGTAGGGGTGTATTCAATTTAGATTTTTAATGATTTTTTTAGACTTTTTAATATTAAAAAGTTTTTAAAAGTTTATAAATGTTTGTCATACAGATATTTATAAACTCTTACAAAGTTTATGAATGTTTAAAAGATTCTAGTAAAGTATACAGAAATTCTACAAAAGTCAATTAAAATCCATCACTTTAAAAGTATTTGAAAGTTTTTAAAAGTCATGATTGAATACACCCCCCTAAAGCTACAGCTGAAGAAGTCTATCGTTTAAATATTTTTTTATATTGTCCTTTTCAAGACTTACATTCTTCCAAATATGGACATAAGTTATTTACCTAACAAAACAAAAATTATTAAATCCCACAAGACTGGGTTAAATAATTTCACAACAGTATTTGAAGCCCAGTGAAGGATGTCTAAAGAGCCTATCAAATCCTGAGGTCCAGCCCAGTATCAGTTATCCATCAGGAAACGGAGGATCAAGGATGGGCATTTTAGTCTAAACATATTACAACGGATCTTTTGGTATTTCGAAAAAGCAGCCGTTGGTGCTTTGACATCTATAAAACCATCGTTTTCTTCTTTTTTTTTTTTGAAAACAAAACCATATGAATCTCTCAATCATCTCTCGTTTCTCTGTTCTCTGTGCTTTCTCCGAATCCCACCTGATCAAGGCAATCCACCATCGGCGGCTCTCGATCTCCAACACTTTCAATCTCAATCATCTCTCGTTTATCTGTTCTCTGCCCTAGCTTTCTCCCTGATCAAGATTCAAGGCAATCCACCGTTGGCGGCTCTTGGCGGCTCTCGATCTCCAACACTTTCAATCTCGATTTCTTGTTTGATATATATTTTCTTTTATTTCATTGTGTTTTTTTTCTCTCTCTTTCTTAACGCTCTAATCTGTTCTATTTCAGACCCCTTGGGCCCCTGCTAGATTAATTCTTGCGCGATTCTTTAGTAGTAGTATTTTTTTGGTGTTATTAACGTGATGGATGCAGGATTAAGGAACTCTGTTTCTTCAAACAAGAATCAATCCCGTTTCCCTCTTCAGGAAGAGTATCTTCAGAGAAAAAATTCCATTGAAAATGTATGTTATATACTTAGGACGTTCTTTTCGTAATTAAACTGAATGGAAAATGTTGAAGAGTATATATATACAGCCTTGATCTTAATGTTGCTAATAGATGTAAATTTCGCTTATCTTTTGGGTATTGAAAATGGATTTTGGTTGTAATGATATGCTTTGCTAAATGGGTTTTATAATGTAATCTGATTTAATAAATTAAGAGTATATATAGCCTTGATCTTAATGTTGCTAATTGATATATAACTTTCACTGTATCTTTTGGCTATTGAAAATGGATTTTTCTTATGATGATATGCTTTGCTAAATGGGGTTTATAATTTAATCTGATTTAATATTTTACCCAGATTATATTTAGGGATGTGAGAAAGATTTTTACTGTATATATATACAGCCTTGATCTTAATGTTGGTATTGACAATGGACTTTGCTTATGATGATATGCTTTGCTAAATGGGTTTTATAATTTAATCTGATTTAATAAATTAAGAGTATATATACCCTTGATCTGAATGTTGCTAATTGATGTAACTTTCACTGTATCTTTTAGGCATTGAGAATGGATTTTGCTTATGATGATATGCTTTGCTAAATGGGTTTTATAATTTAATCTGATTTATTATTATACCCAGATTATATTTTAGGGCTGTGAGTAAGCTTTTCAAAATGGTCTATTTTCATGATCAAATTTTGCTTGTGCCACTTTTATATTTGATCTTGAGTTTCCACAGAAGCATCAGAAATATTGGCACACTAACTCTAACTTTTTTGTTTTGGTTTATAGTTGGATAGGTTTATTCCAAATAGATCAGCAATGGATTTCGACTATGCACATTATATGGTGACGAAAGGTAAGGAAAATCCAGCCACCAGCTCACCATCCAGAGAGGCATATAGAAAGCAGCTAGCGGAGGCCTTGAACATGAACAGGACAAGGATCCTTGCATTTAAGAACAAACCACCCACCCCTGTTAAGGGCATCCCGAATGAGTTTTCTTCTGCTGCTTACCAGGCCAAACCAACAAAACCCAAGCGCCACATTCCTCAGGTGGGGGTTCATAATGGCTGATAATACTGGAGTTTTAGTTTATGATTATCACTTTTTTTTTATGAAATCTTTACTTGAATTTGAAAATTGTTCTTATTATAGTTGTGGTTTGCTTATGCAGACGTCTGAGAGGACTTTGGATGCTCCAGATATTGTGGATGATTATTACTTAAATCTATTAGATTGGGGCAGCAGCAATGTTCTTTCTATCGCTTTGGGTAGTACTGTTTACCTGTGGGATGCATCTGATGGCAGCACTTCCGAATTGTTCACAATTGATGATGAAAATGGTCCTGTTACAAGTGTTAAATGGGCTCCAGATGGGAGGCATATTGCTATTGGCTTGAACAATTCTGACGTGCAGCTTTGGGATACCACAGCTAACCGATTGGTCTGCTCCTTGAGCTCTCTTGGCCTTGTTTTCTTTTCTGGAGTCACAAAAAGTTTTTTCTGATATTTTTTCTTATGCTGTCTGCTGCAGTTGAGAACTTTGAGAGGCGGTCACCAATCACGAGTCGGGGCCCTTGACTGGAACAACCATATACTGACTACAGGTGGAATGGATGGTCTTATTAATAACAATGATGTCCGAGTGAGAGCACCTATCGTAGAAACATATAGAGGACATCATCAAGAAGTCTGTGGCCTGAAATGGTCTGCCTCAGGCCAGCTGTTGGCTAGTGGAGGAAATGATAATCTCCTCCACATATGGGACAGATCAACTGCTTCTTCCAACTCCTCGACAAAGTGGCTTCACAGGTTTGAGGATCACACAGCTGCTGTTAAGGCACTTGCTTGGTGTCCATTTCAGGGTAACTCGTTGGCCTCTGGTGGTGGTGGTGGCGATAGGTGCATAAAGTTCTGGAATACCCATACTGGTGCTTGTGTGAACTCAGTTGATACAGGGTCACAGGTCTGTTCACTGCTTTGGAGCAAGAATGAGCGTGAATTGCTAAGCTCTCATGGGTTTACTCAGAATCAGCTTACTCTCTGGAAATACCCATCAATGGTTAAGATGGCAGAGCTTACTGGACACACATCCCGAGTTCTTTTCATGGCTCAGGTTAAGCATCTTTTCTCTATGAAATATTAAACACAGTGAAATATTACTCTCAGAGAAAATGTGGGGGGAAAAAACAAACATGTTTGTTAATAATTCTCTTTTAATCTTTTATACAGAGTCCAGATGGTTGCACAGTGGCTTCTGCAGCAGGAGATGAAACACTCAGATTCTGGAATGTTTTTGGAACCCCTGAAGTGGCAAAACAGGCTCCAAAGTCAAATCCTGAGCCATTCGCTCACATCAACCGAATTCGCTGAATATTACAACCCTCGGCCTGGTTTGGCATTTGATATCTTCTCAAGATCCAGATACAGATGATGATATGGCTTTACAGTCAGCTGGTATAGTCTGCTTTTTTACATTTTCTATTCACAAGTTTTTACAGTTTCAGACGAATTGTGCTTGTATATTGGAAGCTATAAAGGATTTGGCATTTTAATATTTCATTTTTCAAAAAAACAAACAATTTCTTTTTTTCACTTCTTCAGTAGACATATACTGCACAGAAAGATTGGTATATAAATTCTATTTCAGATAAATCCATTTTGCAAATCCCATTTCAGATAAAGGTCAATATCATTCATTCTGCTGAAGAAGGCCCTTTGCTTTCTCTCTGATTGATTTTGTTTCATGGTGGGGAGAGGGATTTTTCCCTTCCCCAAATTCCACAAGCCTCCTACCATTCTTACCAGGGTAAGTTTTAAAGCATGCCTCTACTGAATCTAATTATTTTCCAAAGCTTTTATAGCTTAACACAATGCATTCATGCCATTTATTATTTATGTTAGAAGCTAACTTTGTTCCAAACTAATGAAATTTTTAAGGGAGCTGTGCTGATAAAAAACTTAGCTGCCAAAGAACCATCTGCGCTTGGTTTACATTCATATTACAAACAATACTATCTATGCTTGGCTGCTGCAGCAGCAACCATTAAGTGGTACTGTAAACAAGAAATGTTCATATTTTGTATCATTTCTCTAGCTATAATTGACAAAAACATGATCCTCACCATGTCTTCATATTTGCTGACAGACTTCCATTTTAGTGCCATTAACCTGCAGTGATTTAGTATTATTTCTCATAACGAAAAAAAAATTAGGAAGGGCACTTAGTGATGCTTTTTATCTTCAATTTCTTTCAGACAGTTGATTTTCATATATTACAACAGATGTGTGCATACTTTCTGATGATTGTGGCTTAAAATTTTGCTTAATCTCTGTGTATGCTCAAGGATTGGCCTATACAGTGTGAGGAGTCACTGATATTGCAAGTCTTAGAATATAATTATCTTAAGCTACCAGGATTGTAGTGATTTATTCTTGGGCCTGTGAAATATATGAACTAAGATGCAAAAGTAAAGCTCTCATTTCCGAAAAATAATACCAAACTTTTCTTGCTTTTTCCTGATTGAGATCTGTAGCTCTTAACACAAATATTATTTGTGTCATTCATAGGACAGAAGCAGAGAAAGGGGTCATTGTTACAAATCACTCATTGCTGGTATGTGCTTCTTTCTTTTACATTACTCAACCTTAACTCAAAATAAATAAACAGAAAACAAAGCTTCTAATCACTGCTTCGAATTTGAATATGCTATCTGCAAAGGAAGAATCTACTGCTGGAAATGGCCAAGAGTTTGGATATTTCTAGGGAAATTGATTAATTTGCTTTTATACTTTGTTGTTCACAATATGAAAGGATCTAAATGCTGATCCTAGGTTGTCTGCAAGCAGTATGAATGAATCCATAGTCATCAAAATCTGATAATTCTTGCCTGATTGTGATATACAAGAACAGTACATAACCAAAGTTGAAGTCTTTCTATTATTAATGGCATGAGGCTGGAGCTGTTGGTTTATTTCATTCCTCACAAATGTGTAATTAAATAATGTTTAATCTACTTGGAATATTTTTTTCAAAAAAAAAAAAAAATCTACTTGGAATACATCAAGCTTTTGTTGTATGCATAATTATGGCATATAACATCAAATTAAGTCTGCACTTCCAACTGAAACCAATAGTCCTGCTTCTGTTGAGGTGAAATTATGCAGTTTACTCTGCTTTTCTTCCAGGTCACCTTTAATGGATCATTTGACCACATGAATATTGATTCTTCCAGGTAGCCTTGTTAATAGCAATTTGGTTTATACATTACTGTAGATTATTAATCTTCAAATTCCTACCATTATGCCTGCAATTGAAGTGCCTTTTCCGCTATTATACATCATTGGAATTGATTATAGATTCTAGTGGCAAGTGTTGGGAAAATATCTTGTATGAATGTTGTACTTGTTATTTGATGTCAGTGTCCAGAACTTGGAGATAATAGAGCCAATGCACTCTGGCCTTTTGGGGACAAGCAACAAGAAGAGAAGCCTATTCCAAATGCTTAAGACAACCAAAACTTTTGGAGGGTATGTTAACTGACAGATTATTGATCCACGGCATTTTAACTGATATCCCAGTTTGTTGTTCATTACATTAACTGTCTTCTATAGCATTTTATACTGCATTTTATCTTGGTCTTTTATGGCATTTGGCATTTGTTCTTTAATAAAGCTAAACTTTATATCAAGACATATTTCTTAATTATATACGGGATATTGTAACATAGAAAACATAAAGCTACATGAGAGTGTTTGTGCTGGTTTATAAGCAATATGAAGGAACTCATTAATAGCCCTTGAGTAGTGATCTATCATGTTTAGCACCTGGAAGTTTTACACATTTCTTAAGTGCGGCATATCACTCTTTAATGGCGAAAGGGGAAGCTTCATATTGATTTTTTATTTTTGTTTTTTGTTTGTTTGTATTTTGTTTTGTTTTGTTTGTTTTTATTTTTTATTTTTTATTTTTTATTTTTATTTTTGAGAGTATAGGTAATACCAGTCTTGGTATAGTCTGTTTCTCCATGTTGCTTACATCCCCTCTTGCTATATTTACTACTTGCTAAATTATGCTGCTTACATCTTTTGCATGCTGGAAATGTCTCTTTGGTTAATTGGTTCCAATCACAGTCAACATGCTATGTATAATAGAGTATGTGATGCTTCCTTGAAGTTTCTCAATTTTCTTAATTATAATTCCCTGTAGGACTAGACTTCTTCGGCAAATATTTTGCAGCCATTGAAAGACATTGAAACTATTAATGCTCGACTTGACTGCCTGGTCAGTGCTCACATTGCTCATTAAGATGGGATTCATGCCTAAGTTCAGTTCTTTAGCCTACAGTTGAAATATGATTGTTATATCATTTGTCCACAGTCTATACTGATTTAATCTTTGGTGATGCATCTTTAGCCTAACTTTTCTTTGGATAATAATCAAAATAATTTTCAATGAATTTGCTTTGCTCGCATGTGCCAGGTTTAGAATGTGAATATGCTTTGTTAGACATGATTAAACAATAGTAGATGTCTATACTAATTTTTTTTTAAAACTTGAACATTAACTTGGTGCCATTGTCTATTTGCAGTGGGTCTAGAGCTTGCTGATCATGAAGATGAAGGTCCAAGTTGATAAATGAATAGTCCCTGCTGATTTTGCTGATCGCGAAGATGTTACGTTCTAGAATTACTACAAGGTCATTAAACCAGACAAACCTAACCCTTAACCCCTAAATTCTAAAATCCTAAAACCCTAAACCTTAAACCCAAAACGCTAAACCTTATCTTAACCCTAAACCTTGCAAACCCTAAACCTTAAACCAAACCTTAAACTCTAAAACTTTAAATCCCTAAACGCAAAACCCTAAACCTTAAAAATCTTAAACCTTATCTTAACCCTAAACCTTGCAAACCTAAACCCTAAAATCTTAAACCACCGTAAACCCTAAACCAAACCTTAAATCCCTAAATGCAAAACCCTAAACCGTAAAATCTTAAACCTTAAACCCTAAACCTTAAACCCTAAACCAAAATCCTAAAACACTAAAAACCCTAAAACCTTAAACACCAAAACCCTAAACCCTTGCAACCTAAACACCCTAACCTTAAAATCTTAAACCCTAAACCCTGCAAACCTAAACCACCCTAAAACCCTAAACCCTAAATCTTAAATTCTAAAACTAAACCTAAATCCCAAACCCTAAAATCTTAAACCCAAAACCCTAAATCTTAAATCCTAAACTATAAAACCAAATCTTAAAACCTAAAACCTTAAACCATAAACCTTAAACACCCTAAACCTAAAACCCTAAAACAAACTCTAAAATCATAAAACCATAAACCTTAAACTTAACCTATCCTAAACCATGCTAAACCCTAAAATCTTAAACCTTAAACCTTAAAATCCAAAATCTCTTAACCTTATAACTACCCTAAACTCTAAACCTTGAAACCAAAACCCTAAAATCTTATGCCCTAAACTCTAAATCTTAAATCCTAAACCTTAAAACCACCAAAACCTAAAACCCTAAAACCTGGCCCTAAAAAAAAAAAAAAAAATTAAAATAAAATCCTAAAATCTTAAACCCTAAACCCTAAAAAACCCAAAATCTCTTAACCTTATACCTTCCTAACCCTAAGTCTTAAATCCTAAACCTTAAATCCTAAAACCTAAACCTAAGTCTTAAATCCTAAACCTTAAAACCTATAAAAAAAAAAAAATAAAAAAATAAAAAAAAAAACAAAAAAAAAAACTTAAAACCTTACACACCAAAACGTTGCAACCCTAAACACCTTAAACCCTAACCCTTTCCCTAAACCATAAACTAAATCCTAAACTCTAAAATCTTAAAATCATAAACCCTAAAATTTTAAACCTTTTAAACCCAAAACCTAAATCTTAACCCTAAACGCAAAACCCTAAAACTTAAACCTAAAACCCAAAACCTAAAACCTAAAACCTTTGTACCCTAAACCTTAAACACCAAAACCCAAAACCTTAAAATCTTAAACCAAAAACCATAAACCTTGCAACCCTAAACATCCTAAACCCTTTACCTTGTACCCTAAACCTTAAACACCAAACCCAAAACCTTAAAACCTTAAACCCTAAAAACATAAACTTTGCAACACTAAACATTCTAAACCCTAAAATCTTACAAACCCTAAACCCTAAAATCTTAAACCCTAAACCCTAAATCTTGCAAACCTAACCTCGATAAACCCTAAAACCTTAAACCCTAAAATCCTTTAGCTAAGTTAGCCTCGCTCGACCCTCAGAAGTGATGCTAAATAAGCGATGAGATTGCTACGGAAATAAATTAGGCAATAACCTTACAAATAAGCTAAAGGAAACACTTGAGCTTTATAGGGAACTTGTATTGCTTCCACTCTTGCAATGTTACACATGAAGCCCCCTTGAGGGCTATTTATACCTATTCTACCTTCTCAATGGATGGTGGAGATCTACTTAATCCTATTTTGGCGATGCCCTCGTCGCCCTGTATGCCTCGAATCGGTCTTGGAACTGCCACAAGTCCTCAATGGGTTCCCATGTTACCTCAGACTCGGGTAGTCACTTTGCCGTGAGCACATCTTCTATGTCTTGGTTGAAAGACTTAGTCACCATAGGTGTGCTCGTTTTGGTATCCTCAAGGAATCGACTTTCTTGACCCCTTTTACAACTTTCATGGCCGATAGATGAATGGGCCATCAGTGATTGGGATCATGCATGTAACCCCTTCTCCAAAATACACACCGTGTTAAACGATGTCATTGGGATGGTTGTGGCTTGCCGAAAGAAGTCCATCCCAAGCATGACTTTATAATTATCCATTGGTGCCACGAAAAATTCACTTGGCATTCCCAAAGTGCCTAAGTGTAGCTTTACACCTCGCGCTACGTCGCTAAGTGGTTGGCCTCTCGCATTGGCGACCTTGAGCCAACCTTCCCCTTTGTCCAACGAAGACCAAGTCTTCTAGCCTCATCCTCGGTCATGAAATTGTGTGTGACACCAATATCTACTAAAGCTTTGGTCGACTTACCGTTTACAACTGCTTCGACGTACATTAGCCCCTTGCTCGAAGTGAAGGCGTTGTTTGGGCTTTCAAGGCTGTGAGGACTTGGAGCGATCCCATCCTGCTTAGCATGACTGTGTGCACACACACACACAAACACACACACACACACACAACACACACATATATATATTTTAACATTTAGATTTCGCTATAATGATACAAAGAAATCTATTTATAAAGGTTAAAAACATATTCCAAAATACCTATGAAATGTAAAGATAGAAGTCTAGAAGATCTAGAAAATCTCTATAACTAACCTATTGAGTCCAAATTCATATAGACTTAAGTTATTATATTCTATGACAAAAGTAAAAAAGTAATAAAAAATTTTGTGTAAATATAATGCATAAAAATTCAACAAAGAAAAAAATACATTTCAAAATTTAATTTAAAAATGACATTTTCGTACATATTTAAATACAAATTTATTCACCCCAAATTTCAACGTCAATTACTTCTAAAATTTTATTTTCACATACAATTAAGACCAACATATGGATTCTAAAAAAATATTTATAAATTATAAAAATATTAAATTATATATAACATAATTTTTTTAAAAAAAATTGGGCCCCCAAAAATTGGGGGCCCTGTGCGGTCGCCCTAGCCAGACATGCCTATATATATATATATATATATATATAGGATAGTGAAAATTGATCCTTGGGTGAAAATGCGCACATAGAAAATAGATGATCTAAGCCTTTGAGCTTGAATGAAATGGCGGTGGAAATTAAGTAATTTTCATAATGTTAAATGACAAGCACATTGTTAGAGGGCAAAAAGTAAAAAACAAAAAAAAACATAAGAATAACCCGTAAACAAAGCAACTCCGCCACTTTAGTTTTATGCATCTAGTGCACATTGTTGTGCTTTACAAAACACATTGTTTGGTCTTACAGAGCACATTGTTTGGCATTACAAAGTACATTGTTTGGCCTTACAGTGCACATCGTTTGCCCTCACATTGTCTGTCCTTACAGTGCACATTATTGTATCTTACAGAACACATTTTTATTAAATAAAACTTCACAGAATATGTTTATTATACGATTTTTGGCATGTGATATACGAACATAGCATATTGTTTAGCCTTACAGAGCACATTGTTTGCCTTTATAGTGCACATTGTTGGCCTATAAATCATGTAAGTGCAAAATGTCAATATCTCATGTAAGTTTTTTTTTTGATAATACATTATTCTGTGATTTTTCAAGCTTTTGCACATTTTCAAGTTACATTATCGAATCCACATTGTTAACCACTTAAACATTCAGTTTTATGCTTCTAGTGCACATTGTTGTGCCTTCTAGAGTATAATTTTATCACTTCCTGCATGTTTTATGGCTAATCAAATAAAACTCCATAGAGTGCATATTGTTTGCGCTCTGACTTCCAGTGTATATTTTTATGTCTTACAGAACTGATTTTTGTTTCTTTCAGTGCACATTGTTGTTCCTTTAGACCATGGCCGATTTTTAGATTTTTGTGGCCTCGTTCTTGTAAATAAATGAGGCCCCTACCAAAAGTGCAATCTTTAAAATCAATACCTAATTTTTTCTAATAATAATAATATAACAATAATAAGGTGGTAACATACTGTTGTGCGCAAAGAGAAAGGCAAAAGAATTTTTGAAAAAAAGGGTAGGTATATGCAAAGAGAAATATTTGAACTTTAGACCTCCATTATGAAATACTATAAACACATTTTTACCATTTCTCCATTTGAGTCTTTTAAATTAATGGCAAACTTTTTGTTTTTAAATTTCTTAACTAGCTAAGTAAATATTAAATATTGGGCCCTCTAAAATTTGAGGCCCCGTGCAGTTGGGCAACAAGCACAGCCCAAGTGCACAACCCAACAAAATATTGGGCTTGTCTTTAAACTACACAAAGCTGTATTTTCTAGTGCACATTATTCTTCTACTTCCAGTACCTTCAAGTGCATATATATTATCGTGTATTGCATAATTTTGTTGAATCAAGAGCAAAGAATGTGCAGGCCGGAATGCATGAATATAATGGTGATTTCATGTCTATGAATGAATTAAAATAAAAAATAGTCCAAAAACGAAATAGAATAATTGTTTTTTTAAAAAAAAATAGAATAATTGTTTTTCTTCTGTTTCTTTTTCTTTTGTTTAAGTGGGCAATGTGTGGTTCTATGGTGTCGTCACACTCCGGTATATATTCTTCGTTGTGTGTTTGCCAAATTTCCACCTCGCATTTCCACCTCGCATCCTTCTCTATTTTTTCCATTGCCTTCTGATTCAGTATGTGGGAAAAATGAGAATTATGTTGACAAGATAGGCGCACAATATATCAAACTATGACAAACAATATATCAAGGTTTGTCACACAACCTATCAACACAGTGGCTTGAAAGTGTTGCATTATATATGTAGTTTAATCCTTGTATTCACTATCAATTTGTAATTCATAACTACTGATGCCATATTTATTATTTCCATCTTACGCATCCCATATTATATTTTGCCCAGTTTATGCATTTCCGTATGGTTGTAGTTTTTTTCCTATACATGTAGTAAATCTCATTTAAATTGATTATATATGTATAAGGATGAAGGAATAATTGATAATGTTGATAATTACTTAAACAAATTACCAAATAAATTTGAGTATTACTTTTCTTTCCCTTATTAGTAATGTAAATAAAGATCTGCAAATCATAATTAATTATTTCAAATTGTAAGTCTATTTTTAATATATCAATTAATAATCCTTTGTTCTAAATTTGTTATATATTATTTCTTGTTTAATTTTACTTCGAGCTTTCATTAGGTAAATAACGACAATACAATTGTCTAAATATGTTTTGCTCCACCAATTGATCTTTTACCTCCTTCAAAAATTGGATTAGTAAGTTCTTCCTTTTCTACTCCTTCAATTGAGAACTCAGTCATAAACATCTCAAGAAACAAATATACAACTTGATTATATAAATGAATATGTAGAAAATGCCCAATAAGCTTGGCATAATTTAAAGGTCCAAGAGAAACTGATGAGAAGAAAATTAAAATGTCAGAATTTACAACACAATGGAGAAATTATTCTCTACTTCACTTGATGCAATTCCATTTCATTTACAACAAAGCATACACTATCTATGCATTTACTCCAAACATCGTGTTGCTACATCCGCAGCAAAGACGCTCTGTTGGGCGGGCTCTTCCTTTCTACCGACTAGCCTCGAAAAAACACGAGAATATCACTAATTGTACAAAGGGTGCTCTTTTTTTCCTAACCTTGAAGTGAAGAATACAATGTTAATTGCACAATGAGCTTTGGTAAACCCAGAGCAGAGAGCATACTCTTCCAAGTTCAGAAACTGGAAATAAGATTTAATATCAGCGATGATGAGTGGCTGGCCGGGGCTTTGGTGGTAGGTATAAAGTATCACCGCACTCAATTGGAGTATGCATAAGTGGATTCCATCTGTCAAACACCAGTCGGCCACCCCTGCCTATTCGTCCACGGAAATTAAATGGGCGTCCTGATATGACATTGGCCATTGATGAATCTGTTGGTGGCATAATGCCTGCAGCTGCCAGTTTCTCGGGATCCAGAGGTTTCGTGAACAGCAGAACTGGCTCATTAGGATCCTGCATTTACCATGTTATCAGAAATGGTAGTTCCATAATGTGTTTCTCTAACACAGTGCACCTATGTCAGAAACCTTAATTCCATATCCCCTATTCAACATCTACTTACCTATATGTACATACATACATACATAAATATGTATATATGCATCCACATTCCCTTGTTAAAGTAAAACCAAAAAGGCGAAAAAAGAAAAATTCTATGCACGACGACTATACCCAGGGAGGGGAAATGGAAAGGAGCAAGTTATAAGAGGAGCAAGCAAGCACCAATTTTTGGAGCCATCCAGATGGGGTCTGACGTCGTTTGAACTCCCGTCTTATGCTTCCAGTGGAAACTGCCACCATCTTTGTGTCTGTGAATGGCATAGATTGTACCATAGAAGGCCGAACATGTTGACGGCTAGCAGCAACACCATCCGAGTCAACAAACTCATCCTCACTTGAACCAACCTTGCTAGGAAAGGAATGAAATCCTGGTAGGGCAAAGCTATCTTCAAGAAGCTCAGTTTCATTCTATATACAACAATGAACAATCAATTAGTCAACTATTCAAAAGCCAGTTATATCAATGGATCATTTACTTAGAAGAAATTCTCACATTGTGAGACAAATAAAATCTCCAACTAGTAAAACACAAAGGAATATTATTGTATAAATCCAGCATCAGGTAATGGCGTAATGCCACAAATTCTAGAATTCCAGATATAGCTATAGTATGTTTCAAGGTGACAGGAATGGTGATAATACAATGTGGGCATTGTTTCCTACCAACAATATATTTAAATACATGCCTCAAGAAGAAACTAAATAAACTTTCAGATACAAGAAACTTTTCACTGCCAGCTAAATGCTCTACTTAAAGCATTGGAAATGATAGTCAAGCCAAGAAAACAAACCACTTACTCTAACAGAGAGAATCCACAAGTAATATGCAGAGAGCAGTACTAATTGCAGAAACAGCTACTGAGTAAATGGGATTGAATTCATTTCTCAATGATCATATTATACAGTTTACCTTCATTTCATGCTGTAAATGTAAAACAGGAATAATGTAGAAAACCATATGAAGCCTCCACCATACCTTATGTTTCATTTGAAGTCTCTGAAGGCTAATTTCACTCTCCATAACTTCCCTCTTTTTCTCTTCTCTCTGCACACAAATCACGTAAAATGTTTAAGCATAGCTACTGGATGTAGACATATATTGTAACAAAACGGAGAACACAGTTTGTTTGACCTTTTTTCCCCTTTTTTTGGGTTTAAGTTAAATTGTAACACAGTTTATCTGAGATTTCTCTTTCTAACAATTAAGAAAAACTTGCCTTGACAAGAGCCTCAAGAATGGTCTTTGCTTGTTCAAGGTTGCGTCTAACCTGAAGATGGAAGTAGCAAATTCATTAATTTCAAATAGTAAATATAACAGATGAGGCAGGTAATAGTTATGCATAACTATGTAAAATACAGTATAGCTCTACATTATTGACTATGTCAGTACTGTTTGAAAACTTCCATTGAAACCCCCAACCAACCTACAATGCCAAAGAAAATAAATGGCAGAAATTTGGTAGATGAGAGGATGACGACTTGCCAAAAGTCTCTAATCTTACACCCATCAACCAGTTGTTAGCCACCTAAGGAACACCATCCAAGATCTGAAGCAATACTGACAATTGGCAGGAACACCTCAATCTCTTACTGTCACCTATTGAAGCACATTGGATGGCTCTAAAGCATACCTTATGCCCTTATGGAGTTATGGTATGTCCATCAAACAATGGATTGTAGGTTGCATCGGTCAAAATGTTCCTCAATTGACTCAGACTAGACAGACTGCTAATGACAGCAAATCTATGAGTGACCTCACTGTTTACATCAGGTCCAATTTGATAACATGGGTTTGCAAAAAAAACAACATATAGTATCTTGTGCCTCAACTGTACGAGTACAAGACTATAGCTTATGTTGCCACTAAAGTATCATGTGTTGTGCCATCTCCTAACAACACATACATCTACAAAGAAAGGCATCAGCAGCGGCATCGACCATTATAAATGATAACCAATATGATTAGTTGGGCATAAAACTCGAGGTTGAATTAGATAACATTTCTAGGAGTGCAAATGAAGGCAAGAAACATGACTAGGTGAATGATAATTGGAAGGGTTGTCTGCTTGTGAGCAATATGATCATGCAGAAACAACATAAATGAAGAGCGTCTGGAGTTTGACCAAGTGCAGTTTGAGGCATCAAATGAACAATCATGCAATGAAGGGAAAGGACACAACAATAGTATAAATCTTGTTGGTTTTGATATTGACTAAGATGTAATATCAAGTGAAAGAAGGGAGACCAAAACCACAAACTGATAAGATACATAAGCTCACCTGGCGAAGCTTTTCAAATGACTGAACATTGTTTTCCCTCCTTTGCATCTGGGGAAAGTAAGCAAAATACAAACACCATCAGTAAAACAGTAACACCTCAGAATTTTAAAATTAAAGCAGCAGAAAACTCACAACAAAGAAATAAGACAATGCCATTCAAGTCACATACCCTTCTTGTGTGGAGTCTGTGAGCCTTTTCCCTTGGCCTAAATACATTATATGGGTTGGTATCATTAACTGGTGGAGGAGGCTGCAAAAATAGTTGTAAGTTGTCAGTAGACAATCAGATTTGGTTAAAGAAAAAATTCAAGTAAAAACAGGAAGCCTAATAATATAATTATATGAACTGCAACAACAATTTAATAACTAATATTGGGTTCATCAAAATGACCTGCAAGCGCCGAAGAATGGGCTTCTGCCAATGTTCCCGCTGATGGACAACAAAATGGAAAAGCCAAAAAAGGAGATTAATGCATTAGAATTCATCTTTCAAAATGGATAAAAAGAAAATGGAAACAAATCTTAATGTGGATTTTATAAACTCTGAGCAGAAATATAACTTCCATATCATCTGCATGCTAAGCACTAGTCCATATTGAGAATGATGAAAAAAAAAAATCTTAATTCTGATTTTATGCTCTAAATGAGCAGAAATATAACTTCAATATCATCTATTTCTCAAGCACAGGTACATTTTGAGGATGATGAGTATACAAATAGATCGTCACACAATGATAGAAATTAAAGAGACAAAATGGAAAAGAATCCTACAACAATTTTTATGAACTCTATGACCGCATATATAACTTCCATTTCATCTACTCAACAAGCACTACTTCGTCCCAACATAAAAAATTTTGTTACAAGCTTCTAAAGGAACAGACAACTACTGAAGTGGGTGCACAACCCAATATATACAAAGAAACTGCTGTCTCCGATAACTATATATCATCCCCACACAAAAACTGGGGATCTTTATATCCCAAAAGAAAGACCCTGTCACCCATACTTGTTCACATGAAAGGATAAAAATAAAATAAATGAGTTAAAGAAAAACTAATGAGTTCAAAATAAAAAAGCCCAGATACTTCAAAATCCATGAAGAATTTCAAGAACACTCTTTTGTAATCAATTCAATGCATTTCATTAAAAAGCTCACTGCGCACCAGCCTGGTGCTTCCTATTTGTTAAAAGGATAGAAAAATGGTCAATCCTGGGCAATTGATAAAAATTTGATGGGATATAAGAGATGTTAGCCAGCAGTTATGTTTTCAGTGAAATTATAAAAATAATAATGGTAATCGAAAGCCTGTATAGTATGAAATATAAAATTCATTGGATTATGAAACTCTAATGCCGCAGAATTCATACCTTATCTTTCCAGTAGCTATATATAGACTGAAAAACTCCATATGTTGTGGAAATAGATTGCAAAGCCTAGCATTTAAATAAATAAAGACAAACTATAAGATCAGTTACAAATAAGTTTCCTTCTAGAATCATTAAGGAAAATGAAAATTAATTGGCAAGGGTGAAAGCTAATGCTAAGCAGGTGTCAAGAGACTAAGACGGAAACAGGTAAGCAACAGTCAACAGCTAATGCTAAAGCACTTGTCTAAAGATTGTACTGAAAAGTGAAAAAGGAATGCTGGATCCAGACTACTGTAGGAGATAAGTTAACCAATGAACAAGTATTTCTTAAGTATATTAAGTTTCAGATTAGTCTTATAGCTAATTTCAAAAGGGTGATTTGACATTTAACTAGATACAAGTGACTAAACTAGATATCAACAAATAAGATTTTCACCTCAACAGCAGCATCAAAACTGAGAAGCACAGGGATATGTGATACAAGAGTTGGAGTAATTACTCCTGCTCTTTCCCGAGACTTGTGATCTAAAACTTCCAATTTATACAGGATTGTCTCAAATCTGAATCCAGAAACAAGTGACAATAGGATAAGTTTTGGAAGAAACTACGCATACCCAAAGCAACAGTATTCAAATTAAGAGGAGAACACATACAGAAACAGGAAAACACACACACAAAGCAACCAAATTGTGAATATGAAAACAAAAGAATTTATTTGTTGCAAGGCATACAAGGCTCAAACACTATCAGAAAGACATCCCTTATTGGTTTGTGGCAAGATATAGGTCCAGTAAAGAGGAACTACTACATAAATCAAAGTTTTCTTTCTGTTTTTTTTTTTTTTTTTTGAGAAAAACCTAAATCAAAGATGAAAGCAAAAAGTTGTGTGACAGTTGATTAACAAGATAGTCAAGGCAGTATCCCCTAATACACAATTCAAGGAATTAACCAAAATCCAAAATCAGTAAGGACCCTGCTGTTAGAATATAAGTCAAGTCGCTGCATGCACAAGGCCAGCTTAATGGATCCAGCATTTGCTCTGCCCCCATAAAAAATTAAAAATACATGATCTTAACAGTGAGGAGCCACATTAAATTGAGTGATGCCCTTTGAAGAATCTTCAAGACAGCCATAAATTAGATAGGTATTCCATGCTTTCAAAAAAAACATAGGTATTCCATTTGCACCCCTAACTAAAAGTTATCCTGGTCATTAAAAATAAAGAATGTAGTAATAAAATGTTGGACAGAGAAGTTTAAGGTTCAGGTACAACTATAACTCATAACCATATGTCCTGGCTCTAATCCTCGTCAAATGCTTAATGTTAGTTGGAACAAGGAAAGGGGAAGAGCTCCAGCATCTAAAAGTTAGGCATTCAGAAACCCCTTGATAGAATAATGTCTGGGCGGCTCATTTGTTACGATTGCCAAAGTAGGGTAGTATTTAGTTTTTAGGCTCAACATTATATCAGGGTTCCTATTCTCAAACAAGATAATTTCTCCCATTATCAATACCAATGGCCATAGTATGGGCTCTCCGGTTCATGAAAAAATCCCAATATTTATAATTGCACTAGGGATGGTCAGATGGTATACATCTTCCTTTCCCATCCTGCATGATGTAGGACCCCATCTTTATGATATGTTTTAGTATCATGTAGATATTGAGTTAGCACTTACAAACAGAATCAAAGGCACAACATTAAACAACAGGTGAAAGCTACAAAAACATGTGATATGGGAAAAGAATCACATTATTCACATGTGAACTACAATAGCAATAAGTGTAACATGAGCTACATAGATGAACATAAGCAGTCAAGGCGGTTATTACTTTTCAGCAGGAAGGATCTTCCTTTCTCTATTGAACTCATGAAGCCAATCTTCGTCTTCATTGTCAAGATCATACTCCACAAACTCTCCAATTTCAGCCCGAGCTATAATTATTTGAAAATAATTCATTAAATTGCTAGCAACTGAGAATGCTAATAACTATCAAAGTTGTGTGTACTCTACAAACCTCCCCTTGCATGTATATATGACGTTGGCTGACTGAAAGTGCGTGAATAGTCTCTTTCATATGTATCTACAATTACAAACTCTGGAGTAGGAATTTCAGAAGCCAATTTCTTTGCAGAAACTTGCTGCACCTAAAGCACGAAAATTATTTCAGCAGTCAGTTTTGGCTCAAATGTACACTAACAACATAGCAACTACATGAAGACGCATTTATCGTGCCAGTAGTTCATCCACGCAAACGCTAAACAAAAACGTATAACACAAGACAAAATTGGACTAGCAACACTAATGTTCTGTAAAGGGAATCCACCTCAGTGTCTGTAGCTTCGGCTTGCAGCCGGAGAATTTGGGAGTTGCGGGTATTGGTAGGTGTGTCAATATCATCCTCGAAATCCTTGACAGATTTTACAATGGGCAGCTTCTTGTTAAAGTCGAGGGGACGGGGTCTAATTGATAGTCTACTCATTTTAAGCTCACCCTGAGCTCAGCTCAGCTCATCTCCAAAACAAATATAAACCTAAATTCCCTTCCCTCTCAATCTCTCCCACTGGCCACTCTTCAGGCTGCAGAAACAAGCACCTAACACCGACAGCAGAGGAAAAACAGCAAAGGCCAGGCAAAAACGAATGAGAAAACAATTATAAACTAATGTTGAACAGCACAATTCGACTCGGCGGCATAGAAGCACGCAAAGTCCAAGCCTAGCAAGGGCGAGTCGACTCGCCCGAGCCAACCAGGGCTGCAGAAGAACGAAGGGGGTAATATGGGAAAATTGAGGAGGGATTTTGAATGGAGGATACCCTTCGGCCTTAAGGGCTTCAACAATTTCCGTACAGTGGTTGGTGTTAGGGCAGAATAGGTCGGATTTGGGCGCGGAATTGAAGTTAGGGTTTTCGCCGGAAGGGAATTGAGGGGGAAGTGCCGCCGTGAAAATTTGAGAGTTCGGGGAGGAGGGAAGGCGGGTAACGTAGTTTTGTGATACGGTTGCTCTATTTTTATTAGTTGGGTTTCGGATCGGATCTGGGTGGGTTGCTATTGACAAATTATTGCATGGACCATGGTCTACACAGCTGTGTGGACCAAAAATAAAAAGTACATTATTTTTGTATTGAAGGTACATTATTTTTGTATTGTAGGTACATTATTTGATAGTATATATATCAAATAATGTACCTTCAGTACAAAAATAATGTACCCACAGTACAAAAATAATGTACTTTTTATTTTTGGTCCACACAGCTGTGTGGACCATGGTCCATGCAATAATGATTGGTTACTATTAGTCTATTACCGTATCTAAAATGTTAAAAAAAAAAAAAAAAAAACTAGATGATAAATGAACTAGACCAAGGAGTTGACGGTCCAATTATGCATATCAATTATGTTACAATTTTAAAAATGATTTATATTTTGTAACAATTGCAGGATTTATTCAATTCTGCCTTTTGTAGACTTTAAAAATCATAGATTTTATTACATTTTTATTAATTTTTATAGAGTCGTTCAAAATTTTTTAAAACTTTGTAATAAGACTCTATAAAAGTCTATATAAAAAACACTCATAAACTTTTATCAACTTTTTTATTTTAAAAGTCTACAAAAGTTATTCAAATTCTAAATTAAATCTATCCTTACAAACTTTCAATTATTTCCATTCTTATCATTTATAGATATAATTTTCTTATAGAATATGTTATAATATATCATAAAATTCTTCTTATTATATACTCCCTCCGTCCCATTTTATGTGTCTTACTTTCCTTTTTAGTTTGTCCAAAATGTTGTCCTCTTTCTAAAAATGAACATCACCATCATTCTACTTTTCCCACTTTACCCTTATGACTTTTCATTTCTTTATTGCTTTTATTTCTAAAAGTGAAAAAAGTTGGGGGCATAATTGGGAAAGCACACCACATTTACTTTAATTTCTTAAAAAGCGTGCAAAAAGCAAATGAGACATCCATTTCGGAACGGAGGGAGTATATTATAACATTGCCCATAAATTCCTAGGTTAACTATTATTCCTAATTTTGAGATGTTAGAACATCAAGATTACAATTCTCCTAATCTGGCTCATTCCCTTATCATACAGTTAATTCCTAGTCAATTTAGGCAAATTATACCGTGCACCACGTACGTAAACGACGTCATTTTGAGTATTGTAAACTAACCGCCCTTTTTTGAAAATCACGTTTCCCGTTTTCGTCGATCTCTGTATTTATGTTAATATTCTGTGTATTCCAGGCAATCATTATGTGTATTATAGGCAAAAAAAAAAAAAAAAACTAGTTTTCCACGTAAGTGACAAAATAACAAATCCACAATTCCACATTTACATTTTACATTAAGTAGTACACAAAATATACAAACATACCATTTACAAAAGTAATTACTCTAAACTCTAAAGCAGGCAAGCAGCCACAAGTATCCAACAACTTCAACTTCAAAAGTGATAACTGATAAGTCATCCAGTCATTCCAGTGTCCACTACTCCACTGTCCAGTACTTCAGTGATCCTCATCCAACATTGCAACTAATTCCCTAGTTCCTAGACTCCTAGTTGACTACTTTTTATTATTCTTCTTCTTCCTATTAACACTCAAAACTTAAGCAAAATTAGCAAAAACAACTCGAGCAATAGAAAATAAGTAAACATTATTAGATGATTAGACAATTATAATCTTGGCTTAGTAAACTTTTTGTTCATATCAAAGTTAGAATTAAGGGCAAATTTCTACAACATCCCCATAAGGATTGAGATACATACCAACTTAATCCCTTATTTTTCAGATTATTGGTGGAAGCTTTCATCATAGCCTTAATAATACATTAAATAATTAAAATGTCTCAAATATAGCCATAGAAACATTACCAGCAGTCCAACACACAATGATCAACTTTGCCAACTTACCAACAATGGCATGCAGCAACTAACAAGTTACCAAGTCATAATACGTAGGGTTGTGCATAACCCGACCGACCTGCCGGCCGAAATAGGCATATCCGAACCGAACCGAATCCGAGCACGCGTACCCAATCCGCTGAGTGAAATGGCGCCGGTTAATGATATTCGGGTGATGTAGGATACTTTAATATCCGACCCGCCCGAATATTCGATCTTTTTTCAGGGCTTCGCAGGGCAGTGTTAAATACGACGTCGTTTAATGCGTGTATATATATTTGTTGAATGAAGACTTAGTCTTCATTTCATTCAGTTGCGCAGTCGAGACTCGAAACCTAGGGTTTGCATTCTCTGGGTTCTCTCATCTCCTCTCTTCGTGAATCGCGACTTCGTTGTTTTCTCATCTCCTCTCCCCGATTATCTTAGAGACTGAGTTCTCTATGAGAGTCTGAGTTCTCTCTTATTCTCTGGTTCTCCGATTTTGTAGTCTTTGTTTCATGTTCTCTGAGTTTGAGGCAGATAGTTATCTGACTCCGTGACTCGTCTCTGATTTTCCGTCTCTCCGGTGGCCGTTCAGACTTGCAGTGGTGGAAGCTGTGGTGATTTTGCCTTAATTGGTTGGCAAGTTAAACTAAAATGCAAAACTAGTATTGGTAATAGATTCATGTTCCTATAATTTTTCTTCCTGCCCGTTATCCCGTATCGTTGTTATTTGATTTCAAGTTGTTTTAAAGTTATGTTATTAGTTGATCTCGTTTTTATCTTATTTTGATTACTTCAATTCATTTAGAGTGAATTTTATTTGATTAGTAAATTACATTGTTACAATTTCCGGTGGGTTAGACCCTTGCCTTCGCACGCTATTACTACAGTGATTCGTGCACTTATAAGGACAATTAAGTAGAGAAGTATATCCACTCATCATAATTATGTATTATGTATTAATTAACCATAGTGGAGAAGTATATTATGTATTAATTAACTCTTAATTTCTTTGAATTCTCTTCTCCTTCCATCATCACTTGGACCAACCTGTAGAGACTATATCCACTCAAAAAAAAAAAGGAGCAATGATCCAATAATGGAGTCCCCCCATTTTAACTTATGGTTGTTCAATAATTCATTGGCCCCTGCCAGACTGCCACCCCTCTTGGCCTCTTCTGTTATTAGTGTGCATGAAGACAAAGCATTCAAATTTTTTGTTATTATTTCATCCAAAATATTCCCCCCTTTTTAGCTTATGGTTGTTCAATAATTCAATGGCCTCTTCTGTTTTGTTGTCTTTGGCTAATTGGCTCCCATCCATGGACTGCAACCATTGAACGTACCACCTTAACTTTGTTTAGGTTTGCTTAATGAAGGAGGGGTTAGTTAGTTGTAGATATAAACAAATCTTGTGCTGTATTCAATTTCGCATCAGCGCTATTTTTTTTCATTTTACTAGTTGCTAATTTGTGATAACATAGTTTAATCACACATACTTATTAACATTGCATGTTGATAGTTTAGTCATCCATCACTTCAGCAATAACTTATTGTATAAGATAAAAATGTCTGAATTACATAATTTTTTTGAATTTAGATCTTCATTTTAAAGGTTAAAAAAAAAAAAATAGGTAACCAGTGGTTAACTTGAGTAGTCTTGCACTTTCATCCCTTATGAAAATTCCAGAGTTTAAAACCTCATGTATATTATAGAAAAACCAATATGATCAACAGAAACTAACTGTTTCCCATACAGTTCTACAAACATTGGGCGTCTCATTGCCGGAATATCCCAACCATTGAAATGAAATTTAAGTTGATCTCATTATCGTCGCCGTACTTTGGGCGTATCCCTGCCGTTCATCGGCAAGGTGGTTCCGGCGTTATGGCTGGAGAGTAACCTGTTCTTCATGATCAAGGCGTTTGCAGCCGGGGTGATCCTGTCCACCGGCACCATTCACGTTCTGCCTGATGCTTTCGAGACCCTCACCGGCCCTTCCCTGCCCATCGAAACCATGGGGCTTTTCCGGCAGGCCGGCAGGGTTGGTGAAGGTGTCAAAATATCTGGCAAGACGTGGATGAAGCCGGTGGACGAGATCACACCGGCGGCAAATGCCTTGATGATGAAGAACAGGTTGCCCACGGAACCACCTTGCCAATCAACGGAAGGAGATGCCCAAAGCTCCGGCGACTCGACGACGAGGAGGCCACCGTGATCAAATCATCCAAATCGGAACCGCTGCAATCATCCGCAGAAACAAGAAGCGGATCGGACTAACTAACAAGATCAAGCCCACTAAAACTAAAGACTTGTTTGTTGCTAGAGAGAGATTTAATTGAAATTTTGTAAGAGAAAAATAAAAGGTGGAGAAATGGACCTTTAGAATTTGGTATTAGAAGAAATGAAGAAGGGTGTATATATATAGCATTGTAATAAAAGTTGTTAAGTAGTATGGCGACAAGCAATGCTGTAAAACGGTAACATGCAATTTGTCCATCCGAATTTTGGAATATAATATATTTAAGATTTTAAAATTTGATTTCCAAACTAATAACATATTGAGTTCACCCAAAATTGAGTTTATATAATATGAATATTTTTTAGACTAATATTTAAAATATTTTTGAATAAATGCATTTGAGTGAAACGTATATATAATTTTTTTACTTTTTAATTTTAATACTAAACTTATGTTAGGATATAACATAATTTAAAATATCTGAATTAATAATCTATTGAGTTTAACGACTAGATATCCGGCCTATATCTGTATCGGGAATAGCTGCTGATGTACCCCATGGTTGGATTGATAAATGTTTGGATTTTTGCAGTTATTTTTAACAGGGGTTACTGAATATCAAAAACTTATTACACATAATCCTATTTTTTAGAGCAAGTTGAAGGTATAGGGTAGAAGAAGCACTCAACTATGGTTTATCTGGGCCAATGCTATGAGCAACGGGAATCGAATGAGATCTTCGTAAAATTGATCAATATGAGTGTTGTGACGAATTTGGTTGGGAGGTTCAATGGCAAAAGAGGGGATTCTTTAGCTCATTATTTAGTAAGAATTGGTGAAATGGAAGAATCTATAAATTCCCTCGGGAGGTTTTATGAGAATTTAGAAATCCGACATTTTAACTTTTGATAGAGTAAAACATTCTCAATGGAATGATTTTAAATACTGATTCATTGCTAACAAAAAAGCTCTCCTTATTCAGTAAATTCACACTCTAATACGACTATATATTCTAAATTTGTAATTAATTGAGGCAATTAGATTTCATAGTTTATACTTAAAATTAAAATTAAGCAAGTCAAATTAACCCATATTTAATTTATTTAATTACCCGGCCTCCTCTAAAAAAAAAAAAAAAAGTGATTGTATTAACAGATTAGAAAAATATGAAGTGTCTATGACTTATTTGAACAATCAACCTTGTGCTCAATTGGCATGTAGTGGCCACCCTCATATGGGAGGTCATAAGTTCGAGTCTCAGTAGAAGAGATCTCGAAATTGACTCTAGATATTACAATGTAATAGGGTCAGTTGTATTCAAAAAATAAAAACAGAATTATATAAAGCCTAATTATTTGTTTACAAGAATTAATTTATGATTTAGTCCTTGGGAATGATTGTGTTACCACATTTAGTCATTAATTAACTAATACTTTAATAATATTTTGTTATTGATATTTTTGATAACTAAGGTTTTCCAATTTCGTGAGACTATATCTTGAACCCTATGATTCCGATCCTGAGCCAATGAGGAGGCCAGGTAAATTGAGCCTCACACCAAACTTAATTATTTAATTTTTTTTAATTAATTTTGATGACAATTTAAAATTTAGTAGTTACTGATTACTAATTTCGTCTCATCTTTCAATATAATTTTTTTTTGTTACAAAGAAATATTTTTAAATTAAAAAAATGACTTTGAAATGTTTTATGAAGTTTCCATAAATTCGTAGGAGAAAACTTTACCAAATTACGAAAATGTTAATCATAAAAAGTTTCTAAGCAACATAGGAAGATGCATGTAAAATTTAAATGAATTAAATTGTCACTTTTAATTGATGAACAAGTTTAAAAGATTAAAAAAATATTGATTACAAAAATACATAAAATGTAAACATAATAAATTGTCGCATTTAATCACCAAACTCACAGCTAGTGCCCGCCTAAGCTTTCGTTTTTGTGATTTACTTATAAGATTAGTAATAATAGTCCATTACTTTTTCTTCAAAAAAAAAAACGATTTTAATTAATAATTATAACCAATTACAACCAAACATAAATATTATATGTTGCATTGTTGCGTGTACAATTTGCAAAGAGAAATTTATTGAGTTTCTCGAAGATTGAGTGGTTATGAGTTTTTAATTTTTAAAAAAAAATTATTTTATAATTATCGAATATAATACAATCCCAAACATAAAGTTAATACAACCAATACAATTAAGTGTTCATGAAATAGATGTCAATAAAACCACACATAATGACATTATATAAACAAGAAAAAGTAGTCAAATAAAACATTAAACTTTATAAAAAATTAATTAATTCTCTAAAATTTTAAAAATTGTATATTATATAATCATTAGCCATAATATGATATGACATTTTAATATTTTTCAAACAATTATTATATATTATATAACTTTTGTAATTCATATAATTATAAATATATTTTTTATTTTGTGTATCGTATGAATCAAATACTAATAATGTTACGAAAATATAAAACGTAAAGGGAAAGTATTAAATTGTTGCTTTTGATTAATACGTGTAACCAATTCCAACCAAATATAGATTTATATATTGCGTTTCCGCAAGCTAAGAAATATATAATATCTATATTTGGTTGCAATTGGTTACAGGTATTAATCAAAAGCAACAATTTGTTTAAAAAAAAAAAAAAAAAAAACACAACAACTTAATACTTTTACGTTTTATGTTCAAATTTTGGTTAAGTTGAGGTCAAATGAAGGGGTAAAATTGTCCGTTCACCTGTATAGTGTATTATTACTCGTATTTCTCCTGTCTTATACTATATGCTATATATATAAATATAATCTCAGTAAAGAAACTTCGACTGAGATTAATGGCTTCGATTGAGACTTCGACTGAGATTATATTCATATATACAGCATATAGGACAAGAGAAATACGAGTAATAATACACTTAACATGTGAACGGACAATTTTACCCCTTCATTTGACCTCAACTTAACCAAAATTTGACGAAAGGACCAACATGGGAAAGAATTTGAAAGTCAAGGGATCTAAATTGTTCAAATTAAAAGTCGATGACTAATTTTGGAAAATCAACATAGTCGGAGGACCATTGCTGGAATTAACTATTTAATTTTATTATTGTAAATGTTATAACAATAATTACTATTAATATAAGGAAAAATTGCACTTTTCGTTCATAAGTTATAGGGTAATTGTAAAATTCGTTCTTAAGTGTTAGTTATACTCATTTTTAGTCCCTAAGTTATCATTGACGTTGCACTTTTCGTCCCTTTACTAATAAAACATTAATTAGGGACGGAATTTGTAATTTTAGTATAACTCAGGGATAAAAAATTAGCACGAACGTACGAAAAATATAACACCAATGATAACTTAGGGACGAAAAGTGAACATGATCAACACCATGGACGAATTCTACAATTATTCTATAATTTAGGAACGAAAAGTATAATTTTATTTAAAATTTAGGCAGTGCATTACCCGGGTGGTATATTACTTTATGAGATTAAATTTGTTAACTTTATTTGAAATGAAATCCAAATAAAAAGGGAAAAACACTCTTGACTCTGTGTAGCAAATAAGGCTGTAAACCTTGGTTTTTCTCCCTAACAATTCATAAAGCATCCATTAATAGTTTATAAAAAAAATAAAATAAAATAAAAAACTTAAAAGTGTACATGTAACATCGCAATAAAATAATAAAACAGCATTGGGTTAATCAAAATAATTCTTTGATTTTCTCTTTTCAAGTTTTTACGTAAAAATCATGTCACGTATATTTTATTTAACTTATAGTGTATATTATTTAAACGACTAAATACTTAATCCTGACACTTACGGGGCATTTGGTTGGAGGGAAGGAATTAGGTGGAAAAGGAATTGCAATTCCATGAGAAAATAATAATGTGGGAATAAAGTATGAGTTTAAATTCCAGTGTTTGGTTTGCAGGAATAAACTTACTGGGAATTTCAATTCCAATGTTTGGTATACATGGAAATTGAAAGGGAATAAGTTGTATAAAGTCCAAAATTTATGTTATTATTATTATTGTTATTGTTATTATTATTATTATTATTATTATTATTATTATTATTATTATTATTATTATTATTAATCTTATAAACCAGACAAATTTTCAATCACTATTGCATAGAAATAAAAAATTCATTCGCTATTATAAACAAAGCTAAGTTAGGGTCATGAAAAGTTAGGCCCGCGAAAATGCGGGCATAACGGGGCGGGCCGAAATTGACCCGCAAACCCACGGGTTAGCCAGCGCGGGTCGCGGGCCGGCCCGCGGGTCAAGCACAAATTAAAAAATTAAATAAATAAATAAATAAATATATATATATATATATATATATATATATATATATATATATATATATATATATATATATATATATATATAGTTATTTATAGTTATTTATTAGATATGTTATTTTTGTCATCTTTATAGTTTTTTACTTAATTTAACATGAAAGTAAAATAAAAATTATAAAAAGCCCGTGGGGCCCGCCAACCCGCACGGGGCGGGCTAGGGTTACATAAATCCTAGCCCGCTGGCCTAACGGGCCGACCCGCAAAAGCCCGCCATGAGGTAGGCCTGCGGTGGGGCGGGCCGGCCCACTTTGACAGTACTAGTTGCATAGATTGATGCACAAAATGAACATTATACAACACATCCACCATCAGCGCATAGAATGAAAATTTTGTTGTTCAAAATTTAGGAAAATATGTTATATACAGATATCAAATTTAAATATTTGATGATTTTGAGAAAACATACTTGATTAAGGTTGGCCTAGAATGACTATTGCTCAGGAAAGGTGTTTTTGGTTGACATTAGTAGAAAAATAAACACACTATAATCTAGAAGGGAAGGTCAAGCATCAATTTTTGGTTAAAATAAAAAGGAGGGGTCACATCTTTCTTTCTTCCTAAAATCCATGGAATTAAAATCCAATGGGGGGCATGGGATTCTAATGCCATGAAAATGAGAGAATTGCAATTCCGTGGAATTTCAATTCACTCCAACCAAACGAAGGAACTTAGTTGCCTTCGGAATTAGGTGGGAAAGGAATTGCAATTCCCTCCAACCAAACACCCTATTAGGGGTGCTTGTTTAGATAAAAAATCTTGTCTATGAGAATTCTACTTCCTAAAAGTGAAGGAAAACAAAATCTTATCAAAAGATTGGTTTTTTATTTTTTTCAAAGAATTTTGCCGATTTGGCGAAAAGATTGGTATTTTGTTTTTCAAAGAATTTTGCCGATTTGGAAAGAAAGTATAACAGAGTTGGACTATTTTACCCTCATCAAAGTTTATTAATTACACATGTATATAATTTATTATCACTATTATTGTTATGCATGGTCTTTATATTCATAGTTCCTTACCATTCCAAACCCAACCAAACAATGGAATTCATATTCTCAGTAATTTCTTTTCACCAACCAAACAATAAAATCTATTTTCCTGGTAATTTGTTTTACATAAAATTTGAATTTTATTTCCTTACAAATATTTTTCAGCGAACCAAACGGGCTGAGTACTGGCCTACATTTGCACTATTATTTAGAATGAATTTACTACTTCTATTAATAATTAATTATTTAATTAATATTTGGGTTTTACTTTAATAACACTTAATCGGCGCTAATTAATTAAGCTAATACTGCAAATACCTGTGAGATAACACCGCCGCCGAGTTAAATCGGCCTTGCGTATGAACTTGGACATCACCATGATGCTCGGCCAAGTTTTCATCGTCATTCAAGTGGGCTTTCCGGTAATAATTGGTCGCCACCATGTCCACCATCAAGGTTCCGATGGCCGCCACCATAGCCACCAAGCCAGTGAATGGGAAATTCTGCCAGGACTTCTCCGGCAGGCAGGAGCTGGTAAGAGTCTCAAATGCATCGGGCAACACGTGGATGAACTCGGTGGACAGGATCACATCGGCCAGGAACGCCTTGATGAATAAGAATAAGTTTCTCTCCGGTCGTAAGGCTGGAACGACCCTGCCCGTGAACATCAAGGAGACCCCAAAAACTCCGCCCACAAGAATGGACGCCAGCGCGGTCAACTTCAATTTTAGTGCTTCCGAATTATTCCGATCATAGTCGGAATCGCTGCAATTATTTGCAGAAACAAGAATGAGGTTAACAATGGGGTCGGGAATTCAACCTTTTGGGAGCAAAGAATGGGGCTAACAAAGAACATCAAATTCACAAAGACAAAAAACTAGTATTTTCACCGGTGCAATCCCGTGCGTTGTACGTGCGCTCCACGTGCGTTGCACAGAACGGATTTATTATAATATTTTAAAAATATTTAGATCGATATACAATTATATAAATTATAACAACGAATATTATATAGTACAATTGATGAAATAAGTTGAATTGATTATGTTTTATCGTAAGGTCGGAACCATGCACCCTGCCAATAAATGGCATGGAGACCCCCAAAGCTCCGCCCACAAGAATGGACGCCAGCGCCACCAACTTCAATTTCATTGCTTCAGTCTTATTCCCATCATCGTCTGACGAATCGCCGCAGGCAGAAACAAGAATGGGGAACACCAACCCAACAAAGACTAAAAACAACTTATTCATTTCTGAAGTTAAGTTTTGCATTATAATCTACATTAAAAATGAAAGACAACTACCTTTTAACGCAGGTTAATCATTGTGTAGTATTGACAAACTACTCATGTTTGAGCTCGGTAAGCGTTTGTTTATTAAAGTAAACGAACATTATATTAACAAACCAAATTTAGAGCTAGGTTAATAAACGAACAGAGTCTGAACAGTGATATATAAGCGAGCTCGTTTGTTAAGGTCAAGCATCAATTTTTGGTTAAAATAAAAAGGAGGGGTCCCATGATTATCTTTCTTTCTTCCTAAAATCAATGGAATTAAAATTCAATGGGGGCTATGGGATTCTAATTCCATGAAAATGAAGAAATTGCAATTCCGTGGAATTTCAATTCACTCCAACCAAACGAACGAATTTAGTTGCCTCCGGAATTAGGTGGGAAAGGAATTGTAATTCCCTCCAACCAAATACCCTGTTAGGGGTGCTTGGTTGGATAAAAAATCTTTTCTATGAGAATTCTACTTCCTAAAAGTGAAGGAAAACAAAATCTTAGCAAACATTGGTTTTTTATTTTTCAAAGAATTTTGCCGATTTGGCGAAAAGATTAGTATTTTGTTTTTCAAAGAATTTTGCCGATTTGGAAAGAAAGTATAACAGAGTTGGACTATTTTACCCTCATCAAAGTTTATTAATTACACATGTATATAATTTATTATCACTATTATTGTTAAGCATGGTCTTTATATTCATAGTTCCTTACCATTCCAAACCCAACCAAACAATGGAATTCATATTCTCAGTAATTTCTTTTCAGTTTTCACCAACCAAACAATAAAATCTATTTTCATGGTAATTTTTTTTACATGGAATTTGGATTTCATTTCCCTACAAATATTTTTCAGCGAACCAAACGGGCTGAGTACTGGCCTACATTTGCACTATTATTTAGAATGAATTTACTACTTCTATTAATAATTAATTATTTAATTAATATTTGGGTTTTACTTTAATAACACTTAATCGGCGCTAATTAATTAAGCTAATACTGCAAATACCTGTGAGATAACACCGCCGCCGAGTTAAATCGGCCTTGCGTATGAACTTGGACATCACCATGATGCTCGGCCAAGTTTTCATCGTCATTCAAGTGGGCTTTCCGGTAATAATTGGTCGCCACCATGTCCACCATCAAGGTTCCGATGGCCGCCACCATAGCCACCAAGCCAGTGAATGGGAAATTCTGCCAGGACTTCTCCGGCAGGCAGGAGCTGGTAAGAGTTTCGAATGCATCGGGCAACACGTGGATGAACTCGGTGGACAGGATCACACCGGCCAGGAACACCTTGATGAATAAAAATAAGTTTCTCTCAGGTCGTAAGGCTGGAACGACCTTGCCACTGAACATCAAGGAGACCCCCAAAGCTCCGCCCACAAGAATGGATGCCACCGCGATCAACTTCAATTTTAGTGCTTCCGAATTATTCCGATCATAGTCGGAATCGCTGCAGTTATTTACAGAAACAAGAATGGAGCTAATAATGGGGTTGGGAATTCAACCTTTTGGATGGGAGCAAAAAATGGAGCTAACAAAGAACATCAAACTCACAAAGACAAAAAAACTAGTATTTGCACAGTTGCAATCCCGTGCGTTGCACGTGCGCTCCACGTGCGTTGCACATGCATTGCACAGAACAGATTTATTATAATATTTTAAAAATATTGGTATCGATATACAATTATACACTTTTTTAATAAGAGCCAATAATGTTAGGCCCTTAGCGGGAATTAAAAAAATATTGGTGTAATAGTCTGCTATCAAATACTGTACTTTGTGTTTTTCATATTCTGCAACCTCCAATCATCGTCCGACGAATCGGCGCACGCAGTGATGGAGCCAGGCAGTGGAGATCAATGAGGGAGAGAACAGAGCAGTTTCATTGTAGAGTGGAATGGAAAGAAAGAAGATCTGAATATTATTGAAGCTGTGCGTACATGGAATCTATACTATTAATAAAAACAATATCCTCAGTTTTAACTTCCCGCCCAAAACATACCTGTACTATTATGGTTTGCGTAATATTGTAAAATATGAGAATACAATTCCTATCCGTAATACAATTGTAAATTAAAAGTGAATTCGTAATAAAATATATTCTTCACTACGTTCCTATTCGTAATACAATTCTAGACTAGAATTGCTAATGGTAATAATTCAGTATATATATTTCTCTGCAATGCAATCTATACTATTAATAAAAACAATATCCTCAGTTTTAACTTCCCACCCAAAACATACCTGTAATATTATGGTTTGCGTAATATTGTAAAATATGGGAATACAATTCCTTTCCGTAATACAATTGTAAATTAAAATTGAATTCCTAATAAAATATATATTTTCCCTACGTTCCTATTCGTAATACAATTCTAGACTAGAATTGCTAATGGTAATAATTCAGTATATATATTTCTCTACAATGCAATCTATACTATTAATAAAAACAATATCCTCAGTTTTAACTTCCCACCCAAAACATACCTGTACTATTATGGTTTGCGTAATATTGTAAAATATGGGAATACAATTCCTATTCGTAATACAATTGTAAGTTAAAATAGAATTCGTAATAAAATATATTCTTCCCTACGTTCCTATTCGTAATATAATTCTAGACTAGAATTGCTAATGGTATTAATTCAGTATATATATTTCTCTGCAATGCAATCTATACTATTAATAAAAACAATATCCTCAGTTTTAACTTTCCGCCCAAAACAGGCCTATAATATTATGGTTTGCGTAATATTGTAAAATATGGTAATACAATTCCTATCCCTAATACAATTGTAAATTAAAATTGAATTCGTAATAAAATATATTCTTCCCTACGTTCCTATTCGTAATACAATTCTAGACTAGAATTGCTAATGGTAATAATTCAGTATATATATTTCTCTGCAATGCAATCTATACTATCAATAAAAACAATATCCTCAGTTTTAACTTCCCGCCCAAAACAGACCTGTACTATTATGGTTTGCGTAATATTGTAAAATATGGGAATACAATTCCTATCCGTAATACAATTGTAAATTAAAATTGAATTCCTAATAAAATATATTCTTCCCTACGTTCCTATTCGTAATACAATTCTAGACTAGAATTGCTAATGGTAATAATTCAGTATATAAATTTCTCTGCAATGCAATCTATACTATTAATAAAAACAATATCATCAGTTTTAACTTCCCGCCCAAAACAGACTTGTACTATTATGGTTTGCGTAATATTGTAAAATATGGGAATACAATTCCTATCTGTAATACAATTGTAAATTAAAATAGAATTCCTAATAAAATATATTCTTCCTTACATTCCTATTCGTAATATAATTCTAGACTAGAATTGCTAATGGAAATAATTCAGTATATATATTTCTCTGCAATGCAATCTATACTATTAATAAAAACAATATCCTCAGTTTTAACTTCCCGCCCAAAACAAACCTATAATATTATGGTTTGCGTAATATTATAAAATATGGNAGTTCTCGTTGGGTTACATATACTTCCCGCCTGAGCGGTTACATATTGATTGGTATAATTAATGCAATAAAGGCCCATAATAATCATTTAAAGGCTTCGTGGTAATGACGACGGTTTCTCCTAACGGCTATCAGATTCCCTCCATATTCTGGGTCTTTTCCAGGGTTCTTTGGAGTTATCCGACCGTTTGATACACTCTGTTAGTCGGCCTCTCTTCCCGACCGCTTGTCCAGGTCCGACTTCTGTCCGTCCGACTGGGTCTTCTTACTCACTCAATGGCTGGGAGCTAAGTGGTACATCACGTTATGTAGGACCGTCTCCAGTATCTTCTTCTACTTATGGTCCGATTAAGGTGAATTCGGCATTATAGCGTTTGGGATGCTCAGACTGATACTCAGACCCTATTGTACTCTCTCTTCTTCCGACCGCCTGGCCTAGCCAGTCGATTTTATATGCCATCAGCAACTTTACTTATTGAACACTTCTTATACCAGGCTTATCTCTAATAAGTATAAGTGCTTGTCGATATATACAAACATATATATTATATGTTGCGTGAGATAATTAGTAATAATATTCCATTACATTTTCTTTTTTTTAAAAAAAAATTACTCTTTTTTTTGAGAAAAAAAATTAAATAAAAAAAATTACTCTTTTAATTAATAATTACAACCAATTATACATTTGCGTGAGATTAGTAATAATTACAACCAAAATCTATGTTTGGTTTTCAAAAAATACAAACATAGATATTATATGTTGCGTGAGATAATTAGTAATAAATATTCCATTACATTTTCTTTAAAAAAAATTTACTCTTTTAATTAATAATTACAACCAATTAAATTGCGTGAGATTAGTAATAATATTCCATTACATTTTCTTTAAGGGTGCGTTTGGTTCGTACATGGGAATCGGAATCGGAATGAGTATGAAATACTTGGTAATGGTAATGGGTTTTGGTGAAAGTATTTTGCATGTTTGGTAGTATGGTGGAATGGGAATGATTATCAATAGTTGGGGCCGGGAAGAAATGAGTAAGGTAGATGAAACCCTTATTTAATAAGGGTATGAGTTTTCTCATTAATAGGGTATTCCAATTTTCAAACCCATAGTAGCATTCACAAAACCTATCAATCGAACACTAACAATCACTATTATACTCATTCCTTATGCCTAAACCCCCTGATAGTATATATAGTCCAGGACCGGTCGGATACGCTTTGGACCGATCGGTGGCCGTAAGGTCGGGAGGCCGGCTGGTCGGGCGGATCAGTGTGAGGTCAGGCGTCACGGGCCGAATAGTTCCTCCGATCCATCCTCAACGTGGCGTGCCAAGGGCCGCCACGTGCTCCTTCCCGCTTGGGCACGGAGCGAGGCGGGCGCATGCATGCCACGTTCCCGCCATGCCGGAGGACCAGCGTTCCCTCTTTTCCCCCTTATAAATACCGCATTTATGAGGAGAGAGAGAGATCTTTTGGCCAACTCTTGATTAAGTCTTGAAGTGAGCTCGGACAGTAGGGAAGCCCACTGCCGACCTGCCGAGCCTTTCGAGCCCATACTTTACTTGTAAACCGGGTTTGGATCCTTGAGGCAATAATAGATCGTATTTTCCGGTTTAGCTTGGTATCCGTATTTTACTATATCACCCCCAACCAAACACACCCTTAATTTTTTTTAAAAAATATTTATAGAAAATGCAAAATGATCTTGGAAGATAAGGACTGCACTGTCTCTCACAATCTAAGAGAGTTTGTGTTTTGAGAAGGAGATAGTTTCCTCATATATAGATCCCCCTTGTATCATGAAAAAAAATATATATATATGATGAATCTATTATTAATATAAACAAAATCCTTTATTTTAACTTTCCGTCCAAAACATTTTTATTGATTTTGGACTCAGGTTTCAACCAGTTTAATTGCTTTAGGACTTTACTAAAAATCGGTTGAACAATATGGTTACTAAAAATTAGAGGTTATCTAAACCAAAAATGCCCTTACTAAAAATATGTGAAGTCATGAGAATAACTAAAAGTGTCCAAAAAATAAAATAAAATTTCAACTCAAACTTACAAAATGAAAAGACTAATAAATAACTCCTAAAATAAGTCAACTTTGAAACTTTATAATTATCAAATTAATTGTTTGACTAATTCAATTGAGTATTTGGGTTACCTCCAATCTAAGGGTCACACTTGTGTGAGTCCGTCTCACGGATCCTTATTCGTGAGACGGGTCGGGTCGGGTCGAAACAATATGCAAATGTCATACTTATATGCACAAATGTAATACTTATAAGGGAAAATATAATACTTTTGACGAAAAATGTAATAATTTTAAATCAAATTGTAAAAGTATTGTGTTTTCCCTTAAAAGTATTACATTTACCATTATAAGTAACAAAAATTTTATTCTTGATTAGTATTACATTTGAACATGATGACATTTGTACGTATAAGTATTACAATTGCATCTTGACCCGATTCGACTCAACCTGTCTCACAGTGAGACGATCTCACACAAATTTTTACCCCAATCTAATCGTTTACCGTGCAATGTTAATGTTGCACCGTGCGGTTATATTTTAGGTCAATTAAAGCATAATTTACATTAAACCTAACACTCCACCCTCACCCTCACGGCACTTAAGTTGACCCGATCATTTTCACACCATTTGTTGAATTGTTATTACTCTATATATACAATAAACGATTTGGAAAAATCTACTATGCCAAAGATTTAGTTGCAGCCCATTTGGGCCTTTATTTTTTTAGACTAGATGATTAGTCCTTGTGTTTTTTTAGGGCTTTGTCCCCTTATATTTTGTAGCCCTTTAATGGCCCATTTGTGAGTAGAAGGTCGTGGGAGTTGGGACCTCTAGCTTGTGAGCCTTAGGTCACTTTTGGGCCTAAGGCGTTTGTAAGGCTTTGGCCTCCCGTTTGTTTCAATAAATGTATTGTTCGTTAAAAAAAATGATAATAATAATAATAACAACAACAACAATGGTCAAATAGGTGATCAAATTATACTTAAAAATATAATCGGGTCATATAATTTTAAAAAAATTGAGCTTTTGAACAATCCAAAACCTTGTAATTAAATAAAAATTGACCTATTATCCCGACTACAGCTAACGTGGCGATCATAACATTAAAAATTATTATTTCTAATTCACTATAATAATTGTAAACAGAATAAATTTAAAACACAAAATAAAAACCACCCCTCTGTCTTCGTCTCCGGTGTATCTTCATCTCCAGCTTGGAAACGAAGAGGGGGGTTGGCTATTTTTTCTTAAATTTAGTTTATTAACTAGGTAAACATGTCAATTTTGGTAAATTGCATGATTTTGGATTGTGTTTTAGTTAGATGGTCTAATTGCATTTTCGCATATAGTTCAATGGTATATTTGAGCATTAATTCCTTAAAATGGACTTTGGAAAGACTTTTAAGTACTGCGTAATAAGTGCTTAGCATTTATTCCACATATTAAAAAGTGGTTTGAATTGCATGTGAATTTGCATTAGTATAAATACAATTCAACTTTGCGGGATCAGCCCTTGTATTCAACCTAAAAAATTGACACTTTGAAATTTTTTTTAAAGAATATTTCATAATTAAAAATTTGCTACCGACCTACAAGTCTACAACTTATCACCTTGATTTAATATGCATTTTCCATTGATGCCCTTGGGGTAAGCTATTACAACCAATACTAGTATAGTAGAAAGAACACATTAGAACAATATACCTCTCCAAAACTAAAGAAAATATATGGTTTGTGCAGCTATAATAATTATGCCCAAACGGCCAAGAGCGACATCAACCCCGCACCCAATAAAAGTGAAATGTTAGCTCCGATCTGCAACTGGGAACTTTGCTGCATTCTTGCACTCATGAAATCTGCAGCGATCAGGTCTACCAGAGCCATGTATATTAGTATACCCGCAGACGCAGAATTGAAAATGCCCTCCACAATTAGGGCTCTGGGACTGTTCTCATTGTACATATTTGAGATCCCGAACCCAATCGCAATTCCAATCGGAGTTGTGAGGGAGAAGAATATTGCCATCAAAGTTGTTGCTCGAGTTTCAAATCGAGCCTGCAAAATCACAATCGAGTAGTTTGTTTCAGTAAATAACTCATTGATTTAGTAAACAATATTTGAAACAAAAGATCAAGATTCAAAACTCAACAATATTCAAAACTTGACAGTAACAATATGTGAATTATGCTCAAAGTAAGGAAATCCCTTATGCGCACAACATGTTGAGCCATTGAGTTTTGGTAATTTACATCTTTTTAAATACTTTGTCAATTGGAGTGTGGGGATTCAACCTTTTAGAGCAAGTAAATTACAAAATGTATCTAACCATCTTAGTTCAAACCTCCTAGAAAAACTAATCTAATTCGCAGTTTACTCCTTAATTGGGCGGGCAGCTTACACCCCGTGGCGTGAAAAAAATTACAAAATGTATTTTTGTTTGTCATAAATGTTACTCCGGATTTGGGGTTGTATTTGTAATTTTGTATACCTCGGCAATGCAACCTCCGAGTCCCATGCCTTCAAAAAACTGGTGGAAAGTCAGCGCCACAACAAGAGGTTTAATTGTACTGGGAGACACAGATGCCCCCAAAGAAATTCCAATAATAACGGAATGAACCACAATCCCCAATTCCAGAACCTGTAAATTAAAAGTAAAATATTTTTTAAAAGTAGAAATTAAAACAAATATTATAAAAATAACAAAGTAAAATTTAAGTGTCACGTGTCTGCAATATCAACAGTATATGCATTTTTATTAATTTTATAAGTAATTTTTATACCATTAAATTAAAAATTAAAGTATATTTTACCAAAGAGGCACAGTAAAAAAGTATGTTTACTAGGCAGTCATTGAGTTGAAAGAATTGGCCAACAATATTAATGGCGTACTTTCTAAGTTAGTGACCCTACATTTACCGTATTTATAGTGAATTTACTACTTCTAGTAATAATTAATCCTTTAATTAATATTTGGATTTTACTTTGATACCCCTTAGTACTCCGAGCTAATTAAGCTGGATTTTACTTTGGGAAAATATCATTTTTAGTCCTTCAATTATAATACTTGTATCAATTTTGGTCCTTGACTATTAAAATGTTCAAATTAGGTGCATCACTATTCAATTCGTATCAATTTTGGTTCTTGACTATTAAGGTTTTCAAATCAGGTGCATGACTATTCAATTTGTATCACATTTGGTCCTGTCGTTAAATTTTCCAACCAAATTTATGGTCAAGTCACCAGTGACCGACTATTTTATTTAATTTTATTTTAAAAATTATTTTAATAAATTTTAAATTAAAAAACTTAAAAATAAAAAACACCTACCACCCCCCACCCTCCTCCCTTCGAAGAGCGGAGATGAATTAAAGGAGGAAGGAGGGGGTGGGGGTGGGGGTGGGGGGGGGGCAGAACGCTGGTCCCCGAGGGGTGGCAAACGCTTTCTTCCACAACGTTATTTTATTTTTAAGTTTCTTAATTTAAAAATTATTAAAATTTTTAAAATAAAAATTAAATAAATTAACCAATCACTAGTGACTTTGCCCGAAAATTTAAAGACAGGACCAAATGTGATATAAATTGAATAGTCATGCACCTAATTTGAAAACCTTAATAGTCAAGAACCAAAATTGATACGAATTGAATAGTCATGCACCTAATTTGAACATTTTAATAGCTAAAAACCAAAATTGATACATGTATTATAGTTGAAGGACTAAAAATGATATTTTCTCTTTTACTTTAATAACCCTTAATCCGAACTAATTAATTAAGATAGCACTACATATACCTGTGAGATAACGCGCCGGCGAGTTAAATCGGTCTCGCCGGAAACAACAACCGGAGAAGGCACGGCCCCGTGGGCATGCGTATGAACATGCACGTGACCATGATGCTCGGCCAACTTTTCATCGTCGTCAATGGGTTTGGGCTTGTGATCGGAGTGGGCTTTCCGGTAACAACTCGTCGCCACCAAGTCCACCATCATGGTTCCGATGGCGGCGAGCATGGCCACCAGGCCGGAGAACGGGAAACTCCCCCACGGCTTCTCCGGCAGGCAGGGGCTGGTGAGGGACTCGAAAGCATCTGGCAAGACGTGGATGAAGGCGGTGGACAGAATCACACCGGCGGCGAAGGCCTTGATGAAGAAGAACATGTTGCTCTCCTGCCGTAAAGCCGGAACAACCTTGCCAATGAATGGCAAAGAGACGCCCAAAGCTCCGGCGACGAGAATGGAGGCCACGGCAATCAACTTGAATTTCAATGCTTCGGTCTTATTCCGATCATCCAAATCGGAATCGCTGCAATCATCGGCGGAAACAAGAATGGGACTAACTAAAAAGATCAAACCCACAAAAACTAAAAGCTTGTTCATTTCTGGAGGGAGAGAGATTTAATTGAAATTTAAGAGAAAAAAGTGGAGAATTGTAGCGGTAGAATTTTGTCTGAGAAGAAGCGTGTATATATAGGATTTGGTATGTGATTGAAGTTGTTAAAAGTGGTAGTAGCATGGCGACATGCAATGCTGGAAAAGGTAAAGAGAAACGACAAGAAGACGGCGATCGTTGAATTATGACGACATTATGAATAACAATGTTCAAGTAATCTATATTTAAGTAATTTAACTAAGGTAATTAACTAATTATGGCAATTATATATTTTTTTTCCAAAAAAAAAAAAGAAGAATAAGGTAATTATATTTTAAAAATTTAAGTAACAATGTTAAAGTTAGGGGTGCCAATTCGGTTTGGATAAATCGAATCGAATCGAACCGAACTAGTAATACAAAATCGAACGATTCGGGATTCTTGTAAACCGAACGGTTCGGTTTTTAACCGAACCGAACAGTTTAGTAAAAAGTAAAAACCGAATCGAACCGAACTTTGTTAGGCTTTAACAATAATAAAAAATATAAATATATATTAAATTATATATATATACATCCTAACTGGAATGAATGAAGAAATTCATTCCACTGGAATGAATGAATTTCTAAATTCATTCCTCCAGTTTACTGGAATTCTACTTTTGGAATAGGGAAAATGGCACTTTTTCCCCCTAACAACACAGGGGGAAAAAGTGCTATATGCACATAACATAGGGGAAAAAGTGCAATTTTCCCTTTGGAATATTAGTTCCAGTTTTATTTTTTATTTATTATTATTATTTTGAATACAACTGACCCTATTACATTGTAACATATGTTCATCTAATATTGTTATTTTTTAAAAAAAAATTTGTTTCTCAGCATTAGTTATATTTTTTATTTTAATTTGTTCGAATTGTTAATTTGTTATGTTGATATTTAACTCCCACTTTATTCCCACATTATTCTTTTCTCATGGAATTACAATTCTTTTCCCACCTAATTCTCTCTCTCCAACCAAACGCCTCGTTAAGGTAATATTGTAAATTATGGTAATACAATTCTTATTCATACTACAATTGTACATTAAAATATAGTAATATAATATATTCTTTCCTACTTTCCTAATCGTAATACAATTCTAGATTAAAATTATTAATCGTAATAGTGCACTACATATACTTCCATGCAACGTAATAATATTGTAAAATATGGTAATGCAATTCTTATTCATACTACAATTCTACAATTCGTAATTAAAAGTGGTTATAGTAGAGTTGTTATAATTTTAAATTGTAACATAAATACCAAGGACCTTGTGGTTTAGTGACACCAATTTACCTTTTAAAAATTCATAATTTATATACTACAAACACACAATGTTATGCAGAAGATTTTGCTGGAACAAATTTGGATTCATTTGATGGAGAAGATTTTGCATCCCAACCCCATAGCCCTGTGGGCTGTGGCTGGTATGCTGCTGCATGAAGGGAGCTCCCAATCCTCCCCCAACATAGTATTTTTTTTATGGTAATCAATATTTATTATTATTATTTTTAAAATAGTATTTGATGCAAAACAATATAAATATATTTATAATTATATGAATTACGAAAGTTATAATATATAATAACTGTTTGAAAATTTTTAAAATGTCATATCATATTATGGCCATTGATTATATAATATTCAACTTTTTAAAATTTAGGAATTTAATTAATTTTTTATATAAAGCTTAATGTTTTATTTAACTATTTTTTCTTGTTTATATAATGTCATTATGTGTAATTTTAATGACATATATATATATCATTAAAAAATAATCAAAAACTTAAAGAGTTAAAAGGTCAAAACTCAAAACCCTAGTCTCTGTCACGTTCATAAGTTCATTACATCATTTTCATTCAGTCTTAGTGCCGCCCTCACTGCCTCAGTCTAGATAATCCTCACTCACGGCCTCTCACGCAGTCACGCCATCTCTGAAGGTCATTCCAATTATTTTTTATTTGATATATTCTGAATAACATTCATAATATCTGTCATTATCTGGACCTTGAACTTGAGGCTCGGTCACTAGTTCAACCGTTTGTTCTTTCCTTTTCCTTTTTGATAAAGATATTTGAAAATCTTGTGAGCATAAAATAATAAACTGCTCACTTATTGCTTTTATAATTCCCTTTTCTAAGTACATACAGATCATTCAGGTTAGTCACGGCCGGCTTTAACAAAAATTTTATTTCTACTAATTATTTTTAATTGATTGTCCTTTACTTTAATTTTATTAATCTATTTATGTTTTCATTCAAAACCGAGGCGAGGGATCTCCGTCCCTGAAAAATCTCCGCGGGGATGGGCATAATCCCCGTCAGGGAACGGGGCGATGACGAAGAATAGGAATTCAATTCGGAGACGGGGACGGGACGCCACTCTCCGCCCAGTCCTGTCGCGTTGCGCAGTTGTCATCCCTTGATTGAACGTTTAACGTGGCAAACACCAACATACCCTATAGACTGAATTAAAGATAATTAAACACTTAATAAAAATAAAACTGGCTTGGTATAATAAATAAGCTTTCAGCAACTTGCGAATCATAATTAAAATTTAATATTTAATAAAATTATCTTCGCAATTGGAAACACAATATATAATATCTATATTGGGTAGGAATCAAAATATAAAATATATGAATTACAATCTAATTACCTTAGTTAAATATAGATTATTTTAACAAAATTATTCATAAGGGAGACTTAAATGTGTGACCTTAGCTTCCATTTGAAAGTATCACAGTAATAGTATCAAGCCAGCCACTAGTACTTGGCATGAGTAATTGAAGTCACAATTTGTGAATTGGAGAGGTCAACTTTAATTTATGGTGTGCATGTAGAGCCAAATGGCTTTTAAGTTTGCTATATATAAAGCCAAATTAACCAATTTATATCTTCTGCGTTTTCATCACAAAAAGCTATACATACGTTATTTTCCTTCCTAAATCCTACCTGAAATAATAGTCTTCATTGATTTTGCTCAGCTATATATATCCAATCCAAAACCCATGATGAGTTCAGAGGATCCGGAGCAGATAACCCAGAAGAAAGAAGAGGAGTACAGTTGCCGCCATGGAAGAAGCAAATAACGGTGAGGGGAGTGGTGGCGAGCGCGGTAATAGGATGCATTTACAGCGTGATAGCTATGAAGCTGAACCTCACCACTGGAATCACTCCCAACTTCAACGTCTCCGCCGCGCTGCTGGCCTTCATCTTCGTCAGAACATGGACTAAGCTTCTTCGCAAGCTCGATCGGGATTTCATCGCCGCCGTTCACCCGCCAGGAGAACACCATGATCCAGACCTGCGCGGTCGCCTGCTACAGCATTGCAATCGGAGGTTATGTCTGATCGATCTGTTCTGATTCGAGACATCTTAGTATTATTTAGTAGCTTAGTAGTCGTTTTCTTGAAATATCATGTTTTTTTTTGTGGGGATTTTCAGGTGGACTAGGATCGTATTTGTTGGGGATGAACAAGAAAACATATGAGCTTGCAGGGGTTGAAACAGTTGGGAACAATCCTAGCAGTTACAAGAAACTTGAGATTGGCTACCAGCTTGTAGTTTGTTTCATTGGCCTTTTTGTGTTGATTCCTCTAAGAAAGGTACTGTACGTACAAGTGCAGAGTCATCTTTATTTTTAATGAATTTTATTATGTGTTTAATTTCTGAGGAATTGTATTTATGTACCCAGATCTTGATAATTGACTACAAATTGACCTTTCCAACTGGAATGGCAACTGCGGTTCTCATCAATGGATTCCATGACAAGAGTGATAAGATGGCAAGGTGTGACTGATTAAACCCAGCTAGTAATTTTGATGCTGTTTTAATTTGGTGGGTTAATATGGGTTTTTGTAATTTTCTTGATTTGCAGAAAACAAGTGAAGGGATTCATCAAGTTTTTCTCTGGTAGCTTTGTGTGGGCTTTCTTTCAGTGGTTTTACACTGGGAAAGGGGAGTGTGGGTTCTCACAGTTCCCAACTTTCGGATTAAAGGCCTGGAAACAAACGTATGTATATATATATATATATATATACTAGTTTTTCTTTTTTCTTTTTCTTTTATGTGCTATGATAAAAAATCAATATAATGTATGTCTAATATTAATATCCTTTTTAAATTTATTTATATTTCAGATATTCATATTATTTTATAATTATAATAAATTTGATATTTATATTTTAGAAAATAACTTATACAATAATTCAATATATAATGTCTATACAGTATTATCATATATATATATATATATATATATAGTTGTTACATGTGCATGACAACAATGATTAAAAAAGATAAGGAAAATTATAACTGTAAGAATGCTTTTTTTTTTATATCAAAATATTATATAATACAACTTTTATAGTATAATGTATAAAAAGAATATAAGAATAAATGGACATAAATAAATTAAAGAGCATAATAACATTGATACCTACTTAATTATTAGTTGTTAGTTTATGTTCTTTTCTTTCCATTTTTGTGTTTTGGAGTGCATATTCTTCTTCGACTTTAGTTTGACTTATGTGGGAACTGGGATGATCTGTCACCATATTGTGAATGCCTCAGTATGTACTTCTTGGGGCTATCATCTCGTGGGGTGTAATGTGGCAAGTTTGAAGGGGGAATGGTTCCCTGCAAACATCCCTGAATCCAGTATGAAAAGCCTTAATGGCTACAAGGTTTATCTCTCGATCTCCCCCGGCCCGCAATATTAATCACAGCTTTTAAAGAATTTTGCACCTAATAAACACTACATATGATTATATATATATATTATATGCTCAACGTGTCTCTGTATAACTATGTTCCATGCATCTTGACTATGGCAGGTCTTTATCTCCATTTCCCTCCTCTTAGGTGATGGGTTTTACAACTTCACCAAGATATTATATATGTATTACTCTCTTAAGCATTATATTCTCGACAAGTTCAAAAAAAGATGTGTTGATTCCGGTAAAGATGAAATATTGATGAGAGACAGGATTCCGATGTGGGTAGGGAGTGTTGGGTATGTAACCTTGGTGATCATTGCGGCGATGGCTATACCGATGATCTTTCACGAGGTGAAATGGTACTGGGTAATCCTTGCCTACGTTATTGCTCCCTCTTTAGCTTTCTGCAACGCGTATGGCGCAGGCTTGACTGACATAAACATGGCCTACAACTACGGCAAACTGGGGCTGTTCATAATGGCAGCGATGGCCGGAGAACAGCACGGCGTGGTGGCGGGGCTGGCCGGCTGTGGCTTGCTCAAGTCCATCGCTAACGTTACGTTTCATGCAATTTGATGCTGGATTTCAAGACGGGCCATCTCACTATGACCTCTCCCAGGGCCATGTTTCTTAGCCAGGCAATCGGCACCGTGATCGGCTGCGTGGTGGCGCCGCTCAGCTTCTTCCTGTTCTACACGGCGTTCGACATCGGCAACCCCGCCGGAGAGTTCAAGGCGCCGTACGCGCTCGTCTACAGAAACTTGGCGATTCTCAGCGTGGAAGGCTTCTCCGCTTTGCCCCAACACTGCTTGCAGTTCTGCTACGCCTTCTTCGCCTTCGCCATTCTCATCAACTTCATAAAAGACCTTTCTCCGCCCAGGGTCAACAAATTTATGCCGCTCCCCATGGCGATGGCGGTGCCGTTCCTCATCGGAGGCTACATACTTCGCCATAGATATGTGTGTTGGGAGTTTGGTTGTGTTCTTGTGGCACAAACTCAACGCCGAGAAGGCCCAAGTTATGGTTCCGGCGGTGGCGTCGGGGATGATATGTGGAGAGGGTTTGTGGATTCTTCCGGCGTCAATTCTTGCCTTAGCTAAAGTTAGTCCCCCTATTTGCATGAAGTTCTTGCATTCGTGAAAGCACATTTTATTTTATATATATATATATATATTATTTGAATTGGAGTTTGTATTTTTTATGATAAGTTTGAAACATAAAAGAGCTCAAAGTATCATGTATGTATGTTGAAAAATGTTGGTGTTATAGTGTGTAAAATCATGAGATTGCATATGCATTTTTTCAGCAATTTTTATTGAACATTTTTTTTTTATCATCAATATCTATGCAACAAAGAATTAATAATATACAAACTTTATAGATTATTAGTATAAACACATTTTTATACACAACATTCGACCTTGAAGAAACATATTCTCAATTGTTGTTACAAATAAGTAACTTAAAGACCATTTGGATCATTAACTCTAGACAAAACTAGCTACATGCAATTACTCATGAACAAAAAATGAGTTTTGTTTATGTTTATAACAAAATAGCTACAACTTATCACCTTGATTTAATATGCATTTTCCATTGATGTCCTTGGGACTTGGGGTAAGCTATTACAACCAATACTAGTATTTAATGTTCTTTTTAGAGTGCAGTTGAAAGAACACATTAGAACAAGATAGCTCTCAAAAACAAAGAAAATACATGATTAGTGCTACTAAAGTAGCACTTATATTGATTTCTCGAGCCCAGTAGAAGTGAAATGTTAGCTCCAATCGGCGATCGGCGATCAGCAAAACTACGCTCCCTCACTACCAGAGCCATGTATATCAGTATACTCGCAGGTGCAGAATTGAAGATGTCCTCCACAATTAGGGCTTTGGGACTGTTTCGCGATGAAAAACAATTGGACGGAGGCCTGAAAGGCAAGTCCAGCATCCTACCTCTCAAACATGTAACGGTATAAGGAGATGACCAATAGGCAATAATAAGCTATGACTACATTGAAATCAGTGATTATTTTTGTTCAAGACTCCCTAGAAAGATCAATAATTGTTGGTTAAATTGAAAAACAAAATGAGGTTTTGTTGCCAAAAAAACATTACTAAGTAGGTATGACAAATTAATAACAATACGATAAATTATTTTGCAAAACACCTACATAAAAAAGCTTATGGTGTTTGCTTGAGGTAACATAAAAATCCACTCTGCCAGAAAATGCAAAACTTGTCTTGGCATGTCTAACCGAGGTTCACCTTATGATCTTTATAAGAATTACGAACTCATAAGGTTATGAGTGTTCTCGCGTGTTCACTTGTATTGCTTGGAAGCCTCATACACAAGCTTATCCATGAACTGGCATTTTTTGTGGAATCCCCAACTTGGATTGCTCTGCATTGGGTAAATGTATAAACGTCAGAAATCAGAAATACATATGTTCTTGCTGTAAAATGTTAAATGGATTGAAAAGGTTAAAATTTTGAATCTTGAAGAAAATATAAGGAAACACACAAGAGACTGAGAGCTTAACCACGGAAAGAACTCTCTCAAATCAAAGTCTGAGGAATGTTATTATAAATCCAATTTCAGAACCATTCTTATGTAGGTCGGTAATATGTTTCATTAAGTATATTGCTTACAAATGGACAGAAGAAGAAAACGAAACATGAACAACTGACTATTATATTCCTCCTTATTTAGATTTTATTCGAGACTTATATTGCTTGAACTTACAAGAGACATTTCCCTTTTCAATGTCAGAATATTTGAGATTTTTGCATAGCCACCCCATTCTTCTCAAGTGAAGGGTTTTGGTGAAAGATGTTGGCTATGGTAAAAAGTGTACATAGATTCTCCAAATCCATAAATGCCGTGTCTTAGGTTACCTTATTCTAGGGTGTTCAAAAAAAAAAGGTTACTTATTCTAGGTATAAAAACGAATGGTTTCATAAACATAGTTTATGCTCAATTGTCAACATTTATCTTTAGAGAAATTACCAAGAGATGCCACTTCAGCATTATGATAAACACGGGCCTGTAACAGTTGGTGACTACTCCATTTTTAAGATCAACTAAAGTTGAAAGAAAGAAAAGAATCGTGTAAGTAGAAATTAACCTGCAGTGACTGAACAGCACGCTCCGTGAACAGCTTCACAGAAGTGGGCGCACTTTGTGGAAGAGTCGCTGCAACTCTGTTCAACTCCTCGTGCTGCTGCTTTGCTGTTACTCTGTCAGGGCCACTGTAGTGGTCAACAATCTCTTTAATAATGGGGAGCCTCACCTCCATGGTTTCTTTCATGACTTCCTGGGAAACAATAATAATAATATAATAATATAATGTAAAAACAATAAAAAACAATGGCATATAAAGCAGTCTTACGTAGCAGAGCATGTACTTTATAAGAACATTTGCAACTTAGATCCACTGGTACCATCTAGGAAGATACAATCAGTTCAAATCATAACTGACAGAGGAATCAATCGTACAGACGTACAGCCATGGGTGGATAGGAATTCATAAAATTGCAACTTTATGTGTTTGTTAGTCTCTTAAGTCTTATCATACAATACAAAAATCCCAATAAGGCAGGCTCAATAAGAAAAAAAAAATGTAAATGATACTGCCATACAATGAAATTCCAATCAGCAATCATGATGATTCTCAAGGATACTTGAAACATTAAGAAATTATTATTGCAAGCTAAAAAAAGCAAACTACTTTGACCTACCTCCCACTCTTCTTGGCTTTCAATTCCTTCATACACCATAAGGAATGGTTTCATCTTCTCAAGAGCATCACGAAGAGGAATTGGAGGTTTCTCGTCAATATCAGGATTCATGTCAAACTCTCCCACCATGTACTCTTCTTCACATTCAATCTAAAGGTAAAATCATAAAAGCAAGAACCATTTAAGTACCAAAAAACAACTGCAGAAATGTGGTCCATTCCAATACAATGTGATCAAACAATAATGTCATACCTTTAGGTTGGTATCAAGTGCATCGAGATAAGCATCCTCAATCAGAGATGGGAATACCCTAGGACCCATCTCTTCAATGCCTTGAGCCAATTGATCCGCGATTTCAGGACCAACCTTTTGAGCCAATTTCTCAGCAGCAGCATCATCACCAACTTCAAAGACATCACCATATGCATCACCAGTATCTTGCTGTATACCTTCTCCCCTTCCCATTCTTCCTCTTCCCCCTCTTCCCCCTCCTCCCCTTCCTCCTCTTCTTCCCCCTCTCCCTCGGGCACTGAACCCGCGTCCACCCCGTGGAGCCATTGCCCCTCTTCCACTCCCACCATCATCATCACCTCTGGACAGGACCCCAACTGCCTTTTTAACTGCTTCCTCCCGGCTCAATCTCGGGCTGGGAGGCTTGCTAGATTCAGCTTGAGGAGTTTTCCTCGCCCTTAGATGCCGGTTTTCTTCCTTAGGTTTTTCTGAAACAGGAGGTGTTACTGTGGGCTTTCCACGCCCAGCACCAGATAGCACGGAAAGGATACTCGAAGGGAGACTGGAATCCGCAGACGCTTTGGTTTGAGAATCGGAAGATATTGGTCCGGGAACACCTCGGCCGCGGCCAGCAGGGGCGGCGGCAGAAGCATTATCCGCCACAAACGGATCTGAGGAGGAGGGGAAGGGCTTACCGCTTCCACGACCGTGCCCAATTCCACTAGGTGGCTGTGGGGCAGCAGCTGACTTATCATCCTTCGCATCATTGTTAGGAGTAATTCCAAAGATGGGAGAGTTGTCGGAGCCAAATCCACCACCTCCACGACCTCGGCCCCATCCGCCGCCACCAGAGGAAGTTGAGAATGCGGAAGAAATGAAAGATTGGCGGGCGGAGATTGCGCAGCAGCGTGGAAGCTTTCCCCAGCTGTGTCTCATGTCTAAATCCTAATTCGTTGCATACACAAACGAATTCTTTAGGAAATTTGCTGAAGCTAGGGTATCTCCCTATAGCATAACATATATTTGCCTTCCAATAGCCCTTTGCCCCTGAAAAATCCAGCCGTTCAGGTGTGCTATTTTATTAGGAGCATTAAAAGGTATTATCGTAAGTCTTTCATTAGAGCAAGCCATTTAGTAGTTTTTTTTTTTTTTTTGGTATGTAGGTTTGGCAGGTGATGTTGGTTAAATACATGAAGACATGAATATACTAGTACATAATAGTGTTAATTTTTTAAAATGATGTAAGTTTTTCTTAAACTCATGCTTTTTATTCTTAAAATAATGTGGAAATACCTTAAATATTAAAAATATTACCAACACTCAAGTTCACACAAAACATATATTGTTTACTAAAATGAAGAGTAATTATGTACATTCTAAATCAGGGGCAAGTAAAGCATAGATATCATGTATTCTGAACTCTGAAGTTAACTAATGTGATGCAAGTTTTTATTAAAATGTTACAATATTCCCTCAAAACGTAGAAGGGTTGTCTTAATATAATATGGGGAATTTCAAAAAAAAAAAAAAAAGCTGGAAATTTTGCTAATTTCAGTTCATATTTTGAGTGGTCAGTAACTTGAAAATTTTATCTGTGCCTTTAGGAGGGTAGTGAGAATGAAAAGTTAGATCTCTTTCACTATATCCTGATATAATTCTTACCGAGTTCTCACTTTTCCCGTCAGTGGCGGATCCAAAAATTAAGTTGAGTGGGGCAAAGAAGCAAAAGGTAAAATGAATTCAAAACTGTTCAAATACAAAATATCAAATACAAATAAGATTGTTCAAATACAAAATACATTATAAATTACAATACAAGGTTTATGATGAACTACGGGATAATATTCCTCTATGCATAAGCATTAGTATATAATCTACCCAGAGACCACACAAATTTGCTTCCTTTTGGCTAGCTCAGATTAGAGTAAAACATGAACAAGATATTATCTTTTGCAGAAAATCAACCATTTTCAGAACTAAATTAAAGATGGTTTTGACCCTCTGATCCAATCAGCTTTGACAATTGTCATATATACATGAAAAGATCCCTCTTGTAAAAGACAGTAGTAATTCTAGGCAAATATATACAACACTAGTACCGAGCTCTTCTTCTTCCTAATGGCATTTTTGTGTTGAAACTTGCAAAATGCTATGACTAAATACTGTCTGTTGCAAGCAAAGTTTGTGTTTTAAGTGTAAAAAAGGTTGAAGTATGACTCAAGGTTTGAATGTGTTTACTAATTGGAAAAAACTCTCAACTTTACTCATTTTTCTAGAATTTTTCCATAACTAATCAACAAATCACTAATTAGCTAATTAACTAATAAGTAATAACAAATTAGAAATCAAACAAATAGAACTATAGAAGATTAGCAAGCACAAATAAAAAAAAAACACAAAATTGGGCAGTGAATCAGTGATTGCGGCAGTGAACTCGTATTAGGGAAATTGAATTAGGGCAACTATGGGAAATTAATGCAAAAAATAAATTAAGGCAAACAAAAATTAGGCAAATAAATTATTGAAATTAACCTTCATAGGTCAAAACTTCAAGGGGTGAGATTGTGAGAAGTTGATAGTGATTAGTAAGGGAAGAAAATCAACAAATGGAATTATCAATTAGAGTTGAAGTGTAGAACAAACCTGGTGGCTGTGGGCCGTGGCTGGTGTCGACTGTCGAGGGCCGAACCAGAACTGCAGAAGCCGGAGGTCGACAAGCGGTGGCGTCGGCGCAGCGCCGTGGACCGCGGTGGCCTGGCGACGCAGTGGAGGCGGCGAACTGGTGAGGCGCGATGCAGAGAAGAAAACGGGACTGGTCGCTGGACTGACTGCGGAGGAAACAATGATCAAATGAAAAAAAAAATTATATATATATCACCCCAAAACGACGTCGTTTTTGGGGATGAGTAATTTTGCCCTTCTCACATTTATAGCCAAAAGTGTCGAATTGGCCCCCTAAATCATTCAGATAATGCAATTAGGTCCCCTAAGTAAAAAAAAAGCTTCATTCACATCCCCTAAACCTGTAAAATAGTGTAAATGAATCCAAAAAATTTTGTATAGCAAGTTAAGTCTTCCACATTTCAACACGTGTCATTTAAATTTTTTTTAAAAAAAACTTTTTATTTATTTATTAAATTATTTGAAAAAAAAAAACTTAACATCCACTAGATGTCCATCGAGGACAACCATGGCTGTAAAAAATGAGGTCCAGATCTGGACCTCATGGAAGTCCAGATTTAGACCTCATGAAAATCCAGATTTGGACCTCATTTTTGACAGCTATTATCACTTCAGGTTGACGCATCTTAAGAAAAATTGTTAAAGTATTTTTTGATAAAATGAATTGTTAAAGTTTTAATTTTTGAAATTCTTTTAAGATTTTAAGTTATAAGTAGTTTATATACGGGTCACATACGGGGGCCCATTTTTACCTACTCTTATAAATAGTGTTGAATTTTAACTAGTCATTATCACTTCATGCAGTTTTTAATGGTGTTTCACTAAACATAGATATATATTCTTTTTCACTTTATAAGATTTTGCAAGATTTAGGCAATAATCCTTGAAAGCAGCTAGTAAATAGGCAGGCAAAGTAGGCTTTTCCCCACTTTGGATACCCATCTCTGAACCCTGGGATTGAGAATATGTAGTGCAACACTATGGCTGGAGCAAAACAAGTCTTGGGCTACATTCAATGAGGTTGAATTAATGTGTGATTACTGCATCACTATTTTTACTGTCTTTTGGAGATTGATTTGATATGATATCTTTTGCTTCAAACTTTTTGTCTCCCTTTCTTTCTAACGTGTCGATCTAAGGGCATAAGAGATTACATTTGCTTTCAATCCTTCTTAACAAATATCTCCAATTAATGAGCATACTTATGTTAAATATAAATAAATAAAAATAATAATGGTCAAATAGGTTATTAAACTATACTTAAAAATATAATTGGATCATCTAATTAAAATAATTGAGCTTATGAACAATCCAACACCTTGTAATTAAATCAAAATTGACATATTGTCCTGACTACCGCTAACATGGCGATCATACCATTAAAAATTATTATTTCTAATTTACTATAATAATTGTAAATAAAATGAATTAAAAAAAAAAACAAAACAAAACAAAACAAAAACCACCCCTCTCTGTCTTCCTCTTCGGTTGGAGATGAAGGAAATGTCTTCATCTCCGGCTTGGAGATGAAGATGGGGTTGGGTATTTTATTTAAAATTATTATAATAAATTAAAAATAATTTTTATGAGATGACCGCTGCGTACGTATTAACCAGGTAAATGTGTTAAATTTGGTCTAATTGCATGATTTTTTATTGTTTAGGAGTCCAATGAAATTTTTTTAGTTAGATGGTCCAATTGTATTTTCGCATATAGTTCAATGGCATATTTGAGCATTAATTCCTTTAAAAAATTGGCATAAATTAGCATTTTTAGTCATCATTTAGTAGTATAATTTTTAGTGTAGTTCACTTTCAATTTGTGTTAGGTCAAAGTGGATTCGAATTTTTCTAATTAAGATAATGAGTTTGATAAAATAGATAACAAACAAAAGAGGTTGATTATCAAATTTTACTCACTAGTTGAGGAAAATGGACTTTAGAAAAACTTTAGTCTGTTTGGTTCGCTGGCTAATATTTGAAGATGAATGAAATTGAAATTCCCTGGAAAACAAATTATCAGAAAAATAGATTTCATTGTTTTGTTAGTGGAAAAAAATTATTAAGAATATGAATTCCATTGTTTGATTGAGTTTGGAATGGTAATGAATTATAAATATAATAATGATAATAAATAATAAAGCATAAATACCACCTATGTAATTAAGAAATTTTTATGAGGATATAATTGTCCAACCATGTTGTCTTTACTTTTCATGACACGTGGAAAACAAAATACCACCATTTTGCTAAGAATTTGTTTTCCTCAACTATAAGGAATTGCTTTTCCGATGGAAAATGTTTTCCATCTAACCAAACAACATAAAACAAAAATTTCCTCCATTTTTTTTTTAAATAATTTTTATGGAAAATATTTTCCATCTAACCAAACACCTCCTCTTTGTTTTTTTTTTTTTTAAACCCAAACACCTCCTTAATTACTCTGTAACATTTATTCCATATTGAAAAATAATTTGAGTTGGATATGAGTTTGAACTAGTATAAATATAAAATTTGACTTTGCGGAATCACACACTCTTATATTCAACCTAAAAAATTGACATTAAAAAGGAATTTAAGAATATTTCATAATTAAAAAATTTGCTACCGACCTACAACTTATCACCTTGATTTAATATGCACTTTCCATTGATGCCCTTGGGGTAAGCTATTACAACCAATACTAGTATTTACTGCACTTAAAACTTAAAAGTGCAGTTGAAAGAACACATTAGAACAATATACCTCTCCAAAATTAAAGAAAATACATGGCCACTAACTAAAGTAGCAATTATATTGATTTCTCGAGCCTCAAAAGACACATTTAAAAAAAAATCCTAATTTTGTGTAGCTATAATAACTATGCCCAAATTGCCAAGAGCGACATCAACCCCGCACCCAATAAAAGTGAAATGTTAGCTCCAATTTGCAACTGGGAACTGCGTTGCATTCTTGCACTCATGAAATCTGCAGCGATTAGGTCTACCAGAGCCATGTATATTAGTATACCCGCAGATGCAGAATTGAAAATGCCCTCCACAATTAGGGCTCTGGGACTGTTCTCATTGTACATATTTGAGATCCCGAACCCAATCGCGATCCCAATCGGAGTTGTGAGGGAGAAGAATATTGCCATTAAAGTTGTCGCTCGAGCTTCAAATCGAGCCTGCAAAAACACAATCCAGGAGTTTCAATAAACTATAAAATGCGACCTGCACAGGCGTGACTCACTGGTCTAGTAAGTAGAGATCGAGATTCAAAACTCAATAGTAACCGTAAGTGAATTATGCTCAAAGTAAGCAAATCCCTTATGCGCACCATCAATTCAATCTTTCAGGTAAATTACAAAATGTATCTAACTAACTTAGTTGGTGTGAGTGATTGCGCACTCTCATCTATCAGAAAAAGTTCGGAGTTTGAACCTCATATAGTATAAAAGGAACTAATTTGACCTCATTAATTGGGTCGACTCGATGTGAAAGACCTGAGTATTATTGGATTTAAAGATGTCTCTTACGATTAGAACCCGCTCAGATACCTCGTGATCCGACAAAAAAAAAATTACAAAATGTATCTTTGTTGTATACCTCGGCAATGCAACCTCCGAGTCCCATGCCTTCAAAAAACTGGTGGAAAGTCAACGCCACAACAAGAGGTTTAATTGTACTGGGAGACACGGATGCACCCAAAGAAACCCCAATAATTACGGAATGAACCACAATCCCCAATTCCAGAACCTGTAAATTAAAAGTAAAATATTTTTTAAAAGTAGAAATTATAACAAATATTATAATAATAACAAAGTAAAATTCAAACACACTTTCCTATAAGTGTCACGTGTATGCAATATCAACAGTATATAGATTTTTATTACTTTTATAACTAATTTTTATACCATTAAATTAAAATTAAAGGTATATTTTATGAAACTAAAAACGTACGTTTACTAGGCAGTCATTGAGTTGAAAAAATTGTCAACCAAGTTATTAATAGCGTACTTTCTAAGTTAGTGACCCTAGTCCCTACATTTACCGCATTTATAGTGAATTTACCACTTCTAGGAATAATTAATCATTTAATTAATATTTGGATTTTACTTTAACACCCCTTAATCCGAGCTAATTAAGCTGGATTTTACTTTAATAACCCTTAATACCTGTGAGATAACGCGCCGCCGAGTTAAATCGGGCTCGCCGGAGACCACAACCGGAGAAGGCACGGCGCCGTGGGCATGGCCGTGAGTGGCATGCGTATGAACATGGACGTGGCCATGATGCTCGGCCAACTTCTCGTCGTCGTCAATGGGCTTGGGCTTGTGATCGGAGTGGGCTTTCCGGTAACAGCTCGTGGCCACCAAGTCCACCATCATGGTTCCGATGGCGGCGAGCATCGCCACCAGGCCGGCGAACGGAAAACTCCCCCACGGCTTCTCCGGCAGGCAGGGGCTCGTGAGCGACTCGAAAGCGTCCGGCAAAACATGAATAAAAGCGGTGGAAAGAATCACGCCGGCGGCAAACGCCTTTATGAAGAAGAACAAATTGCTCTCCGGCCGTAACGCCGGGACCACCTTCCCGATGAACGGCAAAGAAACCCCCAAAGCTCCGGCGACGAGAATCGACGCCACGGCAATCAACTTAAATTTCAACGCTTCGGTCCTATTCCGATCATCCAAATTAGAATCGCTGCAATCATCGTCGGCGGAAACAAGAATCGGACTTATAACTAAAAACATCAAACCCAGAAAAACTAAAAACTTGTTCATTTCTGGGGGGAGAGAGAGATTTAATTGAAAATTTTTTGAAGAGAGAAAAAAAAGTGGAGAATTGTAGCGGTAGAATTTGGTGTTAGACGAAGCGTGTATATATAGGATTGGGTATGTGATTTGAGTTGTTAAAAGTGGTAGTAGCATGGCGACATGCAAAGCCATGCAATGCTGGAAAAGGTAAAGAGAAACGACAGGTGGACGGTGATCGTTGAATTATGACGACATTATGAGTAACAATGTTAAAGTAATCTATATTTAACTAAGGTAATTATGACAATTGTATATTTCTTTCCAAAAACAAATAAGGTAATTAGATTTTAAAAATTTAGGTAACAATGTTAAAGTCATCTATATTTAACTAAAATAATTATGACAATTGTATTTTTTTTTCAAAAAAAAAAAAAACTAAAGTAATTTAGTATTGAATTGTGTATTTTTAGTATTAGAATTGTGAACTCTGGAAATGGTGTATCTAAGTCAAAACACATAATATCTGTACTAAATTTTAAAAATATTAAATTGTGTATTAGTATTGGAGTTGACTGCAATATTTGAAAGGAACTCGTGAATACAAGAAAAAAAAAAAGTAAGCAATTACATATATGTTAACATTGTGTGTTCGTAGTATACAAATTGTTAAGTTTTAAAAGGTAAATTGTAAACATTTAGTATGTAAATTGTGAATGGATCCACCTTGCAAGGTGGACTTGGGTCCACAGATTAATTTGTCATGTCCTGAGTATGTCGTAACTATAGAAGATACATTTAAGCCCGTACCACACTATACATTTTATACTCCTATTTTCTACTCCCTATCATTAATTTTATTCATTCATTTTTTCTTCTTCAATAATTTTTGGAGTCTAAGTAGTATTTTTGTTCACACTCTAATACAGCTGGATATCGTATATCCGCACGACTGTATGGGGAACAATGTTAAAGTAATTATAATTTCACACTCTAATACAACTGTACATCCTATATCTGTAATTAATTGAGGCAATTATATTTTAAAGTTTATACTTAAAATTAATCAAGTCAAAGTAACCACATCTTTAATTTATTTACCATCCTAAAATTATGAAGAAAAGATTAATCATTTTAAACCCGTTTAAATTAAAATAAAAACTTGTTTGAAACTGTCTCATGGATTTTTGTCCGTGAGACAGTGAAATTATAAATAATTGGCTGAATTTTTTTAAAAAAAAAAGAAAATTTATTTTGTAATTATCAAATCTAATTCAGTTCCAACAAGTTAATACAACCAATACACAATTAAATAATGTTTCATCAAATATATGCCAATAAAATCACACTAATCCAATTTTAAGAGAGAAAAAAAGGGGAAAATATTGACTCTTCAGATTGCAATTAGTAAACAAACATTATATTAAAAAAAATGCTCTTCAAAAAAAAATAAACAAGAAAAAATAGTTAAATAGACCATTTAATTTTATACAAAAGAAATAGTTAAACTCCTAAATTTTAAAAAAGTTGTATTTTATATAATCAATGGCCGTATTATAATATGACATTTTAATATTTTTCAAACAATTATTATAAAGTTAATTCCACCAGAGGTTCCTTGTTTTTTTGTGGCAATTTTAAATTTAGTCTTAGACTATTGTTTTTGTCATTTAACATCCTAGACTATTATTTTTTGGACACTTTTAGTCATTCTCATGACTTTTCTTATTTTTAGTATGGGCATTTTGTCTTTTTCATATTTTTCTTTTGTTATTTTTCCGGTTTCAACCGGTTTAATTGGTTTAGGACTTTAGGTAGCCTCTTATTTTTAGTAATAATATTTTCGATTGATTTTTAGTAAAATCCTAAACCAAATAAATCGGTTGAAACCAGAAAAATAACAAAAGAAAAATATGAAGATATAAAAATGTTCTTACTAAAAATAACAAAAGTCATGAGAATAACTAAAAGTGTCTAAAAAAAATAATAGTTTGGATGTTAAATGACAAAAATGATAGCCTTGGACTAAATTTAAAATTGTCACCAAAGACAAGAGACTTCTGGTGGAATTAACTCATTATTATATATTACGGAGTATATAAATTTTGTAATTCATATAATTATAAATATATATTATATTTCGTGCATCGCACGAATCAACTACTAATTTTAAAAAATTTAAAAATATTAATTACGAAAATATAAAATGTAAAAGTATTAAATTGTTGCTTTTAATTAAAAATTATAACGAATTCCAACCAAATATAGATATTATATATTGCGTTTCCAATTGAGAAGAGTATTTTATTGATTATTTTGAAGATTGATTGAATATGGGTTTTAAAAATTTTTAAAATATTCTCAATTTTTTTTAAATATTAAATGTAAACGTGTTCTTTTTGAAAGGAAATGTAAACGTATTAAATTGCTGCTTTTAATTAATAATTATAACCAATTCTTACCAAATACAGATATTATAAGTTGCGTTTCGAATTGCGAGAGATTTTTATTGATTATTGATTGAAAATGGGTTATGGATTTTTTTTTTTAACTTTATTTTGTAATTATCGAGTTTTAATATTTTTGTAGAATGTTGACTAGGTATGGATGGAGTACTAGAGAATATATGTCTTCGACTTGTTAATACGACAACGGACCACATTGGAACCACACAATCTAAAAGTTCTAAGATACTTTTTTCACAAGAGTTTGATAAAATTAAGAAAAAGCTACCCAACTTGTTTGTAAGAATAAAATAAAGTATACATACTTTTTTGGCACATTATGGAGCTGTCATTATTACCCAAAATAAAAAGGTTCGATTTGAATATAATGAGTTTTATTATGTTAAAAGTTTAAACTCATATTTTTAATAGGTTAATTATAATTGTTATATCTCTTTCAAATAAAATATCTGATGGGGTTATTGGTTGACAATTGTTATCATGTATCAAAGTTTATATTGCATTGCGAACTCTAGTTAAAAATTATATGTTTACGGTTGACATATTTTGTACATACAGTTAACTATTTTTGTACAAGTAAACAAATTAAAAGTAGAACACATAGTATTTACAGACATATAATATGATAACTACAGACACATAAATATGTTAACTGCAAACACATAACATGTTAAATTGTTACATGCCTGTAGTTAACATATTATGTACATGCAATTAACCATTTGTGTCTATAGTTTTCTGTCCTGTAATTACCATTTGATATATATGCTTTTAATTTGTTTACTTGTACAGATCGAAATGATTAATTACAAGTACATAATGTGTCAAATGCAAGCACAAAATCTGAATGTTATTTTTGGATTAAGATTCACAAGGAAGGTACACCTTGATCCATGGTATAATTTTCCGTTGACTGACCTACGAGCCTAATAACATGTGGCCAAACTTCCTTTCTCGACCTAATATGTTCACTGAACTTCCTTAGTTTTGTTTTACTCTATTAAGAGTCACACTTGTGTGAGATAGTATCACTTAATTTTTTCGAATTGAGTCAATGTGCAAATGTAATACTTATGCAGAAAAATATAATAGTAATTACGAATAAAGTGTTTGTTACTTATAAAGGAGAACCTACGTAATATTTTTTAGGACAAATGTAATACTTTTATATTTTGATGTAACAATATTAAATTTTCCCTTATAAGTAATGTTGGCAAGTATTTGTTACTTATAAAGAAAAGTGCAATACTTTTGATGAAAAATATATTACTTTTAAATCAAAATATAAAAGTATTACATTTTCACATATAAGTAATAAACATTTTATTCTTGATTTAGTATTGCATTTACTAGTATAAGTATTACATTTCATTTTGACCCGACCCGCCGCACGGACAAGAATCTGTGAGATGGTCTCACACAAGTTTTTGCCCTACCTCTATTAATTCTTAATTTAATTCCAAATAAAAAATGTAAATGTACACACTTAACTAGCAATAATGTACGTATTTCCGCTATTGTTATGCCCCTATTTGGCTTGTTGAATTTATTGACTTAATCTTATTTTTCTTGTGACGAGAAAAACTAATGACCACTACTTAAAGGTATACACTGAGTAAAAATAAAACCCGTGACCATCTAAATATGAAAATTATATATGCTCCACTCCCCTAGTCACCATATCCCTTCTAAAGCTTATTGACTTAATAAACTCAACACTATTGTGTATGCTGGCAATCAAGTTGGTAGAGTTGACCATGCAAGTCAATTTATACACTGTGAGTTATATTATGTTTGTAACACTTTTATTATTTATCATATGTTATGTTATTAGTGGTTGTAGCTTAGTCTAATAGTTTAACCTACAGTATAGGAGAGTCTTCAGTAGTTTGTACTATAAGGACTTCCTCTCTCTCTTGTTATCGTTGGTTAATTCAGAGATCTATTCCTCAATCTGGTATCAGTTGCGATAGGTACCCGACTTATCATCCACTAAATTCGAACACCTTATTTTTGATCGGCTTTCCGATCGCCGTTACCACCGCCTCTCGGCTTTCCGATAATCCTTTACTCCCTCCCCTCGGTTTTCCGATCACCCTTTAATCCCTACCCTCGGCTTTCCGATCGCCCTCCTCACTCTCCCTCGGTTTTCCGATCACGCGACATGGCCGCGACTCCCACCGATGGCGCCATTACCGTTGCTGCCGAACAAACGCCAGTGCCGCCACCTTCCCTCGCCGCCGCACATCACTATGTGTCGGTAAAGTTAACAACCAGAAACTGCCTGAATTGGCGTACCCAGCTGGTGCCATTTCTCCGCGGACAGGGACTCCTAGGATTCCATGACGGATCCATTCCTTGCCCGCCGGCCACTCTACCCGCACCAACGACGCAACCTCCGTCGCCTCCTCCGCCCAATCCGGCGTACCCGATTTGGGTGCAACAAGACCAGTCGGTCTTATCTTTGCTGATCTCGTCGCTCACCGACGAGGTCATGTACCTCGCCGTCGGCAGGGATACCGCCCGGGAGGTCTGGGATGCCATCTCCGGCGCTCTCGCATCGTCGTCGCGCTCCCGATGCCTTAGCTTGCTCGGTCAGTTCCAGAATTTGCGCCAAGGATCGCTTTCTCCGGCTGAGTTTCTCGACCGTGTGCAAATGATTGTCGAGGCCCTATCACTCGCCGGCCGTCCTCTATCCGCCGACGAACAGCTCTTATATGCACTCCGCGGCCTCCGTCCAGAATATCGTTCAATGGCGAGCGCCTTAACAGTCTCCACCGCGACCGTCACATTGGCGCAACTTGCGGATCACCTGCAGAATCAGGAATTCATCAACGCTGATGAATTCCAGTCTTCGGATGCCTCTGTTCAGTCGCATGGATCGGTCACCCTCTACGCTGGGCGTGGTCGTGCATCGTCGGATTCTGGAGGCCGGTACTCTGATCTGGCAACGACCGTGGCGGTGGTGGACGTAACTGGAGAGGCAGAGGCCAGAACGGCAGAGGGAGAGGCGGCAATTCACCAAGATGCCAAATTTGTAGATCACATGGTCACTCGACCATAAATTGTTTTAAACGCTATGATCGGCAATCCCCGCAAGCGAATGTCGCTGTTGATGGCTCGAATGATGCATCCGTCTCTGAGGCTTGGTATCCTGACACAGGAGCCTCATCTCATGCTACACCGAACGCTGCCATGATGAACAGTTCCGAAGTTTATAATGGTGGTGACGTGTTAAAGGTCGGCAATGGCGCAGGTTTGACAGTCTCCCGAATCGGCCATGCAGTTATTCCCTCCCAGTCACAAAATTTAACCATGTCAAAAATCCTATACGTTCCCAAATTGTCTTTGTCGTTGCTTTCTGTATTTAAATTTACAAACGAAAACAATGTTTATTTTGAGTTCCATAACAATTGTTTTCTTGTGAAGGATTGCAACACTCGGGAAATTCTTCTTAGAGGGTCGACAGTTGGTGGTCTGTACAAGCTTTCAATGCCCCGGTCTCATTTTGCGTTCGTTTCGGCTCGAGCCTCTTCAAGCATTTGGCATCAACGGCTCGGTCATCCCAACAATCAAGTCTTGAGTCATGTTTTAAAACATTGTCCTGTTAGTGTCAATAACTTAAATCGTAACATTCTGTGTACTCCGTGCCAACTTGGAAAATCGGCTCGGTTTTCTTTAGATAGAGTCAGCAATAATAGTCAAAATGTCTTAGACTTAGTTTTTCACGGACATTTGGGGTCCATCACCGGTCATCTCATCTACCGGTTCTAGATATTTTGTACTTTTTGTCGATAATTTCTCGCGGTATTGCTGGTTTTACCCCTTACGGCTAAAATCAGACATTTATAAAACTTTCGATTCTTTTCGGATTATGGTGGAACGGCGCTTTTCCCGTTCTATCAAATCCATACAGTCTGACTTAGGGGGTGAATACCTCCGCCTTCATAAAACCTTTGAACAACTTGGCATAATTCACAGAAAATCATGCGCCTACACTCACGAACAAAATGGTCGTGTCGAGCGGCGTCACAGACACATCGTTGAAACAGGACTAGCTCTATTAGCAAACAGTTCCACACCACAATTATATTGGGATTATGCGTTTGAAACAGCAACCCACTTAATCAATTGCCTACCTTCATCCGCCATTAACTTTGAAAGCCCACATTACCGTCTTTTCTAAACCAACCCCACCTACACTTTTTTCCGTGTCTTCGGGTGTCAATGTTTTCCATATCTCCGGCCCTATAATCACCATAAAACCGAATACCGCACAACTCCGTGTGTCTTCTTAGGTTACCCGGTTTCATTTAGGGGCTATCGCTGCATGGACCTAAACTCTGGGGCTGTTTATATCTGCCGTCATGTTCGGTTTAACGAATCTGTTTTTCCCTTTGAATCCTCTTTTCAGGTGAATTCATCTTTGGGAAATAGTGTTGCACCTTGGGGTTCTTTTCCAGCTGCTTTACCCATGAGTACAACCATGGTACCGGCTGAAATACCGATGGCTCAGGAACCACCACACTTGCCTATTCAGGGTCCTACGTCTACCGAGTCTCAACCTGCTTCTACCGAGTCTCAACCTACTTCGACCCAGGCTCAGACTACTCAGTCCGATGGGCATGCTATGCGCACCCGTCGAAAGACTCGTGGTACAGGGGAGCAATTCTATGCGTTACACTCCACAGTTGAACCCTCGTGTTATTCACAGGCTGTTTGACACGCTCATTGGCGTGATGCCATGGACCAGGAATTCAATGCTTTATTACACAATGATACCTGGAAACTTGTACCCCCAAACCCGAGTATGAATGTGATTGGCTGCAAGTGGGTCTTCCGCACTAAACGTAAGGCTGACGGTTCCATCGAAAGACATAAAGCTCGTCTGGTTGCCAAAGGCTTCAATCAGGTGGCAGGCGAGGATTTCTTTGACACTTTTAGCCCGGTAGTTAAACCGACTACGGTTCGTCTGTTATTTTCACTTGTGGTTTCAAACAACTGGACTCTACGCCAACTAGATGTCCATAATGCCTTCCTAAATGGGCATTTGACTGAAACAGTGTATATGAAACAACCGCCGGGCTACGAGGATCCAGCTCACCCCACTCACGTCTGTCACTTACAACGATCTCTTTATGGCCTGAAACAGGCACCACGGGCATGGTTCAAGCGGCTACATGATTTCTTATGCTCTGCAGGTTTTGTGTCTTCCAAAACCGATGTCTCTCTGTTCTATCATACAGCCGGTTCCTCCAAGGTTTACTTACTGGTTTATGTCGACGACATAATCATATTGGGCAATGATGATCTCTTGATTAACAAATTACTAGCTCAGCTTTCCACCACCTTCAAAATCAGGGACTTAGGATCTCCTAATTTCTTCCTGGGTATTGAAACAATAGCTGACTCACAAGGGCTCATACTGTCCCAACGCAGATATATGAAGGATATTCTCTCCCGAGCTGGGATGCTGGAGTGCAAAGCACTAGCTACTCCAGCTGCCACCACACAGCTTGTTACACCTACAGATGAAGCTTTTGACAATCCTACTCATTACCGACGCATTGTTGGCGCTCTCCAGTATCTGACTATTACTAGACCAGATCTATCCTATGCGGTTAATAGGCTTTGTCAGTTTATGCACTCATCGAGTTCCGAGCACTGGTGTCTCCTTAAACGGGTTCTACGTTATGTGAAAGGTACTCAGCTGTTTGGCTTCCGTTTATCTCCATCTCCGTCATCAGAGTTACATGCTTACTCAGACTCAGATTGGGCTGGGTGTCCGGTGGACCGGAAGTCGACCAGTGGCTATGCCGTCTATCTTGGGGCAAATCTAATCTCGTGGCTTTCCCGCAAACAGCGCACTGTTGCCCGCTCCTCTACAGAAGCTGAGTACAAAGGGTTAGCTGATGTCTCCGCAGAAGTCACCTGGATTATTTCTCTCTTGCGCGAGCTTGGTCTATCCAGCAGTAAGCCGGCTCACTTGTGGTGCGACAACCTTGGTGCCACCTACCTAGCGGCCAATCCTGTCTTCCACGCCAGGACTAAACATGTGGAAATTGACTATCATTTCGTACGGGATAAAGTTGCGGCAGGAGACTTCACAGTTAGCTTCGTCTCCTCTCAAGAACAGATTGCTGATATCTTCACCAAACCTCTTCCAGCTCCACGCTTCCACGCTCTGCGACGCAAGCTCAATGTTGTAGAGCTTCAACCTTGTGCTTGAGGGGGTGTGTGAGTTATATTATGTTTGTAACACTTTTATTATTTATCATATGTTATGTTATTAGTGGTTGTAGCTTAGTCTAATAGTTTAACCTACAGTATAGGAGAGTCTTCAGTAGTTTGTACTATAAGGACTTCCTCTCTCTCTTGTTATCGTTGGTTAATTCAGAGATCTATTCCTCAATCTACACTATCAATATGATACTAGTTCAATTTTAAATTAAACAAAATTTAATATGATTCTTGAATGTAGAAATTTGTAATTTAAAAAATTTTAGTCAAACATTTGTTATGGGTATACCGGGGTGTCAAAATGTCAAATTATTGGACGTTTCCTTGCTCTCTTTATTTTATTTTATTTTATTTCCTTTCCTGCATGCTGAAATGAGCTTGTTTGGTAAGTCAATTTTAGTGACTTAAAAGAATAAAAGTGGGGTGTAATTTGAAAATTGTTTTTTGGGTTGAAAAGTTTTATTTACTCAAAAGTGGTTTAGATGGCAAATAAAGAATGACTTTGTAAGAATGTAGTGATGGTTGACTCCCATTAGTATTAAATATGTAACCATTGAATTTTCGTGATTTACTCATTTATTATTTTATCAAATCGAAATATTAAATCTGGAGTAAGAAAATTTTATTTTTTTAAACTAACAAATATGTAATGATTTGCTGCGAGGGTCGAGGGGCACTGACTCTCAGTCTGTTCGTTTCACTTGGGAGCATTCTCTCCCGAAATTTTTGTTAATGTTATTGAGTTAATGCATGCAGTTTTAACGATATGCACTTAAGTATCTAATTGCCTAATTCCCATAATCTAAAACTTTGTCTTAGATCACAAGTTCTAGTTGATCTCAGTACAAAGGTTGACATATGATGTGGAACACTTATTATATATATTTTAGATTGTAGTCATAAAAAAAATATGATGTTATTATTATTATTATTATTATTATTATTATTATTATTATTATTATTATTATTATTGTTATTATTATTGTTATTGTTATTGTTATTGTTATTGTTATTGTTATTGTTATCGTTATCGTTATCGTTATCGTTATCGTTATCGTTATCGTTATCGTTATCGTTATCGTTATCGTTATCGTTATTGTTATCGTTATTATTATTATTATTATTATTATTATTATTATTATTATTATTATTATTATTATAAAATAAAAGGTCCAGAAAACAAAGTTCCTTCCATTAATATAACCGTTACCAATAGTAACGGTTTGACTAATATCATTAAAGAATAAATAATTAAATTAAATAAGAAGTCAATGAATTTTGTGGAATATAATAGTTTGCAAGATTAATAACTACTCGTGTTGAGAGTATATCTCCATTATTTCTGTCTTGCACTCGAAAGATTTAATGTTATAGCATAATTAACCATTATATGTAAATGTTTATTTATTTATTTTTTTGTTTTGTTTTTATGCTACTAGTTCACTTAAACATGTGTGGTGTTTATAATGGATTGTCAACCCTCTAGTGGCATGATGATTATGATATTATAAGTTGTATGATGACATCCACATAACAATAACAACAAATTTAACTTTTAATCTTCGACTATTGTGATATTGTTACATTTAATCATATTTTTTCAAATTATCACTACTATACATTCTTGACTTTTAGCTAAGATGTTATACTTTTTATTTTATGAATTCATAAAAAGTATTAGGTATATTTTAACTAAAAAGTATTACACATTTTACGTGATATGTTTATACAAGACTTTTTTTTTTGGAGTATTACTGACTCTGTTACAATATAGTATCTATTCATAACTACTTTATCAACCTACTGAAGTACATAGAATCAATACCGCATTTTCTGTGGTTCAAACTCATAACCTCCCATTTAAAATAGTATCACTAAACCACAAAGTCATTGTCATTCAAAACTTATTCATAACTAAAATTATTAAATAATGCACAATTTAGTAGAAAAATTTGGATACATATAGCATTGAAAATCCATGAATAAACAACAACCAATGATAGAAGACCACTCAGGCCATGCAGAAAGAACAAAATTGAAGGACCAGAAAAAATGTCCATATTCCCTCTTTTTACGCACTTTCATTGAATTGCATGCATAAGTAGCTAGGTAGTGGCCCAATGATATTTTAGTCTATGCCCTCTTGTAATAATGTAATATCATACTTTTTCATATCTTAATTTGAAAAAAAAAATAGAAGAAGAAGATATATTTGATCCCTAAGTTACATTATAGGTATAAATTTAGTTTCTCAGTTATTGTTATTTTTGGTCTTTTAATTATTTTCAAAATAACAATTTGGTCATTTTTGTTAATATTATGTTAGATGTTAGATTTGGACATTTTTTTTAAAATGGTTTTAAATGATAAAGATAAATATTAAATTTTGACTTAATCTTCTTCCTTTTATATGAGACATATGCTTATAGTGTTTCAGTGAATTTATTTATTATTTTTGTTAGACTAAAAGTTGTTTTAAATAGGCCCTAACTATATGATACAACTTTAAACCTATATCATACTCCGTGAATTTATTTGACAAATTTAAAACTTCAACTTGATGATAAATAAATGTAAGAGTCTTATATAGGAGCTTTTTTTTTTTTTTTTTTTTTTTTTTTTTTTTTTTGAATACTACTAACTCTATTAAAATGCAGTATCTGTTCATAACTACTTTCTCAACCTATTGTATTACCTCCACTGAGACTCAAACCCAACACCTCCCGTATAAAGGGAAGGGTTTGATGCCACTGGACTACAAGGTCTTATATAGGAGCTTAAAATTTGTCCAGTAAACTTCCTAAAAACATTGTCTCATATAAGGAGAAAAGAAAGAGACTAAAGTGGGCATATCTCTTATGTGCACCGATAATTTAGCCATGTCTGTTGAGCTACTAAGTTACCGTGATTTACACGTCTTAAATGGTCTATCAAATTGGGATGTGGGGACACTTGAAGTTGGAGATTCAACTTTTTGGGACAAGATGCCAATAAATGGAAAAAAAAAATCATGTTTACCTTATTATTTAATGAAATATTAACGAAAAAAAAAAACAAAATTATGATTTCAGGAATAATTGAGAGACCAAAAATAAATATGAAAATAATTTTAAAAAATTAAGTTTATACCTAACTTAAAATATAACTTAAGGATCAAATATGTCATTTTCGCTTTAAGTTGCTATATCCATGTTGTGTGATACCATGTAACTCCTATTTAGTGACAAAGCATAACTTTTTCCCAAAAGCTTTAAAGGATTAAATTCTCTTGCAATATTCAATTAAAGCTCTATCATTTGACAGAGAAATAATTGTATAGTTGCATAAACGCATTAGCATATAATAGTTGAAATTTAATCTTCACTCTCTTTAGATACTCTTAATAAGATAATTTCGTAAATATACCAACAAATTATTTGTATTTTTTTTTATTCTTGACTAAACGTGATCTAGTGCCAAACGTCTCCTAAGAAAAGTACTTGGCCCCACCAACTAGTGTTAGACCTTACATCAAGGCTCAAGCCGGTTCTTTTTATTTATTTATTTATTTTTATTTAATCAGAACAAAATTTTAAGGATAATTAGTAAATTGTAAAACAAAAAATGAATGAATTACTTTTTTGATACAAACAAAAATACCTATATTTTCTCAAAAATATTAAGAAATCTAAGTTGATGTAACTTTACATATTAGTTTTGGCATTTCTACACTTAGTTTTGGAAAATAAATTCTCTAAACATTAAAACTATTGATTCTGTCAAAACTCATTTTTAGTTTAAACTCTTCACATCTTACAGCTCAGAGAACACATTCTTGAAAGGATATCATTGATTTACAGACAATGCTGCAAGATCTGTATACACTTTGCCAACATTTTGGAATTACACACATTTTAAACAGATTTGTGATAATCAAATTCACTTTTACCAAAAGCCACCTTGAAGGGGAAGAATTGACAGTATACCTAGAATCATTTATTCATGTCAAAAAGTGTAAATCCAATGGTATGGTAAAATAATTACTGTTCTATCTAGTCTAGGAAGCAAATTTTAATCATTTCTCAACTTCTTTATAGCACTACTTCCATCCAGCTTCAAGTGTGTATATCCATCCCTGTAAGATTCCTGCAAAAAGGGCTTTCACCAACTAATCCTTTCAAACCCCCAGGCCAGTTCAAATGAAGTAACCAGCACAAACAACAAATTTTTTTGACGGGTAAGGTAAAACAATGAAAGATTTAAACGGGGATTAGTTCGGAAGCTGGTTCAGGAGGAGGAGCACCACCGCTGCTGCCATTGAGGACTGTCACGTTGCCGTCTGAATCAACATCCACAATAACCGAGTCGCCTTCTTTGATTTCCCGGGCAAGCATCTTCTCGGCCATGCTGTCCTCCAGGAGCCTCATAATAGCTCTTCTTAGCGGCCGTGCTCCATAGCTAGGGTTATATCCTTCCTCGACTACTCTATCTCTGAACCTCCCGGTCACCTGAAGCTCTATTTCCTTGCCTTTCAGTCTCTGGAAGACCTCCTTCAGCATAATGTCGGCAATGTCCTTAACCTCGAGTTTTGTAAGCTGACGGAACACGATCATATCATCCAATCTGTTCAGAAATTCAGGTCTAAAGTATTGTTTCAGTTCCTCGGTCACCAAGCTCTTGATTCGGTTGTAACTGCTATCCTTCTCGTCATAGCCCAAATCGAAACCAATGCGACGGCCCCCCTTCTCTATCACGCTACTTCCCACGTTCGATGTCATAATCAGGAGTGTGTTCTTGAAGTCTACCGTTCTACCCTTACTGTCTGTCAGCCTTCCATCCTCGAGAATTTGAAGCATCATGTTGAAGACATCGGGATGAGCTTTCTCTATCTCATCGAAGAGCACGAGTGTGTAAGGTCTGCGGCGAACAGCCTCGGTCAACTGACCACCCTCGGTGTAACCAACATAGCCAGGAGGAGAACCAATAAGCTTTGAGACCGTGTGTCTTTCCATAAATTCACTCATATCAAGCCGGATCATTGCTTCTTCCGAACCAAAGTAATAGGTAGCCAGTGCTTTAGCGAGTTCCGACTTCCCAACACCGGTTGGACCAGAAAAGATGAAGCTGGCTATAGGCCGATCGGGGTTCTTGAGCCCAACACGAGCACGTCGAATCGCACGACTAATGGCCTTCACAGCTTCATCTTGGCCAATAACTCGCTTATGAAGCGTTTCTTCCATTTTTAGGAGGCGGGAGGATTCATCTGTTGACACCTTCGCAACTGGGATACCAGTCCATAACGCAACAATGTGCTGAATATCAGCTTCCGTCACAACTGGACCCTCTGCATCTCCAGCCTCAGTCTCAGCCTTGCTCATCTCTTTGCTTTTGTCTATTAGGGCCGAGATCTGCACCTTAAGATCCATTTCTCTGTCGCGTAATTCCCCAGCCTGGAAAGCAATTGCATGAGACAAAGACAAAGCTAGTTCGATCTGACATAACTTGTCAAGGAAATATACCAGTTTTCAATTCACCAAACTAATAATAATATACTTGCAGAGAGGATATGGATATTATGACATTTTGCTAAAACGAAAAACGGAACCGCAAAAATATCACCTTTTCAAATTCCTGACCGCGGACAGCTTCATTCTTCTCCTTTGTTATCTTCCTTAGCTCTTTCTCAAGCTCTCTAGCTTCCTCCGGAAGCTGCGGGACAAAAGCAGTGTTAACAGAGACGACTGAAGTAAAAAGACAATAATGTACAAGCAAAACCAGTTCAGACCTGTGCATGGCGAAGTCTAACACGAGAGCCAGCCTCATCAATCAAGTCAATTGCTTTATCAGGAAGAAAACGATCACTGAAAATATTTATGTCATAAGATGCATCAGAGAATCAAAGGAAATTAAAAGGAAAAAAAATAAAATAAAATAGATGCATACCTGATGTACTGGTGTGAAAGCTCAGCAGCAGCAACGAGGGAATCATCAGTGTAGCAGAGTTTATGGTGAATTTCATATCTCTCCCGAAGCCCTCTCAGGATCTGTATTGCTTCACTCACAGTCGGTTCGGGGACCTTAACTGGTTGAAACCTTCTCTCTAATGCTGGATCCTTCTCTATATGCTTGCGGTATTCATCAAGTGTAGTAGCCCCAATACACTAACAAGTCGAACAATAGATACGCTGAGAAGCAAAAGCTTGCCAAACAATTCTGCTCCTACTCAGGTAGAGGATGGAAATGAAATATTTATTTATAATTACTAACCTGAAGTTCACCCCGAGCTAGGGCAGGTTTCAAATTGTTTGCAGCATCGATTGCCCCCTCTGCTGCTCCTGCTCCAATCAATGTGTGCACTTCGTCAATGAAAAGTATAATATCATCACTTTGTTTAATTTCATCCATTAGCTTTTTCAGCCTTTCCTCAAACTCTCCACGGTATTTTGTCCCAGCAACAAGAAGGCCCATATCTAGGGTTATAACCTACACACAAAACCAAGAGTATAGGAAAATAACAACATCCCCAAAAATGGAACAGTCCTCATATATCCAAACTTGTGAAAGGCACAAGAAAAATACAAGATGCATCTCCATTCCTTCAACGTGTAGCAAGGGAATTGGAAATAATCATTTCATAAAAAATACACTAATCATAAAATGCTGTAGTATACCTTCTTTCCTGCTATTGTTTCAGGAACATCACCATTTGCAATTCGCTGAGCTAAACCCTCAGCAATGGCCGTTTTCCCAACACCAGGTTCTCCAATAAGGCAAGGATTGTTCTTTGTACGTCGGCCCAAAATTTGAGTGACACGTTCAACTTGTTCCTGCCTTCCAACCACAGGATCTAGTTTCCCCTTCAAAATTTAAATGGTCATATAAAATTAGCTTTATTAAGAGTTTATCATCAATTGTTTTAATACCTAAAAAAAATTACTCCATATAAATTACCTCTTCAGCTAACTTGGTCAAGTTGGTGCCGTATTCCTCTAATGTAGGCATCTTTTGGCCTGAACTTCCTCCTCCAACACTAGCACCAACAACCTCTGCACTCTCACCAACCATTCGAATCACCTATTGAAAATAAAAATTAAAATAACATCAGAATACACAACCAAACAGGTCCATCTCCACACCTCAACCCCACCCCCCAAAAAAATGCAATCATTTTAAGAATATAATACTTGCCTGCGTGCGAATGTTACCTGGGTCAGCACCCAAGTTTTCAAGGACACGAGCAGCCACACCTTCACCTTCACGAAGCAACCCAAGCAGCAAATGCTCTGCTCCAATATAATTATGGCCTAAAAAACAAGGCAACCAACCAAATTAGACAATACAGCCCAAAACAAAATAACTTGACAGTTGAAAACCAAATGCACCAGTCCATTAAGATACTAGAAGAACAGGATGTATAAAAGCAAGCAGAAAAAAGATACCTAGTTGTCGAGCTTCCTCAAGAGAAAGTTCCAAGACACGCTTTGCCCGAGGAGTAAAAGGGATCTCAATAGCAACAAACCCACTCCCCCTTCCAGTTATCTTCTCCACCTCAATACGAGCATCTTTTAAGTTAATGCCTGTGGATTTAAGAACCTTGGCAGCAATCCCAGTTCCCTCGGCAATGAGACCCAAGAGAATCTGTTCCGTTCCAACATGATTGTGCCCAAGACGCCTAGCTTCCTCTTGGGCAAGCATAATAACTTTTATAGCTTTTTCTGTGAAGCGCTCAAACATAGCTTTAACTACAAACCGGCTACCTCTTTCTTTTCTAGTAAAGGTCACTGCTGCCACCTTGGAATGGAGTGTGGTGTGCCTAGGTCTAGTTATTGTATCTAAAGCATTGCATCCCCTTAGTCCTGTGAAAGCTCTAAGCCTTGAAGAAGTTGTCTGTAAACTGCACATCATTTTAACTGTCCTCCCTTTTTCAGGTCCTTTAAATTGTCCAATCCTTTGACCAGCAACCGAAGAAGGGAAGCTAGTTGAGTGAACTATAGCTCTAGCCATGATGCCTGCATAATGATATATAACATTTCAATGTCCATATAAAATAAAATAAAATAAATATAGACATCTACAAGCAACCTTCACCACCAAATAAGTGGCTAATGCCCATACTAAACAAACTATGTGCAAAATCATATTAAAATCAGACGAAAAAATCAACATATCAGAATAGTAGGCATCAAGTGGGCATACACTCCAGTACCTGAGGAGTTTACAAAAAGGATTAGACATTCTAATAGCCCATTTAACATATATAGCTAGAAAAAATATAGATTTAAAGATAAAAAGGGTTGAGAGATTCTTAACCTGGGCAATGCTATAAAACAAAGCAAAATTAATTTACAGAAGATCAACAAATTTAAGACCTAAAGGGAGGTGAAAAGATCAAGAGCCATTATGAAGGTTGGCCAGGATTGGTTAATATGAACACATGTATATAAGTGAATGATGTATATGTCTCATTTGGTTATGGGCAATTATAACTGTTACCATTTACAATTATGCATTGGAAACTATCATATCTATCTATCTATATTTCAATAAGGCCTAGCAGCATTCTATATTTCTACTTCTTTATGATGACTTAAGCCATAAAACTGATAAGTCAAGCAATCTGAACATGATTTGATATCAAGGTAGGATCTTTTTTATTGAATTGGATATTTTTGAACAAGTAAAAAAAAAAAAAGGCTTCTTTACAATGATTTAAGTCGGCAAGATGGTTACACAGAAGCTAAGCTATACTGAACCGCCCATTGTCGACAATCTCCCAAGAGACGCATATACACAGAGACACACATATAAGAAGATGTAAAAACATGGAGGAAGGAATTACCCAAAACTGAAGGTTGATGGCGTGGTGGAGCGTCTGAACTCTGAAGGTTGGCACCTAAAATGTTAGGTTAAAGTACGTGCCAGAAGAGTCGTGCGAAGTCTACGAGGATCATGAAGCACGGTCAAATGTAGGTAACAAAACCCTAAACCCTCCAAAATGGTGTTTTGCGAACCGTTTGGGTTTTAGCATAAATGCATAAGAGTCCTCGTTGGTCCACACCACTTCGACCCAATCTTCCTATTTTAAGGATCTCTTTAGAAATATGAAAAACATTTTTTTTAAAAATATTTTTATTTTTTGATGTTTCGCTGAAAGTTCGAAAGTAATTTTTGTTTATTTGGTTGAAAGTTTAAAAATATTTTTTTGATTAATTATTTTTATAAGTAAAACGTAAATTTATTATAAAGTTATTTCTTATAAAATACGTAGTATTAATTATTCTAAGGAAAATTTGTATTTTTCGTTCCTAAGTTATATGGTAATTGTATAATTCGTCCCTGAATGTTAATCATGTCTACTTTTCGTCTCTAAGTTATCATTAGTGTTGCACTTTTCGTCTTTGAATTATACTAAAATTGAAAATGTTGTCCCTAATGTTTTATTAGTAAAGAGATGAAAAGTGCAACGTCAATAACTTAGGGACAAAAAGTGAGTATAACCAACACTTAAGGACGAATTCTACAATTATCCTATAAGTTATGGACGGAAAGTGTAATTTTTCTCTTATTTTAATAATAATGATAATTATTGTTTATATTTAAATAGAATTATAAATTAAAATTTATAATATATAGTCAAAAAAGATTAATAATTATTATAATAAAAATATGTAAATAAATGGTTTTTAATTTTATCTTATTATAATATATATATATATATATATATATTGATAAATTTAATAATTCCAAGCTAAATAAATTGTCTAAATATGTAATATAGTTATTAGAGACTACATTAATCCATATAAATTTAAAAAATTAAATTCTTTTTTTTTTTAATTTGATAGAGGGGGGAAATCTAAATAAAATACAGAAGTCTCTACCCGAATTATACAATAGGCGCCATAGTGGGAAGCCTACACTATCATGCTCAAGCAGATTCAGAATATTTTCCGAAGGGTCCCTAATGTAATTTTTAATTAAATTCATTTAATTTGTAAATGTAACTTTCTCAATTATAATCAAAAAAAAATATAAAATATAAAATATAATTAAAAATAAAATTATAAAATTTAAAAAATATGTGTTCATACATATTTATATTTTTAAAAATGCATACATGCATATACTTATGCATTTTTTTTACCCAAACTTATGCATTATATTAATCCTACAAAATTAAAATGATATTTTTTAATTTCTAAATTTAATTATTTTAATTATAATATATCAATATAAATTATAATTATATAAATTATATTATAGAATTTTCATAAATAATAAATATTATTTGTATATACACTGTTATGCATCACACGGGTAAAACACTAGTAAATCAAACAAGATAAAATAACATATTCTTCAAATTTTAAAAAATTGACTTAAAAAGAATATTTTCCTTCCAACGTAGTGGAACAAAATACTACGTATCTATCAATTAAATCAAACCCCTTGAGGCCAGGGATTCCTCCTTGTCGTTTGCAAGCTTGTGGTCCGGAAGAGCAATAGCAAATCAAGACAAACTAATACACGTAAACAAATTCGCCAATGCTTCTTCACCAAATAAAAGATTCGCCAATTCTTGCAGTGGGAAATTATTCTAAAATACCACTTCAGCTTCATTAATTTTGTATTCAACTATTTTTTTTTTAATACAACTGACCCTATTACATCGTAGTACATGTTCATCTATACTTTTTCAACCTATTGTAGCACAAAGAGTCAATATAACCTCCACTGAGGCTCGGCTCGGCTCGATCTCATGACCCCTCATATATGAAAATCACTTCATGTCATATGAGTATAAGGTGTTTGTGGAGATTGAAACAGGTAGATGCGCTAAATGTTTAAGGTCTTAGTTACATTTACTGATTAGCGATATTAAAAATATATTGTATTATTTTTCGCATGTGAGTATCTCTTTTGTTAAACGGTTTGCGAATAGGATTACCCATAGTTTGCGAGGGAATCCCTTTCTTTTCTTTCGTTTATCATTGATCTTGCATAGCGCAAGAATCTCCTTCCAGGAAATGTATAAATATGCATGCTAATTAGCCTGTATTCTTCATCCTCTCATCATTGATTCCTCATTTCTTCATTCTTTTACTTTCTCAAGTAGATAGTCATATATATACCTACTCTTGTATTTCATTTGAGAGTTTAATACCCATTTATTCCATATTCCCAATTTGTCATTTTATTCGCTTCCGCATTATTTTGCTATAATCCTAAACATGTCTAATTGAAATTTGCTCGATGACTTATTTGAACTTTATTTCTAAATAGTATTAAAACCAACAAATAGAATAGAATAGAATTAAATAATATTAGAAACCATTTCAATATTAGAAACTCACAAATCCCAACAAAGAAAAAATAAAGACCACTGACTTATTGCATATTTACAATTGTAGAATAAAATTGCAAGGCAAGGTTTCCTACAAAGGTTTTTTGTTTTTTTGTTTTTTGGTTTTTTTTTTTTCATATTGTGCTAATATCCATATTATACAAGATGAGACTAATTCAGCCGAGTCTAGTTGAATCAATCGAATCAAGAGGGGGGCTCTCCTGTGGGTATTTGGATTGAGCGAGTACTTACAAGAGGGTCTCCAGAAATGCCACGATTGCCATACCAGCTGCCCAAACGTCATCGTCCAACACATGCTCTTCGGGGGAATGACTAATGCCTCCACGGCAGCGCACAAATAGCATCCCAACCTGTTACAGGAAAGCAAAAGCGATCACCTCTGGCTCTGAAGATCCATTCTTTACTGTTGAGGCTGAGTAAGAGCGTACCTTGGTTAGGCGAGACATAGCCATTGCGTCGTGTCCAGCTCCACTCATCAGTACAGGGACATCATCGTCTGTTGTCTCCCCGGTGATTCTTGTAAAAGCAGTGTGAGCTGCAGATTTGAGCTGTGAACTCAGTTTGGGATCGCAAACCACTGCATTTGCATCATGCTGAAACAATCCCGACATATAGTTATATTAGTCTTTAAACGACTTGGTGGGTGGGGAGGGTAGGGCCCTGCTCCCATGAGAACCATGCCTTAGGTGAGAACGTGAGAACTGTATGAATGGACCGCAACTACTCCAGGCATGCCAGGAAACCTTTGACGAAGATGGAGTAGTTGCAGTGCATTCATAAAGTAGTTGTGGTGCATTCGTGCAATTCTCACTTAAGGCATGGTTCTCATGTGAACCGGATTCTTGGTGGGTGCATGTAAATGCCATAAAATGAGATGATCTCGCACCTTGCGTTCGATGACACAAAAAACATTGCGCTTGTCGCATAACTGATGCATGCGGTTTGAAAATTCATAGATGATAGCTTCTCGTCCTGTATCATCCATTGCCCTTATGTCTACCGTGAATTTTACCTGCAAGCACGTAAGACATTTCCAAGGGAAAGCAGATTGTAATTGCTGTGTAAAACCAACACAAATGGCAACTATATCATGGATATTCATGTGCTTTTTCCTTGGCTAATTTCTAGGTTTCAGGAGTACTTGCCTGGCCTGGAATGACGTTACTTGCACTTGGCCAGGTTGAAATTTCTCCAACAGTACAGACGAGAGACCCTGCAAGAGATTTCACCGTTGATGTCGGGCATTCATCATCATAGGAGAGATAATACTCGGGTTGTTTACAAAGGTTTTCCAATAATACAATCAGTTCAGCGGATGCAACCATAGGATCTTGGCGCATAGCCATGGGTACTGTTCCCGCATGCCCTTGTGTGCCTCTCACCGTCACCTGCAATGTGACGAAATTCGTATACGGTGAACCTCCGATCAAATATATAATGCCAGCTTAATTTTTTTTTTAAAAAAAATAATATAATATTTATATGAATCAAAATAAATGTTAATGTACCTTTAACCTTGTCTGTCCTGCAATGCCTTTAACTAAACCAAGAGGAAGGCCAAGATTCTCTAACACGGGACCCTGCTCAATATGAACCTGCAAAAACAGAATTAATATGAACAACTTGAGCTTCAATACGTGCTATAAGTGCTATCACACAGTACGAAAATTGACAACATACTTCAATATAGTCTGAAACAGATTCTTGGTCGTATTTGAGCTTCAATAGGTTTTCTTCTGTAATATCTAGAGAGTTTTTTCTGAGAGCGCTTTGCACTGTCACCCCACTGCAATAAATAGCATAATATTAATGTACTAAAGAATAAGTTTTATACGGGTATATACGAGATTTAAAGTTACTCAAGCGGACCCCTTATCATGTATATGCAATGTTGTAACTGGTAATGTACCGGCAATAGCCGCACTACCCAAGAAGGTGGACTGAAACCTAACTCCTTCCTCGTCACTGAAAGCAATGACCTGCAAAAGGCCCGGGAAGTAAAGAATCGGACATTAGATAAGCAAGCCTTCGTTCTTTCGAGGTTTAGTGGTATAATTTTGTGCCTTAATGGAGGTGACAAAAACCACTAAAAAGATCAACCTTTCTAGAAAGATTGTACGAATCTCACCTCAACCGGTTTGCTTAGTTTCTCTAATCGCCCGGTTGTTTTCAAAACCTTCAATGCAGATATCGCAGTTATTATTCCTAGCGCGCCATCGAAATATCCAGCATCAATAACCGTGTCCTGTTAGGAACACACAACAGGTCATCTTCAGTTTCAGCGCAAGTACAAATAAGCTTATGGTTAAGCAAAAACTATTTCAATAACACGCAAGGTAAATTGCTTTACCAAATGAGAGCCAATTAACAAAGCCTTCCCACTTGGATTAATCCCCTCAACCCGACCATGAACATTTCCCATTTGGTCTATCCATCTGGAATTAGTGGCAACCACAGTTTAGTTTCTGAAATATTATGCAAAAAGTGCGAGCAAGGCCAAACTCACGTTCTCAAACCCGCATCCTCCATCCATGAACGGATCCGGTTCCCAGCTCTTACCGAAGCAGGGCTTTGGAAAGTCCTCTCGAGATAGTTATCTGCATCACTAACCTGCCAAGTCATGTGAAAATGGAGTTCCCGATGAAATAAAGGATAACCAGACAAGCAATTTTAATCAACTAAGGAATTTTGCACTAGATGTATGACAGCCCAACAACATATAATATTGACATAGCATTTTGACTTAGCCCTAGAGGTCTTTAAATATATGATATCCCTACTCCATACTCACATCAATCACCACCAAAACAACACACGCGTGGATAGAAAATAAAATAAAATAAAATCAAAGTAGCGGAAATCAAATATCCTTTTCAAGTGTGTATACTAAAAGTAATTACTTCTATCATTACACTACACACATAACTAAACAGACGATTATCGCATAACAGACTGAAATGAGCTAATACCTTTCCAAGCTCATATAGCCTTGACACAGCCTCCTCCTTTAGGATTTGCGGAAACAAATCATATTTTTTGCCTACTTCATTTTCAGAACCTGGTCAATCAATATAGTTAATCACAATAAAGAAGATAGAGCAATATATAATATAATAACATTCACAAAAATAGAGAGCACAGAATGATAATCAATTGACAATGACAGATTGGCAGAAGAGTTAACAAAACTAACTCCCAATCAAATACAACAATTAACATACAAATCACATTTCATAAGAAAAACACGGTAACTTTTAATCAAAATTAGGGGCATAGATGATTTAAAGGCATCAATCTAGAACACTTGACAATACAATACAATACCATTCACCAGAATGACACCCTCACCATAAACATACCAATCAAACATTACTTTTGACATGGTATTTTAATTCATCCTAAGAAGATCAATGAAGCAAAAAGCTTCAATCTTTTCTATACCCTTTACAAACAGAATAGTAATTAATGGATATAATGATAAAAATCCTTAAAACCACACCAGAGAGTAAACTCCAATTTATCAGAAACAAATCATCCCATACAATATAAATATAAATATAAATATTCCATCCACACGACATTTAGAAAAGCAGTGAATAACCAGCCACCAAAACGCCCAAATCTTCAAATCAGTGAACACATATTCCAATATACTCAAAAGAGCAACCAGATTGCATCAAAGGGTCTCAAGATTCCAGATTCCCACACACAAAAAAACACAAGGAATGCAAAAAAGGCAAAAATAGGACAAAAAAAGAGTGAATAATCACCAGAAAATGCTACGACAGGACACAGAAAGAGCAGGAACAAGGGAAAGATTGCATGGGGTTTGAGAAACGTGTGGGATTGGCGAGAAAAGGAAGAAGAAGGCATCGCCATGGGCATGTGGAGAGGAGAAGAGAAGCGAGAGAAGTTGGGCACGGCACTTGGAACTTGTTTCTTCTCCTCCCCCACTCAAACCAAATCGCAAGTGGATTCTGGCTCATTGATAGGATCTTGAAGACACCCGTAGCGCACCACACACAGAATACTACTTCGTTTTCTGTGCTCGTCAGCCGCTGTCTCGTGAGGGTCACGTGTGGTCCCCAGGTATATACATATGGACGAGACGACGGAACCTCTTGCCTTTGCCCTTGTGGGCTCCACGGTATCGCTCTGCCTCTCTGCCTTGGTACGTTAACCAGAACACATGGATAGATAGATTACTTTCAACAAAATCCTCCCGTGCCCAGATTCACTACAAACCTTTTTAATTCCCTTTTTTATACTTTTTTTTTTAAAAAATAAAATAAAATACTCTAAAGTACATTAAATTTTGAGAAAATATTATTTATAAAAAGAAAAATGATTAAATAGACTCTAAACTTTATACTAAAAGTCAATTAGACATCTAAATTTTAAAAAATATAATTAAATTCTCAAATATATTATTTTCATGCAACTAAATTCACCAACTAGTTACAAACCTGTTATAGGCAGTCATTCTCATTCCAACAAAAAATCTGACAAATCTCTAGCTACAATCACTTCTTATTGTCTTCTTCGGGAGAATTTTTGGTCCCCTTCTCCGGGAATGGCCACTTCTGGTCGCCTTCTTCAGAGAAGGCGACCTTTTCTGGTTGCCTTCTCCCGAGAAAGCGACTTTTTCTGGTCACTTTCTCTGGGGATTGAGACCTTTTGTGGTTGCTTTCTCCGAAGAAGGTGACCTGTTCTGGTCTCCATTTTCGAGTAGTCGACTAGTTCTGGTGTGCTTCTCCAACGAAGGCGATCTTTCGTCGGAGAAGGCTACCACGTGGTCTATGGTTATTTTTTTGGCAAGAATTTGTGTGAGACTGTCTCACCGTGAGACGAGTCGGGTTGGGTTGGGTTAAGATGCAAATGTAATACTTATACGCACAAATGTCATACTTAAACGCTCTAATGTAATACTAATAATGAATAAAATTTTTGTTACTTATAAGGGTAAATGTAATACTTTTAAGGGAAAATACAATACTTTTACATTTCAATTTAAAAGTACGGAGTATTACATTTTTCCTCACAAGTATTATATTCTCTTATAAGTAAGTGACACTTGTCAACATTACTTATTATGAAAAATGTATTACTTTTTCTCTTATAAGTAACAAAATTTGTATTCTTGATTAGTATTATATTTGAGCATATAAGTATGACATATGCACATATAAGTATGATACCTGCATGTTGCTTCGACCCGACCCGTCTCACGAATAAGGATCCGTGAGACGGTCTCACACAAGTGTGACCCTATTTTTTTTGGGCACAATGTATCTGGTCAATGGCAAAATGTGCAGTTAACGGTGCAATTTTACTCGTAACCTGTTGGTTATTAGTAAATTTGACTTATTTAACCAAAAATAATATATTTGAGTGTTTAATTGCACTTTTTAAAAATTTAAGTACCAAATTAACTTTTGATGTAAAGTTATGGACCTATTTGACCCTTTTCCCTTTATAATATTTTTTTTTTACAATATTGTGAATTAAAATGTCGTATATTTATAAAATTGTATATTGCACTTTCCTTAATTATATACTGATAATAAAACACAATGTATAATTTTACAAAGCATATAACTTTTGTGACACATGGTATTATAAAATTTCTCTACTTTTTATTAACCATTTTTCATTACAAGTTAATAACTATAAATAAACCTCATCAATAATTGATATACATAATATGACATCGCTTCTAAATTGATAGAAAATTTGTTGAATACTAAAAATATGGTACGTTTTATAATTTGATAAAATTAAAGTAATTTAATTTTGTCAAATTCTTGACAAAAAAGAAGAAGAAGAAAAAAAAGACTTGTCTATAATTGCTAGTGGTCATCCAATATTGTATGGAGTAGAATTTGTGTTAATAATATTATCATGAGAATTATTATGATAATATTATTTACAAAAAAAAAAAAAAAAAAACCACACACAATATTGGATACTAAAAATAGCAAGAATCAAGTAAATGTTAACCTATCTACTATAACATGTACTTGATTCTTGCTATTTTTAGTATCATATCCAATATAGTGGAGTAGATTTTTTTTTTTTAAATAATATTATCACAATAATTCTCATTATGGTGATATGTAGTCAAAATATCGAAGGCAAAAGAAAATCAAAGGTACTATTTATTAACGGTTGTGAATTAATATTCATTTGCAAGTTAATTATATAACACTCATTAAATAATATAATTTTGTTTATATGAATATGCTTAACACATTAACTTACATAGGATTAAAAGGTTTAAAGTGATACATAGGATAGTGAACATATGAGAACCACCATCTTTATGAGTTCATAAAAACTACGTAGTCAGGTGCATTAAAAAATCAAATATGTGAATAAATTTAGTTGGAGTTCAAAATTCGCTCGTGTGCATATGAGACATGTGTTGTGTGTATATCCTATATTCGCTCGTGTGCATATGACATTTCATCGACAATTTATAATATAAAATTTATTTTCACTACACACTTTTAAATAATAGGTATAGATTTTTTCTTCCTCACTAAAATATATGGTGATAATATTGTCTTTTGCCACCAAATACAACATCGTTAACCTGGAGGCGTGGAAAGCATTGCCACGAGCCCACGACGGCGGAGAACGAATCTAGTCGGTCTTCTTTGGTAGGCGAACGTTGTTTGATCGAGACTATAAATAGTATGTGGAAACGATGAACTTAATTTTTGACGAATTTGTATAATTTAGTTAATATAAAAATTTGTGTGGAATGGTTTTAAGTTAAATAGATCCTAAATATATAATGCCTTATAGTAAAATTATACAGTATTACTTTTATAAATTTAAAAGTATTGGGTTTTTAATTCTTTACTAGTAAAATTCTGAAGTACTGTAATATTTTACTTTGAAAATATAATTCTTGTAAAGTGTATGCTACATATTCGAATTGGCTAAATAGGTCGATAAATATTATACAAAAAATTAATTAAATTTTTAAATTTTTAACACTTGTGATGAAGTTAATCAATATGTTAATTGTCAGAGAGTATAGCCAGAATCTTAGTGACATGTTATCATAGGTTCAGTTTTTAAATTTAATGTATAAAAATAACATTTTAATTAATTCAATTACACTTTTTAAAAGTTTAAAAATCTAAATAATCTTTTATATAAACTTTAGAGATTTATTTTATTATTTTTCCCTATAATATAATATTGGTTGAATTGATTAATTGAAAGTGTGAAAGACATTTCCAGAATAATCCAGCCCCTGTATGCCCCACATACTCTCCTATTCCAACTTCAGTTGATGATTACTGCTCTGGCGACTGCTGAGCCATGACAGTGTTGTGTTACACAGTGCATAGTAGACGTCCATTACCATCGTGAATTGTTTTTAACTTTTTTTTTCTTTTTTCTTTTTTCCCTATAAATTTTTTCACATCAAAATTCACTTTTACAAAAAATAAGATGGCGTTCAAATAAGAATGGTGCATCCACGAGAGAACTGAGAACGCATGACATTCGTAACACGTGTACAGATCTAACGGATAAGAAACACTGATTTTTTGCGGTAGCATTTTCATAAATAATTGAAATTCATAAATAATTGAAATCAAAGTGAAAGTAAAATATATTACAAGTGCAAGTAGCAATTTCATATAGTGCAGTGCAAGTAATATGTATTACATGCAAGTAAAATGTACAATTAACATCAATACTAAGTGCACTTAACGTTATAACTAGTTGCACCTAACGTTAAGTGCATGTAAGTAAATACTTTATTTGTCCTATTTTATCTGTCTTACTTATGGTTCATTAGTCAAATCAATTCTCTTTTTTTTTTTTGTTTATTTTCTTTAGAATTTTTTAATTATTTTTAAATTTAATTTCTAAATATATAAATTTTGTATACTAATATTGGACTTAATATTAAGAAAATTTGAATTAAAAACAACTTTAGTAAACTCTTGTTAATAAAATCAAACACATAAAGGGTGTGTTTGGTTCATAAATTTAACTATCAGGAATGGAAATCAAAGTCATTCTTATTGTTTGGTAGACGGGTTTCTAAAACACTGCTACTATGAGATTTGATTACCCCTTAATTAGAAAACACATTCATTAATAAAATAAGGGTTTCATTCTATTATTCTCCTCCTAATTGGTAATTTGATTTTTATGTTTGAATTAGTGCTTTTAGATTTTTGTTTTTTTTTTTGTTCATATTAGTGCTTTGGATGTCTTTATATTAGAATAAATTGTCTGGACTTTTTATTTTTGTATTTTTAAAACCTTTATTCTCATTATAGATCATACATAACCAAACAATAATATTGGTAATCATTTCAATTTTACCCTACTACCAAACATACATGAAAATATTTTCACAAAAACCTATTATGTTTATCAAGTATTTGATTCTTATTCCGATTTTGATTTTGAATTCTATGTGCAAACCAAACACATCCAAAATGAGACGGAGAGTATATATATATACATACATACTAGTATTTGTACGCGCGATGCGCAGAAGTTCATGCCCAATATTAAAACATTAATAAATATAAATAGTTAAAACTTTTAATTCTAATTATATACACAAATATAGTATATGTATTTTATACAAACACATATATGATTTACCATGTATAGAAATTTAATTAAAATATAATCAACCATTAAATTAATTATATAATGATTTTACATTAAGAAATAAGAAAATGATATGATAGATATAGGTGTATGATAATAATGATGGAGTTAAAAACTAACGGTGTTATAACGATGTAAGGGTAGTTTTGTATAACAACAATGTAGTAGGGACAATTTTGTCTAATAATATTGCAGTGTACAACATTTAAAGTAAAATATACAAATCTATTAGCATATAGAAAGAGGGACATAAATCAAGAATATAACATTGATTGAGACTTATTAAGTTTTTAGATTAGATATATATTCAAAAACTTTCCCCTTCTTTCTCTCCTCTCCCTCTTGCCATTGAGGTTTCTCTTCTAGAGTGCCCGGGCCCACATCTTGGCTTTTGCGCAAGAGAAAAGAAAACACCACCAAAATGCAAGTGCAATGTACATCATAGTCATGCAACCCTACTTTGATTTATTTAACTTAAAAGTATTACTACGTATATTATTGTTCATATAAAGACAACTTATTATTTTATCCACTAAATAAGATTCATAAGAATATTTAATTAACGCTAATGACTTTATAGTCTAGTGGCACAAAGTTGCTCTCTTATATGGAGATCATAGATGTGAATCTCAATGAAAGAGGTATTGACTTTTTATACTTCAATAGATTAAAAAAACAGTCATGAATAATTGAATAAATACTACGCTCTAAAAAAGTCAATAGTACTCAAAAAAATATTTTTTTTAATTGAAAAAAAAGAATATTTAATTAACAATATAGTAGTCCACAACGATTACCTAATAAATAGGAAGATGGCATGTATTAAATAAACACATAACACGTGCATGTGTATGTTTTGAAGGAAAGTGACAATTATGAAATTAATTAGAGGGTTCAATGGTTCATGCACTAGTACAATTTATTTAATTTAAATTTAATGATAAAACAAATTGAAACGGGTCTGAATCAATCAATTTTAATAACAAACAAAATCAAAATAATGTAAATAATTTAAAAAGGGACAAGCTAAGAATTGTTAGGTAATTACTTCTTGAATAGCTTGTGTATTACAAGAATGTAGTAATGAAACAAAGAAAGTCCGATCCTCACTAAGACAAAGAGCATACTAATTCAGTTAATCGCACTAAATAACTCCCGGTCCGACAAATAGGGCACTCCATAAAATTAGGTCTTCCCTCATTCAACATTTAGCCTATTCTAGAGGCCGACCTCATCGACTGAGCATCTTCATGGCCTCTGCTTCCCATATCGTGACCGAGCTTAAGTCATAGCCAGCCAACTTTATAACCGTGAACCGGCACGACCTCCACTTCTTTGGGTAGTGTTTGGTTAAACTAGGGTCTTCCTAATACATTTTCTAAGTTTATACCTAAGTCGGTCATCAGCAGCCTGCTTCACCTTGAATTACGCCATGTTTCTTAGGTTAAAAAAGTTGAGTTGAATATAATCTAATATATCCATCAAAATGCACTAATTAAAAAAGTAGAAAGTGCGTTCAAAAGATGATTTCATTGCACTTTTATCATTCCGTATTTGAAGATTTACTTTAGATTATTATTTTTATTCTACTCCTTTTGACTTCTTTTTGCTGAAGTGGACGCTTATATTAAAAAAATAAAAAAGAAATATTAACGTGGCAACCATTATAGTAAAGTATAAAATCAATTTTGACTATAATTGAATCTTATTAGAAAACAACAACAATAATGATAATAATAATCATAAAAAAATCTACAATATACAATTTACAATCTACAAACTTAATAAGAGCCAATAAAATTAGACCCTTAACGAGAATTAAAAAATGTTCATGTAATTATTTGTTGAAATAAATGGTCCATATTATTTTGATTTTAATATATTTTATTATATATTTTTTTTACTTTACCATCTATTATATCATTTACTTTTCTTAAATACTCATACATTCCGTTAGTGTTAGTGTAGACTTCAGTGATGAAATATTTCGTTAACTATTTATTATTATTGACTTACTCATTGATTTTCATAAGGAAGGTCTTAGGTTTGGACCTCATCCGAATCAAAATTGACATCATTGTTAAACATATACTATGAATATATTAGTGTGTATTAAAAAATACAATATAAAATTTAACATGAACTTTGGTCAATTAATTAGAATCATACATTGGGCATTGATGAAATGGTAAACCTAGTTTACAGTATATATTCAACATAGATGAAAAACTATGCCTATTATCATTGTCTTTTGGGGAAAGGAGTATTTGGTTCTGTTTTTGAATGTGCACTGCGCCAAGGTGCTAAAATTGCAGTGAAGCACACTAGGAGACTATATTAAATCAAGAATCCATTTCTGGCAGAAGTGGCAAACAAGAGGAAACGTGGATCATGTCAATTAATTTATAGGGTTTTGCGTTGCAAAAATTATACTTGGGTACTATCCAGCGAGGGTGTTTCCCTCTAAAATTATTATTGCACTAGTTAATTTTATGAAAAATTATGTCACAGATCGATCATAGCTATTTCTTGAAATATTACTTTTATGAAAAATTTAATAATCCTGCATTAATACTTAATTAAGAGACTAAACTACACTGCTACAGAATGACCATACCTAAATCAATCACAAAAAAGTGAAACTAATTAATATCGAGGAAAAGAATAGAAATGTTATTGGGTTTTTTTTTAAGAAAATAACTTATTGTTTTAAAAAAATCTAAAAAGTTGTTTTAAATAATTTTTTGAATTTTAACGTTTTGAAGCAATAAACTATTACAAAAAACTGATTAACTAAACACTGATATTGATTGTTTAAACATATAGTTATAACAGAGTCAATAGTACTTAAAAAATTTCTAATAATTTTACTTCTGTCTACCAAATAATACAAAATTTAAATTCTTATTTCATTTTTGTTTTTTTTTTTTCACGAAATTATAATTCATTTCCTCTTTAATTCCATGATTACAACCAAAAGGCATCGTTATAAGACAGCCGACATGCATGTGCCATCACAGTCATAAAATCCAACTTCGATTCCTTTAACTTAAAAATAATGACAGCTTATTATTTTATCCGTGAAATAAGAATATTTAATTTAACAAAAATTCATAGCCGGAATCTAACAAATAAGAAGATGTGGTCAAATAAACACGGTCAGGTGTGTTCAAAGGAGGGTTATGCATATCATTATTGTTTCTTTAATTTGCTCTTTTATTTCCTCGTATCAATTTTTCTTTTAAGATTCTATTATGATGATTATCTTTTCAAAGATTCTTTGTTGATAAAGTGTGTATATATATTCAATTGAGAACTAATAGTATTGTAACTTGTGAACTAATATCATCCCTCCATATAACATGATTAAGGGCTAAAAATTAATGAAATAAATATAGTAGTATTTATGTAATTATGATAATGCATTTGGAAATACTTCTCCTAGGCACATTAGCATGCATGACGTAATCCTCCTGTTCGAACCGGGGTTTGTAACCAAACTCCTCCTAAGGAGGATAGATGGTGAGATTCGGGTGAGATCCAATGCAGATCCAACTTTCGATCACTCGTGGAATCTGGACGGTCTAGGAGGGACCACCACGGCTCATCTCTTCTCGAGAATCCATACATCTCTTATCAATGTATGAACAGCTATCTCTCGAGCACATGTTGAGGTTCGACCTCAATGGGAAAAGAAAATGGAACAATTAACAACGCATCTTCACAGACCAAGAACTACGAGATCAACCCTTTCATTCTGGGGCGATGGAGGGATCGTACCATTTAAACTGTTTTTTCAATAATGCATTCGCGGATAACTAATAGTGCACACACATGACTGTATTATTATAAGAGTACCTTTTAAGTGCATTGTCAAATTGTTCATGAATTTACTATCCAGCATTGACAAACATACCGTTATAAATACAAAAATATCATTGTAATTTTTCCTTGGTCATTTTTAATATTTATTTATTTATTTTTGCATGACTCCCCTACCCCGCCTTTTTTTTTTTTTTAATTTGAACATCAAAGGGGAGGGGAGCCCTGGGAAACCCCTCCTTGTTTATCTTGACATTTTTTCCTTGCAAGTTGCAACACATCTCCTACCAAGCCACCCTTTTTTTTTACGGAAAATACTAACATGAGTTTATAGATCAGGAATGGAAATTAAAATCATATGTTTTCCTCTCAAATTTTAAAGACTATATAATGTGTTGAAGTTGTAAACAAAATAATTTCGAATTGCTAACTTTTATTTTCTTGGGAGGATGAGGGGAACTTGCAACCACTATCGAAAGTATGCATTAGGTAAACCTTGCATTGTGACTCTACCAGGCAAAGGACCACAAAGAGGTAAACCTGCCTAGGTTGTCCATAGCTGACTAACTTAAACCAGAAAATCAATAGCGGTTGCTTCACTGAAAGTCGAACTTGGAACCTTATAATTGCCAAACCAACAACTCGACTAACTTCACTGGAGTTTCACTTTCAAATTGTTAAGTTTTGATCTTTAAATAAATCGAATTAATTAGATCATCATAAATTCATAATCTGTCACTAATTGACCACTGTTTAGTTTGATTTTATATTATGTACATATTATTGGAGAGTTACAGTGTTTATGACTCACGGTTTAAACTAAAATGCTTTGTGTATGTAATTTAATGACGTTAATATTACTTATCGTAAAAATTATTGTTATAACACAAAGTATAACTAACATAACTTGAATTTGTGCCGTTGAAACCATGGACGACGCCATAAAATGGCCTTCGAAGTACAGTTGCACAAGAAAGGATATTAGCCTTGGTTGTTTGTTAGTTAGAAAGTTTAAATTTTAATTGTACCCTTGCATGCATATGTTAATTACTTGCACCATTAAGTGTAAATGATTGCATTTTAAGTGATTTTACTTGTACACTTGCATCTGTTACTTGCACTTTTAACACACGTTATTTGCACACGCAGTTCCATTTAATTCCAAAAATGCTGCCATTGTTTTTGTAAATCACGTCTGATTCCGTTAACCTTCTTAGATGGATGGCTCATATATATATATATATATATATATACCAATTTTTTTTAAAGGTGATTAAGACTTAACTTTCGTGATGCTGCTTATTATTCTCAACTTAATTTTACATAACTTAATCAAATGATGTGTTACGTTTGAATTAAAATATTAAATAAATAATAAAATTACACATTATTTTATATATTTATTTTTTTAAAAGATGATTAAGACTTAACTTTCGTGATGCTGCTTATTATTCTCAGCTTAATTTTACATAACTTAATCAAATGATGTGTTACGTTTGAATTAAAATTTTAAATTAATAATAAAATTACACTTATTATTTTATATATTTATGCACAGGAGACTGAAACACACATGTGAGTGCTGACCAGACGAAGAGACGACCAACAACACAGCCGGCATGTAAGTGCAAATAATTGTCTATCATACAACCCCTCCACTTTGATTTGATTAACTTAAATATTATTCATCGGATAAAGACAGCTTAATTATTTATACATGGAATAATAATATTTAATTTAAAAATAATTAATAGCCAGAAACTAACAAATAAAAGGATTTCATTAAAAAGAAAAAGAAACAAAAAACACAGACCACGTGGTGTTCTATGAAGAAGACAAATTAAAAAGTGGCTCATGCATATCATTATAATTTTTTTTTCCTATTTTAATAATGCGCAAAATGAAAATAAAAGGTCATTTCAAAAGCCTAATTATTTCTTTGCACTTTTATTACTCTGTATTGAGATATAATATTTAATTTATTGTATTATTATGATTATTTATTGTACCTCTTTAATTTGTTGAAGAATTGTTGATTATTTATATTATATTTTCCTCTCAAAATTATCTCGTAATTTTTACTTCTTATATGTCGTGGTTATATTGAATTCTTTCTTCTTTTCTTTTCTTTTTTTTAATATTTGATTATTATGTTAAACTTTTTCTTTTGGGTGATATCCTTTTATTTAAGTCATAATGAGGTCAAGTATTATAACTCGATCATCGTTAATGAATAATTTTTTAAAAAAGTTTATAGATATATTATGTTCAGTGGTGAATATAAAATGTAATTTTAAAATATGAAAATAGCATTCTTTTTAGAAAAAAAAATATTTTTTTTTTTGCATATAAGAGCATCCATACCTGTGTTTTTTCTCAGTTATTGGAACAATGCTTATACATGTGGATGAGAAAGAAGAGAAGAGGGAGAAGAAATTAGTTCCTCCGCAAAGGAAGGATATTGGAACAGTAATGGAGCAGCACAAATATGAAATACCAAAGCCAAGTGCAACTCTCCTGTGTGGCAGCCACCAGAGGGGCCCAGCGGGCGCGCCTGACAGATGACTTTTTAATTTTTTTAATAAATCAAATTTATTTTTTTTTCTTTCATCTTATTTTCTCTTTCTTAATCACACTTACAAAAATTTCTCAAAAATCGCAAAAAAAACTTCATTGATATGCTATAACAGAATATTGACACAATCTGTTGTAAAAATGGGCCTAATGTCATTCAAGGAGGTATGTAGAAAGTGTAGGTTGACCAAATTAAAGTGGACATTTGTTACAAGTCAATTAGCGTAATAGTTTGCTTCCCTATGGATATGAGCAATATAATATTTATATGGCATTTCCAAATAAATGTCGAATGTGGAAGAAAGGATCATTTTTGTTTATGCGTGATTTAATTTTTCAACAACCATTTACGAATTTCTCTTCACTACCATATCTTTATGCCTTATATTCCATGCACACATAAATTCGTTACGATTTTTCCATGATATTAAACACAACTTCTCCTAATTAGAAATTTTTTGAATTTAATTATCAAAATTAAATGGACCAATTAAGTTTTAAAATTTTATGATTACTTCTGATCAGGGCCGGATTTTAGGACGTGCAAGACGTGCGACCGCACAGGGCCCCAAAATTTTGGGGGCCCCCTAGTCCAAATAGTTAGTATATGTATTTGAGAATATATTGGTTCAAAATTAGGTTTTTTTGCATTTTTCTCTTTGCAATTTTTCTTCAATTCGCAGTTTATTTATACTTTGATAGGGCCTTACTTAGTTATTAGCACAGGGCCCCGCAAATAAAAAAACCGGCCCTGCTTCTGATTATAGGTATGTGGAAAATAGGGCATGTTGTCATGTTACGTTAAATTGATAGGCCGTGCCCAACACAACCAATGTAATGATCATATTGGGCCACCACCCATAAGGCAATCCTCAATAATGTGAGGTTTTTAGGAGATTTTGCAGTGTGATTAGAAAAGAGAAAATGAGAGTGAAAAAAAAGGAAAAAAAATCAAAATCAATTAATTTTTTTTATAAATAAATAAATTTAAGCGCCCACCCTGTACGCGAGAGTTGTGCCTCACGCAAGGTGAGGCGCAACTCTCTTCCTCATTTGTGGGCTCCATAAGCTTTGGCAAATTTCGGCGACTTCGTTCCCTAGTGAGCTCAAATAGCGACAGGCAACCATCAACTTCCCCCTCCTAGGCGGTGATAGCTCAGCCGGCGACTAGAGCTTCTTTTCCGACGAATTGTAGTTTCGGTAATGGCGGCGTGGCGGTGGTGGTGTGATAACGAGACATGAATAACGACCGGCGACGACCTCCGCTTCTCGAGGAAGACGACCGGGGACAGACAAACCCCCCAGTGTAGCAGTTTCTTCTTCGGCGTTCCTTCCAGCTAGTTGAGGCATGACTGGAATTTTCGGCAAGGAAGCAACCTCAGCTTCTCATTTTGGCCGACGGTGATGGCAAACAACAGCAGTTCCACGTAGAGAAGCAATGTACTGGATGGAAGAAGAAGGCAGATGAAGAACGTGGTTTTGTATCTTTTCCCACTCCAAAGCTTATGTGGCGAGCCATGTAGGCATTTACCGACTCTACCTGGAAAGGTAACCGGATAATGGGGTCGGACGACTCAAAATTGTGGGTTCATGTGATCAATTGCATTTTTAAAAAGTTCGTAGGCCTAATTGACTTTTCGCGAAATGTTTAAGGGCATATTTGCACCTTTTCCCACAATGATATTACAATTATAATTACTTTACAAATAAAAATAATCCATATGTTTAAAAAAGTGACTAAAAATTAATAAAAATCTAATATTAAATATATAAAATCGAATGAACAAGAATAGAGTAGACAAAATTTATTCTCAGACTGCCAGAGTTGATATGTACTGCTAAATTTGTTCCAAGTGCTTGTGACTTGTGATTATCAAAATTGTTTCTGTAAGCGGCTATAGATATTGTTTTTTTTTTTTTTTTTAATTTAAATTGTACAGTGTAATATAATGATTTGAATTTCGAAGTGGCAGACATTTGCTAGAATTCTGAAATATTTTCTAGGATAATGATCACCTTTTGTTGACAAGATTTATCATGCATTATAGGTTCCATGTCAACAAAATGTATTCAGCCCACGTTCATCTGAGATTGCCAAAGGGTCAGACAATATAGGCAAACACAAAATGAAATTGTTCCAGCAACCAGAAAACGAACATCTATGTATTGAGGGTTCATACATCCTCAGAATGTTTGTCTATTAACTACAATTTTAATTTGTTTGTTCCTTTAGGCTACATCAACGTGTGAACAAAAAACTGGTATCCTATTATATACATCATCAAATACAACCGCACAATTAGCACTTAGTTTGATAGTCAAGACAACCGGCCTGAATGAGCACTTGCCAAAACTTGGAGATGTACAATTCTCTGCTATCTAACTCAAGCTTCTGATACAGTGGTAGTGGTAGTTGGTAATCTCAGCAAATGTTATAGTAGCCTGTTATGTGCCTCAATCAAGGCAACTTTCTCCTGCAAAATTCAGAATTCTATTATTGTGAGAAGATCAAGCTAAGGAAGCTGAGTTGTTATTGAGTGCATTGTACAATACACCTGAGGGGGCATTTGGTTCAGCTCATCTCACATAAACCCAGTAATGTGAATATTGTAATATTATATTTCTCTTCTTTGGTTCAAACGGATGTGAAAGGCCACTGTATAGAATATGATATTCTCAAACTTTGTTTTGAGTTCATTTTAGGTAACATCTACGAACATTACATCCCCTCACATTCTTAGGCGTTCCCCTCACATTCTTAGGTTATGTAAGATTCCCAGGAATGTTATAATCTCAAAACATTTTTTGAACCAAACATCCCCAATAGTCACTAATATATGTGTATTAATGTCTTGGGGTATCTTGACGCCATTCATCTTGTGTTTCAATCAATAAAACCTTAAACAGAGTTTTGCAACTCAAGTTTACAGGTCAAAGAGTACACATACCTCAGTTGATGCAGTAGGTTCAGGTGGAAACCAATGCATAAGAACTCCTAGGTGTATCACAGCGGGTATAAGTTTGAACAAGATAGGAGTTGTAACCTGTGTAATATTTGACATTGCAAAAGTCAGACTAGAAAATGAGAGAGAGTTGGGGTCATTCAGTGAATAGAGACTTGAGGCTCTTACGAGACTAAGAGCAGTTGTTCCAAGAAGAAGGAGGTATATCTTGCCCTACACAATTAATACAACCTCATTTAGTAGAACAAGTATAGCAATACTGATGATTAGCTGAGGAGGAATTAGTCAATTTATCAAAGAAACCCCTTGTTGAATCACCATATAAATGCTTTAAAAGTAAAACAAATTTATTGATGAAAAACAAGCACAGGTTCCATTTGGGCATTGATTCAATATCTACAAAAGTAATCATGAAAGAATAAAAGCTATCAAGATTGAATTCTACCAGATTTTGTATTTTTGTGATACCTATATGTGCAGACAATGAACACAGTTCTACAAGTTTACATCATCATTTTAACCAAGTAAATTATGTCGAATGGGATGGTAGGTAAATTATTGGATAAGTGAGGAGTGCTGGTAGAAAAGAAATTACCCCAACAATGTTCAAGTTTGATGCACGACTTAACAACACAAATGCAAATTCTCCAATTTGTGCCAGCAAAAGTCCAACCTGCACAGGTTATCACAACTCAAATAATAGATCAGGTGTTCAATTTTTTACCTGATAAGAAAATTGAAATGGCCAACTTACAATAAATGATGTCCGAATGTTATATCCAAACGCCTTAGTAATTGTAGCAGTAACAGTAGTCTTAACAACAATAACCAGAATAACAGATGCAAGCAATATATCCACATGCGTCCATAGGAAGTGTACATGTATGAGCATTCCAATACTAGAAAGGAACAGAGCAGCAAAGAGGTTACGGATTGGTTCCACCTGCAATATGCAAAATTGTGTATGTAAAGACATCTATCAGGTTGTAAACACTCCAGGACAATCAGCTGATGTGCTTCCAATGCATATTTGGACAGCAAAAATGTGTTTCCAGCATTATATTTGTAAGTATCTATGCACTGGCAGATCCATATAAAATTCAAAGTCCTAACAATGATTGAGACAATTGTAAAAAATACCATGTACATATACAATTTTGATCATACAACAGTGTGCATTGTTATTGTAAGTTGCTTATTGTTAATAAAATATTTTAATTTTAAATTGTAAATTTAATACTAAATGTATCCTCAAATATAATATGGAGTCCCTTTTTTCTAATAAAATCTTTTTAACGGTTTTAGGTACATATGAAGAAGGGGGGGGGGGGGGGGTGTATCCACCACCAGATCTATACTTTTCAAACTTAGCAAAAAGCATATTAGTTAAATGTTTGCAAAATCTTATTTGAATTGCAGGATAAACACTTGAAATTCAAGGCACACACCAAAAAGGAAAATCACTATTTTTTAAAGTTTTCTTGTCCCTTTTTTTTTTTTGGACCAAAGCTTCAAAAACCATCATACCAAAATTTTTTAAGCATTTCTCAATTCATCGCTCTATTTGGAGCCAAACCTAATTTCATCAGTGCAAATTGTGTACTCTCTCAATCATCTTACCAAAATGAGAAATTAATGTCACGTGTTGATCAAGTATTTACATCACAATCCCAAAATGTGACACCAATAATGCATTTTGAGGGTGTACTTGTCGCACTTTAAGTGCCAATTTTTTTATAAATTAAATCTCTGAGTACAATTTTTAGAATAACAATATTTTGGAAATTTCCTCTTTATGAGAGCATAACTCAAAAAAAAAAAATGTTAGGAAAAATGAACCTGCTCTAATGTATGTTGTGCAAAGTCAGTGGTAGATATCATGACTCCAGCCACAAACGAACCCAACTCAAGACTGAGCCCTAACTTGTCACTGCACTGAAAAATCAAAGACTGGCATGCTCAATATACGAAGATGGTATACGATTATCATGACACAATAAGAAGAAACCACTGATATTCATGTAGCCTGCAGATTGAGATCAACCCCAATGATCCCATCTTAGTGAATAATAGAGGAGACCAAGTCACACTAACCCAAGCAGATAATAAGCAGAACGCCACTGCAGCTAGTTGATATAATTCATTGGTCTGCAAATAAAAAAAACATGATGTAGAAGCTCCATAAAATTGTAATGCATGCAGCACTAGCTCATCTACTTACGCATCTTCAGCATCAAATACTTCCTTGGATGATAATATAGTTATATACTTCACATCAACTAAAAGCATAAGTTGTTGGAGGGGGAGAAGTTTATAGTATTTTATTATCCTCAACAATAATATAGAAAGATTTTCCACAATCAAATTAACCATAAGAAAATAACATAAAAGAATAAGCATGACTGCATGAACATATGCCACAATTCCTGTTGAACCTAGGATTTACAGTCCTTTAGTAAAGCATCAATAATTCAGCTGGCTTTGTAGATTCATAGAGATCAAGGGACAACCCTAACATGCTGCTTAGGAAATAGAGTTTGCATAGCAATATTAAACTTGTATAGAGAAATCATAACAATGGTAGGGTATAAGTACAAAAATTACTCACCTGAGAAGATATCTGAACCATTAACTTCAGAAAACGAGGAACAAAAGACCAAGTTAGTACAGATGCAGCAGTAAGAAAGAGGGATAGGATCAGCAGCCTACAGCAGAAAACAAAAGCAAGTTAGCACAAGCAAGAAGCATTTTGCTCATATAAGTGCTTGTACAAATGTGAAAGCAAACAAAAGCTAAGCTTACAGTCTTCCCATCGCAAACAACCCTTGCAGAATTCCACTATTACCTCCAAGAACAGGAAGCAAAGCAAATAATAAACCAACAGCACAGTCCTAGCAGGAAGAGACATAAGAAAAAGTATAAGGCTTTGGGGTGGAAAATAATGTTATTCAAATATGAAGATAGGCTATCAAGAGGGGAGATAAAATTGGAATAGTAAGTCATGCATAACTCAGAATATGAATATTGGGTATAGCAATAGAATAGCGTGATTACCTGGAATATAAGTGTACCAATTGTCACTTGACCATGTATAGAATTATTACTGTTCCGCTCAACCAGAAACTTCACCACCTGTTCATTCAATGATATTCAAAGTGGAGAACTAGTGGGGTTGACCCCACTATAAGACAAGGATTCACTGATAATGATTATTAGCAGAAGAAATATACCACTGCTGTTGAAGACATAGAGAGAAAGCAACCTACAAACACACCCTCTGATAATTTTGCTCCACATAACTACAACAGATTTGAAAACATGGATTTAAGCATACTTGTAGCAAGTTAAGAAAAGATCAAATCTGAATTTCATACCATTGCAGTTATGCCACAGAAGAACATGAAGATAACTATTTGAAGTAATCCTCCAACCACTGCAACAGGGCCCACAACTTTTAGCTGTGTGGGGAAGGACAAGTTAATTAACTTCTCTAAACAGATGAAATGCTAAAAGAAATGCAACTAGAAAACTATTTAGAGAAGAGAGCAATATCATAAGGAGAGCCAAAGCACCTTTGTCAAAGAGAACTCCAGACCTAAAGCAAACAGAAGGAACACAACGCCAAACTGCGCAAAGGTCTCAACCTGTAAAGTGTGATAAGAGAGAAATGAACCCCTCTTGCAACCAGTCTCCAGGAAATCATAATGCAAAGGCAAAATGCAGCAAAAATATCCAAGAACAGATGCGCATTGGTATCACAGCATATGGGAAAATATTAGTGTCACAAAATACTTGCTCAAAATTCATTGTGAAAAGCAGGACTGCATAATAATACTTAAATATTTACTTGTGGGAATATAAGTTTCTAGTAAATTATGTCTTCTCAAAAGGAATCGAGCATTCTTTTCTTCACTTTCTTTTAGGGAGGAGGAGAGGGTGGGGTGGGGAGTATCACAGTTTATTAGCACCTGGAATACATACCTGGACTATTTCCTTAATGAATTTCAAACCCCCAGGTCCAATTATAGAACCCGCTAAAAGATAGCCAACAATAACCTATCATAGCAACCATGTGTTACACAGTGAGTTTGGAACAAACACACAAAAATATAAGAAAACGGCAAAACCATAAAAAACACATACTGGTTGTCCCAAACAGGAAAATATAATTCCACCTATGGCAGCAGAGACAATAACAACCACCAAATCAGAAATAAGCCTACAAAATACCCAAGTCAGCATATGAAATAAAGCTCCTCAATTTTAAATTTTCAGCACTAAAGTGTACAAGAGTAAACCATCAAGAGAATCAAGGTGAAAAGAAAAGGATTAACCTCAGATCAACTTGAAGCACTGGATATTTTGATTTCTTATTTGACATGACAAACATATTGTCCTACAGTTAAATAAAGATCATCAGGAATTGCATGCAGGAACATTTTGCAAAAAGCTCTGGTCAAGTACTAGCTGTCAGTTCACCTTTTTGTCTATCAATGTTGTCATATCTTCAGAATTTTCATTATCCAGGGAAAAAACATCTTGAAATTGAAAAGATTTAGTACCACTGAAATTGAAAGGCAAAAGAAATTAGTAGATCAATTAGAATCCATGCCAGTAGATGTGTGTTAGAAATTAAAAAAGAAATTACATGTCCATATTTGCTTACTTTGCCTCAAGGGTTTCATTTTTCTTGACTTTATCATGTGTAATCATTGCAACAGTCTCCAGTACAGCCTATTAAACATTATGTCACCAGTTTTAGTGCAAAAGTAAATTTCTACGGCTCGAATTCAGGAGTAGATATCGCAAACATCAGAGCTCAAATGCTCAATTAATCAACTCTAACAACAATTGAAAACGTACTTCTTGATCAGCTACAGAGCTGTTAAAGCTGCTTTTCTCTGAACCTGCTCAGAAGACAGTAGTGTCATTGTGTCAACACTTAACTTGAAATGTTAAAAGACAATTATGAAACACCAAAAAGGTGTACATTAAAAGGGAAAGAGTTTCCAATTAGTTGTTAAAGCAATCGGTTCAACTCCAAATACTCTCACACAAACGAGACTCAAGATGACACATTTTTACATACAGAAATGATCACATGCATTTTGATATGTTTTTTCAAACTTTCTAACAGCAAAGGCCGGAATATAAGCATAAGCACAGGAACATCCGTCCCCCAGCGATACTATTTTCTCTAATTATAATTTCTAATTCCAGAAGTATCAAACACCAGCTGACAGCTAAAAGAACATCAAAATGGGAAAAATGACACATTTCGCAAAATTTTACAAAATATCAATACCAGTAAAAAACAAAAACAAAATTGTAACAGCTAGAATAACAATTTTCAACAAAACTAGGAGGCATAAAAAGGAAAACTCCTAACCTTCAGGTTGATCGTTCTCGGAGAACTCCTTTTCGAGGACACGATCAAACATCTTGGCGATACTGCCTTCTCCATTCTCCGGCGCCGTCGTATTAACTAAATTACCGTAAAAGCGCTCCCTAATCTCCTGCTCCGATCTGGCGGCAAAAGCCGTGCTCCCACAAGCCGCGATTGCAATCAACACAAGCAAAATCCGAATTGAGGACTGGTTGTTCTCCCCGACGCAAACCCTCGCCATTGCAGAGCGAGAGGAGAAAGCGAAGTGAATCAACAACGCTCTCGGCTGATTGTGTATTCACGAGAAACCGTCAAATTCAGATCTGGCGGGACCGCGCGTGAAATGGTTCGTTAAGAATTTGATCCGCAACTCTTATACCATAGTCCGTCTAGAAACTAAAACTAGAAAGCCAGCGAAATTGGATTACCGACTAATAAAGTAATAATGCATCAATTAAATTTAATTAATCCAAGGAGTTTCGATTTTAGCCAATGAGAATCGGGCACGTTGTTTATTTTGTCATTCTGAGAAAAAAGATGGAAGCGTTTAAACTTTAATCATATTCCATTAATTCATTAATTAGTCTTCAACTGTCAAAGGTGTGCAATAAAGCCACACTTTTAATCCTTTACGCTTCATATCTGCACGCACCTCTTTTTCGCCTCCGCAAGCTATCATTCTCCGGTCTCCCCAAGCTTGTAATTGGAGAGATTTTTGGTACCCATTTCACTCCTAATATATTCATTACATGTTAATAGTTTATTTTGTTGTTTTGTTTTTTTAAATAAAAAAGACCAACTTCATTAAAATAGATATTCAATACAATGAGGAATAGAATTAAACCAACTAGCAGACCAGTTTGAGAACGAGCTACCCTTACAAGAGCATGGGCAAGCTTATTCACTGATCGGCGAATAAACTGAAAACACATCAATTCAAAGTGTCATCAAAAATTAAATCTCGGCAAACATTGAGTACACAACCAGCATATAATTAATAGTTTATTAGTTCTTCTTGTATTTAATTAATAATTAATAATTTTTTTTAATAATTTTTCTTGTATTTACAAACAACCCTGAATATAGAGAATTTTATTGTAATAACATTATCACTTAAAATTAAGATAAAAAAAATAACAATTTTTAGAAACACACATAACAATTTTCTTTTAAGTAACTTTTTTTTTGAAAATCCTTTTAAGTAACTTCAATTGCAAAGTCCTGAAAAAGAACGTGAAATTGAAAGAATAATGAATTATAGCAAACTGAAAGGATACTCTATGAATCAAGAGATCATTTGGATTCTATTAGTAATGAAGATTTGGAAGATTGTATATTGATTAGTCCAAGAGATATTCAACTACTAGTACCAGAAGAAAGATCATTTTTTTTTTGGAATTCTTCATTTCTTCAAATAGAACGAAAAGATAGGGATTTGATTGATTCCCAAAATAACTTTCGGGATATTCCTCAATATCCCAACTATTCACTAAACACGAAAAACTGATGATTAACTATCTATTTTCAACAAAAATGAAAGAATTTCTTGAAAATACAATTAGAACTACGTACTAAAACTAATCATGTTCGTGTCAGGTAAGATTTCAAAATTGACAAAACTCTAGATTAAGTCTTATAATAGCTGCATTCTTAAGGTAGGAGCCCAACACTAGATTAAGTTAGAAGATACTGAACTAGCATGTTTTTAGTTTAAAAAAAGTAAAATATGTTACGTTACCAAAAAGTTTACTTTAGTGCAATATAATGAGAATACAAGTGAAGGTGATGAAATGGTTATGGGTGTCATTATCCATTGGGAAATTATTGGATGTGCAGTGGATGTTTACTTGACAACTAATGCAGTGGGAAGAGGAGGAAATGTCAAATGTGTGGTGAGTGGGATAATAAAGATAAAATGTAGAGAGTGTAGTCTTCGTCACTCCAATCTTAACTCTGACGAGTGACGACGTTCTAAGCTTAAATTGTAAACAATTTAGTTTCTCTTATTATTTTTATTAATGCATTGTTATTTTTTCTTCATGCACATTGATAGATTATCCTCTAGAGAGTTTTTCTTATTTTTTAAACGTATAAGAGTCAAAGTTACCCATCACTAATTTTGTAACATGTGAACATTTTTTAATAATTATTTTCTTTTATCCAAAAAAAAAATGTAGAAATTGGTTGTGTTGTGGGTAATTTAGTCCTTAATTTGGATGATGAAATATCCTTTGAAGTATGCATGTCATCAAGCTCAATGTAGCGTGGTTATGTCACAGCCTTATCCTCATGGTTGAAAGTGAAACTTCAACCTTTCTTGGGCTTATTTAAAAAGTATTTATATATTGAATCAAAATTTAAAAATAAAAATTAATTGATAGGTTTCATCAATCCCATCTCATCATATTACGTAAAAGAATTTTTTTTTCTGTTTTTTTTTTTAAAGTTGATGTTTCAAACTTTCAATCCGCAATTTTGTTTTCTCATTCGTTCGCCCAACAATTGTGTTTTCATAGAATAATTCATGTGAAATAAAATTTAAATTTTATAAAAAAAAATTATGGGGAATATTTTTCGCCTTTTACATGTCCACATGATATGCTTTAATTTATTAAAAAAAAAAATTAGGGATCATATACCTAGCTGGGAGTTTCCTCATCATTTCTTTACTTCTTTTTGAAAAAAAAAAAACTTTTATTATTAAAAAATACATAACCATAATTTTGGGCTTTTGGGTCTGTGTTCTTTAAAGGCATATACATTAATATTTGATTGGGCAGGTCCTATGATCTTAGCAAACGGACCCAAATTTTATTAGTTGGGCTTTTAAAAACTTTTATGAATACAAGCAAGGTTATGAACATTTTGTAATATTCTTTTGTTAAATATTTTGTGTTTTGACAACGATATTTTATAAATATTATTTTTAATTTTATATTTACAATTATATATATATATATATATATATATATATATATATATAATTATGAAAAATAAAATTGTAAATAACTTAAATCAAGTATTGTTAATTGAGTCAAAAACACACAAGAAAGTATTAGATATCTCATATCCTAGGGTCTAGGGAGTTCCTTCAATGCTTGTTTCATTTTAAAAGCTCAATTGTCAAACTTTATAAAACGAAATCTATTTCTTCTTTAAAAATAATAACTTCTTTTCACTCAAACAATGTTTCATTAGTAATAAATAATAATTCTTGGAAAATATATTTTTTTGTTCTCTTAATTATTTATGATTGGCCGTTTCGGTCGTCCACTACTAAAATTTAGAAAATACATTCTCTTCTCTGTAAAATATGACAATTTTTGTTATTCAGTAAATCGAGATATAAGATGACATTAAGGTTAAGGTAGTTTCACAAATGTTTTAGAACCTTAACTTGGGTGTCAAGTTTTGGATAAAATTACTAATTTGAAGGAAATGACTCTTATAAATAGAAAGTAGTACCACAATTCAGAAAATGATTTCTGAAAGTTATTGTTTGAATTTTTTAGTGTTTATTTACCAAATGAAAATGAAGTCAACAAAAAGGCGCAGTATTTATTTTGATCAAAAGAAAAATGATATATTTTGGAGAAAAAATGTCTTTCAAGATATTTACTTAGAAGACACTTTACATATTCACTTGTTACATTAAGTTTTCCTCTCTCCAAGTGAGGTCTTATGAGCATATTCTTAATTCCATATGTCTAGTTATTATTTGAACTGTACTAGATATAATTTTTTTTGAAAGCAACTGTACTAGATAGTTTAATTGAGTTAAAATATGGATCATGTAGTACCAAGATAAACAATAAAAATGTGTGCCCAACTTAACCTACAACTCAAAAGATTTTTAAAAAAATTTAGAAAAAAATTGACCCAACTCACAATCCAAAAAATTAAAAAATAACTTGTGTTTTTAGAATTTCTTTAATTAAGAGTTTATATATTTTATTAAATATGAGATATACCAGGGCCCAGGCTGTACTAATCAGACTCTTAGCCTAACCTGCTCAGGCCCATAACCCAGAAATTGCAAGATTATTACGGTGAGGTAAGGGTTGAAATTTTTGGAAATTGTTGAGAGTGGGATTTGAACCCACGCCCTTTCGGACCAGAACCTTAATCTGGCGCCTTAGACCAACTCGACCATCTCAACTTTATTTTGAAATTTTACAATAAATCAATTTTAATGCTAACGTATTCCGGAGAAATTGAAAAATGTTGAGAGTGGGATTTGAACCCACGCCCTTTCGGACCAGAACCTTAATCTGGCGCCTTAGACCAACTCGGCCATCTCAACATTGTTATTAAAAATTACAATAAAGCGTTTTTAATCTTACCCATATGCAGATATAGCCGTTGTATCTGCAAATTAGAAGAGAAAAAATATATTGATAATTTTGTGATTAATTTCACATTTCAAAAAAATTTATTTAAACATAAGGACAATTTTAGGTTTAATCTAAAATATTTTGTTTTGAAGATTTTTTTAATTTTTAAAATCGGTCTATATTTAATTATTTATTGGTTTGATTCCGTTGGATGCGAGCCACGTCAGGACATTAAAGACATAGTTGAAACGTCGGTAAACTTATAACTACTTAATACTTATTATACATAAAGTACGGTACCATATAGTATTTATGTATACATATCTGTTATATTTATAGGTGTATGAAATCAACATTACATTCCAAAGGAAGGAAAACAAATCGTCAACCAAAATGGATTAATTGTTTGGTAAATATTTTATACATTTGTAAAACTACATATATTTCATAGTTCTTAATTAAATGAATTCTTAATTGTATTCTAATTCAAATATATAGTGTGCCAAACAAGTTGGAGCTACCGAATGCGGGTATTATGTGATGAAGTACATGTTTGAAATTATTTCCAAAGAAGCATACGAAGGAATGGATAAGGCAAGTAATTTAAGAAAATACATTTCTCATTCAAATTTTAAAAATACTAGATTAAATTAGCTTACTAATTATTATTTATTACTTTTCAAAATTATTACAGATAGTGGAGAGAGTTGGTTCATTGAGCTACAATCAACAAGAGATTGATGAAATTAGAGACACATGGGCCAAGTACTTCGTTAATGAATTGATTAATACATTGCATTAGCTAGTATGTGAAATAGTAATGTGATGCATTGCTTTTATTGATTCGGTACAAAGTTTGGGATAATATTATGACTTGTATTAATTAATATAGATAATTTTTGATGAACTTCTGTTATTAATTATTATCAATTGTGAGATTTATTGCTTTTCTGTTTGTAATTAGCCGACGTTGTAGGGTATTTTAGTAGCTTTCAAAATCCCTACAACGTCGGCTATTTTTAATTAGCCGACGTTGTAGGGTACCTACGACGTCGGCTATTTGTACTTAGCCGACGTTATAGGGTATTTTAGTAGCTTCTAAATTCCCTACAACGCGGCTGTTTGTAATTAGCCGACGTTGTAGGATATTTTTGTAGCTTTCAAATTGCCTACAACGTCGGCTATTTTTAATTAGCCGACGTTGTAGGGTATTTTAGTAGCTTCCAAATTACCTACAATGTCGGCTATTTGTAATTAGCCGACGTTGTAGGGTATTTTAGTAGCTTTCAAATTACCTACAACGTCGGCTATTTTTAATTAGCCGACGTTGTAGGGTATTTTAGTAGGTTTCAAATTACCTACAACGTCGGCTATTTGTAACTAGCCGACGTTGTATGTGTACACTTATAACGTCGGCCAGATCAACGTCGGCTTTTAGCCGACGTTAAAGGGTCTACTTAGCCGACGTTAAAAGCCGTCTGTGTAGTAGTGACTTGATCTTATGTCCCATTTTGAAGAGTCACTATATGCCACTTTACAACAAGATCATTGGTTTCTTACATTGAATTTGATCAAATGACTACAACATGAAAATTATTCCGAACACCTCATAGTTAAATGTGAAACAATTATGAAATAATAATATTAAATATGTCAAAAAATATAATTCGTCAAAAAATTATAAAATTATCATTGCATGCACATTTTACCAAAAAAATAAGTCATTTTAAAAATAAGCTTTCAGCCAAATAGATTTTTTTCTTTTTCTTTTTCATTTTATTTTATTTTTTTAATTTTATTTTTGCTTTTAATCAAACACCAAAAAATAATATGATAAATACGATATTTTCCATAAATTATTTTATAGAAAACAAATAAACCATATTACAAAACTTCTTGATTATAATTAAATTAAAAAGATACCACAAAACTTTACAATGCAGTATCATCTGTTCATATCTACTTTCTCAAAGTATTGAAGCGGAGAAAGTATTGCCTCCATTGAGGCTCAAACTCACCACCTCCCGTATAAAGGGAAGGGTTTGATGCCACTAGACCACAAGGTCCTTGATGGTACATACAACTCCATAAAAGCATTGATCATTGTTGAAAAATGTGTAAATAACGACCACTATTTCGTCGACCCACAAAAATAGTTAGAAAAAGTGATATTTGAGAAAAATAAATGTTTTTAATTTCTCTATTATTTATAATTAGTTGTTTTGATAAAATTATTAAAATATACCATACCCTTAATTTTGAAAAATCTAATTGTGTGGTAGTTTAATTTTCATCCTTTGAAAAAAATGTATGATAAAATAAAGGTCCATATATACAGACTACGCAGTATATTTTTTTAGTACTATTGATTCTATTACATTGTAGATAATTCGATCTCATGATGACCTCTTATTTAGAAGAGTCATTACATGTCAATTCACCAAGAGTGTCATTGACAAATAAGGTTCATATATTTTTATGGAAGTTTTAATATTTGATGAAGTGTTAAACGTGTTGATGACCGCAAATTATATCGTGGACCGTGGTCCACAATGCATTGTGGACCGCGCATCAAAACGACGTCGTTTTGAATAATGAAAACAGACGGATGAATTCGCGCCACTCACTTTCAGTTCATATACACTGTAGTTACATTTCAACACAACTGCCCGCAGTTACATTTCAACACAACTGCAGTTACATTTCAACACAAATGCAGTTACATTTCAACACAACTATAGTTACATTTTGATATAACTGCAGTTTCATTCGATAATATAAAAACACAAATGTGAAACTGTTATTCAGTATCTGTTCATATACACTGCAGTTACATTTCAACACAACTACAGTTACATTTCGATATAACAACAGTTTCATTCGATAATATAAAACACAAATGTGAAACTGTTATTCAGTATCTGTTCATATACACTGCAGTTACATTTCAACACAACTACAATTACATTTTGATATAACTACAGTTTCATTCGATAATATCAAAACAAATGTAAGGCAGTATATCTTTTGAGATGAACTGTAATGTCAATTACGGGCTCCGTCTCCCACTTACTGAAACGACGTCGTTTTGGGACCACGATCCACAATGGTCCACAATGCATTGTGGACCGCGGTCCACGATATAAGAACTGGTTGATGACACGTTGATAACTTAATACTAGCCTTATTTATTACACGTGCAGGCATCATTAAAAGCTGGTTTTGCTGTGTACCTAAAACAAAAAGATGATTAAAAAGGTTACGTTGTATCATAATTCAACTAACTATACATTAATAAGCAGTTAAAGCAGCTGTCATGGCATCATTAAAACGTGAACCGACGTGTTTATTATTACTACCCAGTATTTATATGCATTGCCAAACCTAGCTACATGTAAATTGCGTGGTACTATACTGTCTGCTTCCATTCAATCACTGTAGTCTCGCAAAATAGGGTTATCTATTTTAAGTCCATCACGTTTTCATACACCCTATCACAAAGTCTCGTAAAATAGCAAATTTTAGTCTCGAAAGATGTCATGTTAAAGTGGGTGGAGGTGTGATGGAGTATGATTTTTATATTCAAAGGTCATGAGTTTGATTATATTTTCGTTAACACATTTTTTGTCGAGTTCATTGCAAGTTCTTCTTGATGTGGTTTAATTTACATATTGTGTGTAATTTTTAAATTATTATACGTTAGTGGGATTTACATAGTAATACCTTTAGGTTCTCCTCCTCATCCAAAAAGAAAAAAGATAGCACTTCATTCTAGAGGATTAAAAAAGAACGTTAAGTAGTGAAAGTAGGATTAAAAATGAAAGTGATGTGCCTTTAATTTCTTAGGTAATATAATATTACTTTCAAGTATTATAATTTTGTCATTTTATTTGTTTATATAATTTTTGTAGTGAATGTCAAGGTAATACTCATTTTGTTTCATTTTATATGTTTAATTTATTTAACAATATTTGATTCAAACTATTTACAATTTAATATTTTTTGTAATATTTAGTTTAATATAAAATTTGTATTTTAAAAAATTATATTAGAAGTACTACCAAACATGTAAACTAAAAATTACTACGTATAAATTATAAAAGAAATGGTAAAGGAAATAACTCAAATAAGTAAAATAAAATATAAAATTGATTTGATTAGTGAATAATAAATATAATACATACGTACAATGAGGCATAACAAGCATTATATATATTTCTAAGATCTTTAAGTAAAGATAAAGCGCCAAGTACCTTGTACAAAATTAGTCTTACAGTTGGTTTGGTAACAATAAGGTTTCAAGTTTGATTTTTTGTAATGAATTTTCTATTATTGGCTTTCTTGATTTGAGTCAGTCAACTATATATAGGCAACTTATGTTGTTTTATTTTATTGTGATCTTTTATCGACTAAGATCACAATGTAAATTTCACCCAAAGCACTGAATAGCATATTACAATCTTTCTTGTAAATCAAATAGTTATTAATAAACATTAACATATAGACACACACCCCAAATTGTAGATACATTTGAAATTTCAAAATGGATCGGATGAAGTTGCTAATTAAACAAATAATAGAGTTCTTAATAAAATTGATCCTTATCATATATTGATTCGAATTTTTGTTTGTCATTCATATGACTTAACTTAATTCGTTGTGAAACTCGATGTTTGGATGTTAGAACTAAACAATTAATTTATCATTTTGTTAAACAAATAACTAACTCTAGTCTAATACTATATACTACTAATCAAATTATGAAAATAGTTTGTTAATTATTGCTAAACAATTCATGTGTGTGTCTATATACACACACAAACACAAACATTTTGTATGCGCGATGTGTAAAATTCATATCCGATATCAAATATTGATAAATAAAATATTTAAATATTTTTAGTTCAAAGTATATTTTACAATTCTTTAATGTGGTAAATTTTAATTATAATATTTTTTTAAAAAATAATGAATAAATAATGAATTTATATATTTGTTTCATAAAAATGTAAACAATTTTCATAACATTTATATTTAGAAAAAAATTAAAATATCTATAATGCTAACCTTACACTCACATACATTGGTTACACAAATTATACACTCACTAATAATTCAACATTCATAAATATTTAATTAAAATATATTTTACAATTAAATTAATTGTTATATGATGGTTTTAATAAAATTATAATAATGGAAGAATAGGAAATGATATGTTAGATATTGGTGTATTGTAATAGTGGTTAAGTCATCAATGTTAGAATGCATTAAATAGTAACATGGTTATAATGATATAAGGGTGATTTCGTCTAATAAAAATGTATTAAAAATAATTTTGTCCAATTCAAAATGAAGTATACAATATTTAAAGCACAATATATACATTTTTAGCGCCAAAAAAAAAAACACAAAAACAAAAACAAAAAATCAAGGACATGACCGATAGGATTAACACATATATATAATAATGTTTCCCATGAAAGTATGTGCATTAATCTCATCCATTTATCTATGATGATCAAGTGTTGAAAATTAAGGAAACATAAGAAAAAAAAAGTGGTGTGCCATTTTCGTAATTATTATGATGCATTGAAAATTTATTGATATTGCATCCAAAGATAACTAATAAAACATGCACTATTATAGATTTTGAGTGCATTGCATTGTTAATTATCCGTGACTGTATTATCAAGCTTTTCCTAGTGTACATAGCATAATAATAACGAAAATGTCAATAATTTTTTTTTCTCTTAATTTGTAACCTTGGTCATCCTATATGGATGGGTAGAAGTAATCCGTAAATTCTCACAATAGTCTAGTTCTTAATGGAGGGTTCATGTAAGGACAAACTCTCATGTAAAAAGTAAGAACTGGTCTGATTGATCTATTTAGGTATATCAACAGTTGATGGTTGCTAAAAAATAAGGTGGAAAGAAACGGACCAATTTTATAAATATTACAAACTTCAAATCGCACCATTGATGAAGCTTGAAATGCGGTCTAAATCCGTCTTCACTTTTTAAACCCACGCCCTTTCGGACCAGAACCTTAATCTGGCGCCTTAGACCAACTCGGCCATCTCAACTTTGATTTGAAATTTTACAATAAATCCTTTTTAATTGTAGCTTATTACGGAGAAACTGAAAAATGTTGAGAGTGGGATTTGAACCCACGCCCTTTCGGACCAGAACCTTAATCTGGCGCCTTAGACCAACTCGGCCATCTCAACATTAATTTTGAAACTTTAAAATAAATCATTTTTAATGCTAGCTTATTCCGAAACGCTAAAGTTACCAATATGCAGATATAGCAGTTGTATATGCAAATTAGAATAGAAAAAATATATTGATAATTTTGTGATTAATTTCACATTTCCACATTTAAAAAAAAATCATTTAAACATAGGGACTATTTTAGGTTTAATCTAAAATATTTTGTTTTGAAGAATTTTTTTTCAAAATTGGTCTATATTTAATTCAAAATGTTCTTACATTGAGGTTTTTTTTCTCCTTTAGTACTGGCTCTATTACATTGTAGTATCTATTTATCTATACTTTCTCAAAGTATTGAAGTACAAAGAGGCCGTCACTGAGACTTGATCATATGACCCTCAAGAGTCACTATATGCCACTTAAACATAAGGTCATTGATTTCTTACATTGAATTTGATCAAATGACTACAACATGAAAATTATTCCGAACACTTGATGGTTAAATGTGAAACAATTATGAAATAATAATATTAAATGTCAAAAATATAATTCGTCAAAAAAATTATAAAATTATCATTGCATGCACATAAATGACCAAAAAAATAAGTCATTTTTAAATAAGCTTTCAGCCAAATAGATTTTTTATTTATTTTCTTTTTCATTTTTTCTTTTAGTCAAACATCAAAAAATGAAAATATTTTATGAAAAATGTGATATTTTTCATAAATTATTTTATATAAAAAAAACAAATAAACCATATTACAAAACTTCACGATTATAATTAATTTGAAATGGTACAACAAAACTTACAAAAGGTACATACAACTCCATAAAAGCATTGATCATTGTTGAAAAATGTGTAAATAATTACCACTATTTCGTCGACCCACAAAAATGGTTAGAAAAAGTGATATTTGAAAAAAAAAATGTTTTTAATTTCTCAATTATTTATAATTAGTTGTTTTGAAAAATCTAATTGTGTTGTAGTTTTTATCTTTTGGTGAACAAAACTGTAAGATAAAATAAAGGTTCATATATATATATTTTTTTGAGTACTGCTGATTCTATTACATTGTAGATAGCTCGATTTCATGACCTTCTATTTAGGGGTTATTACATGTCACTTGATCACACTGACAAATAAAGTTATTATATTTTCATGAAAATTTTAATATTTGATAAAGTGTTGAACGTGTTGATGACACGTTGATAACTTAATACTAGCCTTATTTATTACACGTGCAGACATCATTAAAAGCTGGTTTGCTGTGTACCTAAAACAAAAAGATGATTTTAAAAAGGTTTACGTTGTATCATAATTCAACTAACTATACATTAATAAGCAGTTAAAGCAGCTGCCATGGCATCATTAAAACGTGAACCGACGTGTTTATTATTACTACCACTATTTATACGCATTGCCAAACCTTGCTAGCTACATGTAAATTGTGTGGTAGTATCTCGCAAAATAGGGTTATCTTTTTTTTAAGTCCATCACGTTTTCATACACTCTACATATCACAAAGTCTCGTAAAATAGCAAATTCTTGTCTCGAAAGATGTCATGTTAATAAAGTGGGTGGAGGCGTGGAGTATGATTTTTATATTTAAAGGTCATGAGTTTGATTATATTTTTGTTAATACATTTTTTGTCGAGTTCATTGCAAGGTCTTCTTAATGTGGTTTAATTTACATATCATGTGTAATTTTTGAACTATTATACTTGAGTGGGATTTACATAGTACATACCTTTAGGTTCTCCTCCTCATCCAAAAAGAAAAAAAAGATAGCACATTCTCGAGAATTTTTTTTAAAAAAAGGCAAAAGGGTCAAATAGGCCCATGTACTACCATTGATTGTTCATCTAGCACCATGAACTAAAATATGGTCCATCTAGGCCATTATACTCTTAATAATTTTTCATCTAGCATTTTTAGCCTATTTCTAACAAGTTACCATCTAATTTGATGACATGGAAAAATAAAATTAAAAAAAATGATGACATGTTATTTATGTGGATGTTTTGGATGATTTTACCATATTTCATTAATGAAGAAAATGATTTCTTGCAAAGAAATATGGTACAAATCAAAGTTGTTATATAATGTTTTAACTGCAGTGTACTGCACTACTGTATATGTATAGTGGGGTATTCAAAATTGTTCGGCAATGAAATTCCATGAAAACCGATATATGAAAATTAAATATAATAACTTAAGATATTGTATTAGGTAAATTTTATTATTTCTTAAAAAATAATTTAATTTTCATATATCGATTTTAATGTTAGGGACCAAAATTGAAAAAATTTAAAGTTGTGCACCAAAATTGATAAAACTCAAAAGTCGTGGGACCAAAAGCGATATTAATTCTTAAAACTTTAATTTATATAGCAATTTTTATTTCTATCATATTTCATTGCAAGAAATTATTTTTTTCATTAATGAAATAGGGTAGAAATCATCCAAAACATCTACATAAATAACATGTCATCATTTTTTCTAATTTTATTTTTCCATGTCATCAAATTAGATGGGTAACTTGTTAGAAATAGGCTAAAAATGCTAGATGAAAAATTATTAAGAGTATAATGGCCTAGATGGACCATATTTTAGTTCATGGTGCTAGATGAACAATTAACGTTAGTACATGAGCCTATTTGACCCTTTTGCCTAAAAAAAATGTTAAGTAAGGATTTACTTCAAATAATTAATACCGTTTTGATCTATTGACTATTAAAATTTCACTACTTTGGTCTTTGACTTCAAACTTGCTCAATTTTATCCTCAACTATGCAATTATTGTTAACCAAAATAATCCTAATAAGGACTATTTTGGTTTATACAAAGGACTATTTTAGGTAAAAATTACGTAGTTGGGGATAAAATTGGGTAAGTTTGAAAGTCGATGACTAAAATGGTAAAGTTCTAATAGTCGAGGGACCAAAACATATATTAACTCTATAATGTTATTATTGTGAGTAGTGTTATTTTATATAGGAATAAGGGTCAAATAGGCCACCGAACTACACACGAAACTGCAATTAGGCCATCGAACTAAAAAACAATGCAATTAGGTCCCTGAACTACACAAATTAATGCAAATTAACCCAAAGTGACTTGTTGACTTGATCTTCTGGTTACCAACTTTAAAAATAATATTTTAAAATAATTTTAAATTAACTAATTAATTCAAATTAAAATAATAAAAAAACAAGAACAAGTCAATTGGTTTTTTTTAAATTTTAAATTTTAAATTTAAATTTAATTAATTAATTAATTTAAAATTATTTTAAAATATTATTTTTAAAGTTGATAACCGGAAGATCAAGTCAAACAAGTCACTTTGGGTTAATTTGCATGGATTTGTGTAGTTCAGGGACCCAATTGCATTGTTTTTGAGTTCAATGGCCTAATTGCAGTTTCGTGTGTAATTCGGTGGCCTATTTGACCCTTATTCCTTTTATATATAAAATCTTATTTAGTTCAAGCTATGTGATAATTCTTGGTACAATCAGATTAGAAAATGATGTAAAATGAAAGTGATGTGCCTTTTCTTAGGTAATATAATATTACTTTCAAGTATTATAATTTTGCCATTTTATTTGTTTATATAATTTTTGTACTGAATATATGTTAAGGTAATACTCATTTTGTTTCATTTAATATGTTTAAGTTATTTAACGATACTTGACTCAAACTATTTATTACAATTTTTTTTGTAATATTTAGTTTAATATAAAATTTGTATTTTTAAAAATTATATTAGAAGTACTATCAAACATGTAAAATAAAAATTATAAATTATAAAAGAAATGGTAAAGGAAATAAGTATAAAAAAAAAATTGATTTGATTAGTGGATAATAAATATAATATGTACAATGAGGCATAACGAGCATTATATATATTTCTAAGATCTTTAAGTAAAGATACAAGGTAAAGTTATATATATTTCTAAGATCTTTAAGTAAAGATACAAGGTAAAGTTATACTCCCGACCTTAATCTCACATTACACTTTAGAATGTAATCTTATTATGTATAGTAATTTCAAGTTCTAGAATTAAATGTGCCCCTAATAAATAACTCGTATGGATCAACCCCAACAAAATATTGATAAATAAATATTTAAATATCTTTAGTTCAAATTATATTTTACAATTCTTTAAAGTGGTAAATTTTAATTATCATATTTTTTAAAAAAATAATGAATAAATAAAGAATTTATATATTTGTTTCATAAAAATGTAAATAATTTTCATAACATTTATATTTAGAAAAAAAAATTAAAAAATATCTACAATGCTAACCTTACACTCACATACATTGGTATATATACAAATTATTATACACTCACTAATAATTTAACATTCATAAATATTTAAAGCACAATATATACATTTTTAGCGCAAAAAATAAAAAAAATAAGAAAAAATCAAGGACATGACCTGGCCTATAGGATTAACACATATAATAATGTTTTCAAATATATATTAGGTTTTCAAATGAGAACTAGCTAGGCTTCCCATTGAAAGTATGTGCATATGTGTACATTGGAAAATTATTGATAGTGCATCCAAAGATAACTAATAACGCATGCACTTGAGTGCTCTATTATAGATCTTGAGTGCATTGTTAGTTATCCGTGGTTGTATCATCAAGCTTTTCCTAGTGTACATACCATAATAATAACGAAAATGTCAATAGTTTTTTTTTTCTTAATTTGTAACCTTGGTCATCCTATATGGATGGGTAGAAGTAATCCTAAATTCTCACAATAGTCTAGTTCTTAAGGGAGGGTTCATGTAAGGACAAACTCCCATGCAAAAAGTAAGAAATGGTCTGATTGATCTATTTAGGTAGATCAACGGTTGATGGTTGCTGAAAAATAAGGTGGAAAGAAACGGACCAATTTTATAAATATTACAAACTTCAAATCGCACCATTGATGAAGCTTGAAATGCGGTCTAAATCCGTCTTCACTTTTTAAATGAGGGGTTGTTCATGTGTATTTGACATTTTAATAAGTTTTAGACGATAGAAAATAATATTACCTTCACCGCTACACTAAGTATTATTTGCAATCAATATAATGTATTAAACTTAACCATCAATTCTAAAAGAACTTTACTCAATTGTATATGTTTGTGTCAATTCAAAGCTAAGGCATCATTGTTTGTCTTCCTAACCATATATATAAAACATACATTCCTTTTACACAATTTCAAACTTGTCTTCATTCTAAATTAGTAAGCAAGAAGTTGGTTACGTACTCTTGGGTTTTCTTTTCTTTTCGGTCATAAATTACAACAATTGAAAACAAACACGCCAATATAATAATATCATATACACATTTTATTTACTTTGTCATCAAGTCCCCATAAAAACTCTATATAATTTGCATTTTGCAACTCACACTTATTTCCCAAGGGAGTCCCCACTAGCTTAGACACTAGTATACTATTCGATGTTACCTAACAAATGTCCAAAGTGCAATTTAATAGTAATTTATATTCCTTAAAATTTTAATTAAAGGACATGATATATTTGCTGTTAACATTTTTAAAGCTGAATTATTATTATTATTAACAAAAAAAATAATAGATTTAAACCCATTTTAGATGTTACCCACCGAGCCTAAACATGCAAAACAACTGATTTTTCAAACATTTTTTATAAACTGCTAATACTACTAACTGGTGAAAAGTTAATACAATAAGATATCAACTATACGTTTTCCGTTATCAACTAACAACTCCTTACTATGTCATACAAATATTAACTTAAACAATTGATAGCACTACTCGAGCAATGAGTGTCACAACATTTATACTTAGGGTCCGTTTGGAAAGCAGGAAAATGACTTCTGGAAAATATTTTCTAGAAAATGAGTCATTTTTCGGAAAACAGTTTCATTTTCAGTGTTTGGATGTATTATGGAAACTATCTTTGTGTGTTTGGTTCATTTTCTGGAAAATGGATATAATTGCATAACTAAACATTGTAATTGTTTTATTTAAAATATAAAAAATTATAATAGTTATTAAAATAATGGTATTTAATAAAAAATAGAATTTATTAAAAAATAAAAATTTAAAAAAAATATATCAAAGGTTTTCGGCTGTTTCCCACCTCCTTGGTCTATGGTCATGGGTAATATGGCTTGGTTTTGGTCGAAAACATGTGAAACAACTATTCTAGCGATTCCGTAAAATGACTTATGGAAAAATATTCCGTAAGTCATTTTCCGGAAAAATGAACTGATTTTCCTTGGTCAACGGCCACATTTTAACGTTGCCAAACACAGAAAACTCGAAAAACATTTTCTGGAAGTCATTTTACGAGTTACCAAACACACCCTTAATCCTTGCCATGTATATGTACTAGTTAGTTAAATGAAGCATGATGCACAACTACTAACTTTATTATGTTTAGTAAAAGTAGATGTATGTATATCATGTGTTTGTTCATAAAACAAAGTAACGTAGCGTTAAAAAACAACCCACTATCAGAGTGTTGGACTCCTATCTTATGCCTATATATGATCATCCTCCCATTCTCTTTTTAAAACCAATCTGTCATTTTCTCCCCTTCTCTCTCCATTGCCATAACTATCTCCAGGGCTTCCACTACACGATAACTCATTTAAGGTTTTGCTTAGCTTTTCCCCACACAACTTTCCCATTGCCAGACAGTTTAACTTCTCGAGAGAGATGGGAACACTAAGACCGCGTTTGGCTCTGGGATTCGCCATAGTTTCATGTACTTTCTTCTCCATGTTCCATGTTCATGGACAAGATCACCATGATCAGATTAGAAAAATCCAAGATTTTCGTGATTCTCTTGTCCAAACAGGCCCCACCCCTCCTCCATTGTCAAGCCCTACACCATCTCCAACTCCATCTGTAAGTATTTTTTTTTTTTTTTAGTATTACTGACTCTGTTACAATATAGTATCTGTTCATAATGTACTATCAGTAAGTATTATCAAACATAATATATATAAATAATGCAGAGTAAATGTATAATTTAATTTTTAATTTTTTAGTTGAAACGATTTATGGGATTAATGGTGTGATGTGAATAATGTAGGGTGCGCCTTTTCAACCAAGCGTGTATCAGGTGACATCGTACGGTGCAGATCCGACCGGAAAAGAGGACAGCACAGAGGCGTTGATGAGTGCGATTACGGATGCTCTTAATGGCCCCAGTGATGGGTTCTTGTTTTCCGGGATTCAGAATCTCGGCGGCGCACGGGTTGATCTTGAAGGTGGGAGTTACGTCATTTCCCGGCCGCTGCAGTTCCCGGTGGCCGGCCGCGGCAATCTCATGGTGAGTGAGACCACCCCTCCAAAATAATGTTGCCGTGCGTAAAAGAAAACATTGGTGCGAGTAACAAAATTTCAGATTGGACTGGTAGGCTAAGTAGCCTTGTCCGTGAAAATGATAGACCAACTACTCATCTTCCCACAATTTAATTGCATTAATTAATGCCTTTTCTTTTATTGAATACGGAGTAGCTTTTAAATTTAGTCCTATTTTCACAGTCCATAATATTAAATACTGAGTACCACTTATGCCATGATGAGCGATAAGTTGTAGAGGTGAAATTTATCACAAGAAATCAAGAATCGAGTCTCACTAGCAGTAGTGTGGGAACACCTCTCAAAATGAGGGGTTCCTTATACACAGTGAACAAAAGTCTAGTTGAGTCACCATAATTAACCCTTCCACAAATTGTGGGGCGCCTTAATTATTCTAAAGTCTCACCCTAGCCGCAGTGTGGACCTTCTAATTTCACTGAGAACCTAGGGTTATAAAGAGACATTAACTGTTAAGAGGCGATGGAGACCGTTTGTGAGCAGAGTGTGGTGGGAATCTAGGACTGATAGAGTCACTAGCGAGTTACTTACCCTTTTTAGACAGGGTTGCGTGGGCTTAGGATTAGTTAATATTTTTGTTTGACTATTTTTGTTTTTAGAAATTGTAATAATGTAAGGATTTGATTTGGTGCAACAGATACATGGTGGAACATTAAAGGCGTCGGACACTTTCCCGGGGGATAAATACATCATCGATTTAACTGCGCCGTCCGGCGGCGGTCCGGCTTATAATTTTGAATTTATAACCTTCAGAGACCTATTATTAAACTCTAATTTCAGGGGAGGAGGGATTCAGGTGGAGAAATCGCTAAGAATCAGCATTGATAATTGTTACATTACCCATTTCACAACAAACGGCATTTTGGTCAAAAGCGGCCACGAAACCTACATCAGAAACACCTTCCTAGGCCAGCACATCACCGCCGGCGGCGATCCCGGCGAGCGGAGTTTCTCCGGCACGGCGATCAATTTAATGGGGAACGATAACGCCCTCACCGACGTGGTGATCTTCTCCGCCCAAATCGGCGTCATGATTTCCGGCCAAGCGAATTTGCTCTCCGGCGTGCATTGCTACAACAAGGCCACCGGATTCGGCGGGATCGGAATTTACGTAAAACTCCCCGGCAAAACGCAGACGAGGATCGTGAATTCCTACATGGATTACACCGGAATTGTCGCCGAGGATCCCGTCCAGCTCCAAATCTCCAACACCTTCTTCCTCGGCGACGCCAACGTTGTACTAAAATCCGTCAACGGAATTATCGCCGGCGTCAACATCGTCGACAACATGTTTTCCGGCTCCGGCAAGGGGATCGGGATCGTTCAATTGGACCAGAAAAACAAGGCGTTCGCGGCGATTGATGAGGTCGTCGTCGATAGAAACAACGTGCGAGGGATGAAGCTCAAATCCACCGTTGGTCGAGGGAGTGTTCAAGGAAACGGAACGAAATGGACGGTCGATCTTAACCCGGTTCTGCTCTTCCCTAATCTTGTGAAGCACGTGCAATACAGTTTTAGTTCGAGTGATGAAAACTTATTTCCCAAACATGCACTGAGAAGCACGTGGGACAACCGAGTTGTGATTGAGTCCGACGTGGAAGTGGCGGCGGAGGTTTTCGTCACCGTTGATCAGAGCAAATCTTAATCTATTAAGGTGACGATTGAGTTTTAGGGTAAGCCAAAACCAAAATTGTGTATAACCTCAAAGTATACATTCTTTGGAAAGATAATAAAATATTTAATTTAGAGTTCTTTGGAACATTTATTTCCCACCAAGAAGTATACTCCAAATTCCAAGATGTAAATTTGGAAACGGTTATCAGTTCTAATAAAATATTATTTTATAATTTTACAAAGGATCGATAGTTTGACCGACCTTGACAAATTATCCCTATTCGATGAGAATCAAAATTGTGGGATTTGGTAATTTGACTGATCTTGACAAATTATTGTGTGGATCATAGTCTATGAATATAAGATATATTTTTAATATATTAAAAGTACGTTATTTGTGTAGTGAATGTACATTATTTGATAGTATATATTTAATACTTGATTTTTCCAAGTGAGAGATCATGAGTTTGAATCTCAGTGGAATCAATGTTGACTTTTTTGGACTTCAGTAGGTTGAGAGCATGTAACAAGGTCAATAGTATTCAAAAAATATATATATATATATATAATCAAACGAATTACTTCATTGTCATCACGAGTGACATTTGCATTTCACACTATGAAAGTACTTAAATAGTTGTGTCATCACACGTTAGATACAAATATACAAACAGCACACCTATACGTGAAAGTGGCACACTAAAACAAGTTTGAAACTTGACACAAAACATATCTTAGTCTCACCATAGACCAAACATTATGCTGTTTCATGTAAACATAATCGGTTCCATGTATCAATTTACCGAGGGCAAGGAAGGCCGCTTTTGAGCCTTGCCATATTCGTATTCTTCTTCATCTTCTTCTTCGCTGCTATCACCATAGTAATACTCGTACTCATAATAGTCATCGTCGTCTTCTTTATCATATAGCAGTTCTTTTATATTCGTAGTGCTTATCTGTTCTTGGATTCGGTCCCTGATGGCGGTGCCCTGGAAAACACCCGAAATATATGCAGTGTTCAGTTGTAGTCAACTACATATATGAACATTCATCACGTGGCTAATCCAGAATCTATCGATTTATATATGAAAGTTCTCGATTTCTTTCCCTGTCAAACACAGATAAAGAGTGCTAACCATTTTGTGGAAACCTTCTTCAAACATTTCGAGAAATCCAGCAACTAATCGATCGGCATTCTCAACCCACAAATTACGACGCATCCGAGCTGTTTTTGCCACCGTTTGTATCTGCAACCAAGAAAAAGAAAAGACCCATTTTATGTTAATTAGTTGTCAAGGAAGGAACGAGTAAAGATTGATGCTATAACAGAGAATGTACCTCGAACAGATCTTGCAATTTCAATACACGAGAGAAGTAATAATACTAATACAAAGAAATCAAATTCTATTATTTTTTTTTTTCTATATTTCTTTGAACTCTGGTCTATAGCCTTTAGTTACATAGAGACATCAATTTGGATGGTTTACATCTCAACACATCCAAACCGTTCAATGTTCTACTGCCAATTATTTGAACAGTTTGCACTTTGCACTTCAACCTGCTTTTAGTATATAAAGACGGGTTGAAAGTCGGTCAATAATTTTTTATTTTTTTTGGGTATAACCCAGTGTATCTACAATGACTAACCCCCTCGCTGAATTGTAGCACCTCTAAGGGTGGGGCAGCTAGATTGGAGAGGAAGTGGGTCAATAATGGATTATATAGAATTTAACACATTTGACATTAATTTTTTTAATCCTTTTTTCAATTTTTGAACTTAAGTTTTCTTTTCTTTTAAATAATGAAGTTGTAATATAAATTGTTAAAATTTGATAGCGAGGCAAAACACATTGACCTAATCTGTACTTCAATCCATTTTTGACCTACCAAATATAACACAGTTAAATTTGCCAGGTTAAAATCAAACAAGTTTTCTTCGACCTATTTTGGCGAGCCAAAATATCCCCCGAACCATCTACTTGTGACCTATGGTGAGAATTTAAGCTCAAACTATGAAAGGGAACATATCTCATACCTTCTCTTCCACTCTCTCTTGTTGCTTCTTTACTCTCTCATGCAACGTCTTCAAACCCCTGTTTACTCTTAACCTTTTCTCCTAAAGGGAAAAACAATAGTCGACAATAAGAAGATAATTTAAGTCTTATATACTCGGAGAACAGCAGGTATCGTGGAAAAGAATACTACCTTCACATAACTCAAACCGAGATCTTTTCTTGTATATCCTCTGTCCAAATTACGCATCACATACTCATTGTAATCTTTTATAATCCTCATTATTATATCTGATGTGGATATTCCATCAGTCCGTTTTGTCTCCTTAAATTTTCCAATGGCCTTGACCTGTATCGAGAAACATCCTTGTTTAAAAAAAAAAAAAAACAAACAAAAAACAAAAACAAATAACCCTCACAGCAGCTATACGTTAAGCTTGTTTAAATAATGTTCTTATAACCAAAGGAGTGGAGCAAAATGGCATATCGTAACAGCAAGGCAAAAAAACCAAAATATACTAGTCGAAAAGGTAGAGGAAGTGGTACAACTTGTAGCCATCATATTAGTTAAGAGAAAAAAAATGAAGTTAAAGTAACATCACTTAGAAGAGCTTTTACTCTCAGCAAAGGTAGAATGCTGAACGTAATCTTGAACTTACAAACTCATAAACATCGTTTCCAGCCCCGCTTGCATCAGCATAACTGGCATGTAAACATGGATGTACTTTAGATAAATCAGCGAAACAGAAAAGTGCAACAATGCATGAGATAAAGGTGTCGTCTACGTTCTCCTAAAAGAAGTCATTCCAATAACAAGCATTGTTACTATGTATGAATCAATTTCTTGCATAGATGATCTACAAATAACCATATCTTGACAGATCGAGAACTCCTTGGATCTAGTAACACACATAACGTTGCACATTCAACTTAAGTGAAAAATAATATGTACAGTACAATTTTAGAATTAGCTCCTTGTGTGAACAAAGGAAACTAGACAAGCACAAACGCTGAAGGTTTAGAGCTGGTTAGCCTTACGGAAGAGAATCATGAGCCACATAATCAATCTGATGTTTCTCAAGGAACTCGGGAGTGATCACCCAAGGTGCATCTGGAATAACTTCATCAACCCACCTGCAGAAAACAAGAAAAGTTACCAATGAAAAAATCTAAATAAATAAACAATTGGGGATAAGAGGGACACCATCTTAGAAACAAATAAAGACCAGGGGGGTGGACATTTATAGAGCTTACATATACTCTGGTAAATTTGAAGTAAATTACTTAGGTAAAACATTATCTGCAAAATCTTTAACTTCTATATTTCGGTAAAACAGAACACTAAGCTTGAAGTTTTCATTAAATGCATATATTGTCAAAGAACCAACTTGCAGTGACGAAGAGATTCATATCGCTCCTTATCAGTCATAACAGTCTTGCCCTTGAATTTGTTAGTGATTTCATCATTGCAACATCCAACAAGAAGATACGTGTTTGGAAACCTGCATTTTAAGCATGTAATGTCATAGGTTAAACTGAACTTCTGTTTCAGAAGCATAAAAAAGTCACAAAAAGCCTTTGCTTCGAGGCAAGTAATAGTTTTTACAAAATAAAATATAAAATTAGAGAGTTCAAAGAACTGGAAACTTGCTGGTCATCAGTTTATCGAAGGCCATTACTCAGAAATTCACTTGTTACATCACACCTCAAGATAAAATGCAGATCATGCAAACCAAGAATTTTATTGAGTTCTCAGTGACAAATATCAGTATAGCACCTGGTTAATAGCCTAATAGGAGTGGAAGCTATAAAGAAAGTAATGAAATCATTCTCATTTCCAATGCTTATGAAACCAAGGCCAAGAAAAGCAATGCGTGATCAAAGGTTTCCATCATTGACAGTGAATCATTACAGTTCAGAGGTGGAACAAAAGCCCTACAATTCCCAGAGGAAAAACAAAATCTTTTGTCCCAGTGGAACAAAAGATTTCTTCCGTTTGACGTTTCCAAAGAATATTACTGTTAGAACCTCAGTTTCGAGATAGTATTTTTCTTTTTACAGGCGAAGAACTCAAAATTCACATAAAAGCCTCCAAAAGTTCACAGGGGAAAATGAACAAACACCTAATACTCCTACTCAAATTCCTTCTGGATAATCCTTAAAGCTAAAACAAAACTGCAGAAAACACACAAAATCGGACCTTTTTTAAGACTCCCCACTTATAAACGACCGAATTGGAGTTCCCACAGCTCGGAAATAGCAACACCAAAAAAGAAGAAAGCATAAAAGAAAGTTAAAATTACAGTTTCTTGGCTTGTTCGAGAGATCGGGCATGGCCAAAGTGGAAGAGGTCGTATATTCCGTCGGCATAGACGCGAACCGGGCGGTCGGTGGGCGGTTCAGCGGCTGCTGACGACATTGGCAAATTGCTCGCCTCTTGCTTCTCTCCATCTTCCATAACTTTGTGTTCCGCCGAGCGTGAAATTTCTCAGTCTTGGCCCCTGGGAAAAGCAACCCCTGCTATCCACGGCTTCCTTAAGCAAGAATATACTCCAAATAATATACCCTTTTCCGAAGAAATTTGTGATTTTCCTTTTCTTTCTTTTTTATACATCAGTTTTCCCGGCTAGAAAGTTCCATAGCTCTACCCATTGTATATGATTTGATGAAGTTATTTTTAAGTCAATTTTTTATAATATTAACTTTATTATTAGTATACAAAATTTATATATTTAAAAACTACATTACAAGTCTAAAATTACTATTAAGCACAAAAGAAAAAAATTAAAAACAAGTAAAAAACACTAAAGAAAATAAGCAAAGAAGAAAAGAGTTAGTTTGACCAATAAATAGTAGGTAGAACAGATAAAATGATATTAAGGGAGTATTTTTTTTTTCATTTTTTCTTTCAAATATGGTCAATTGGAATCAATTCATTATATCCTTAAATGTAATAAAAATATGAATCCCTTCGTTCTATTTTATATATCTGACTCAAGTTAACAAAATTAGACCAAAGTTATTTTTAATTTAATTTTTTATAATATTAAATTTAATATTAGTATACAAAATTTATATATTTAAAAATTAAACTAAAAGTATTATTAAACACAAACAAAAATCAATTTTTAAAAATAATAAAAGATACTAAAGAAAATAAACAAAGAAGAAATAGTTGGTTTGACAAATGAATAGTATATTAATATGTTAAAATTTTTAATGGAAAATGATTATTTAATGACAATTTTCATCCTCTAGCATCTCTTTTTGATGTTTTAAGTTAAAATGACTCACTAAATTTTACAAAATTAAATAGTAAAAACATTTTTATTGGTGAAAAGCATTCTCAAGTCTGATAGTAAAAAAAAAAAATACGCTGATAAACAGATAGTCAGATAGATGAGAGTCTAGCATGGTCAATTTTTTCTTTTTATTAACTTGTAAAGAAATCAATAAATAAAGAATTTTTTACTTTTTTTTTTTTAAAATAATGCCATGTCAATATTAGGGAAACATTAAAGTGGAAAGGTAGCTAATTTAACTTCAGCTTGCCTGTATACACTATACTGTGCATTTAAACAAAGTCCAGTATTCAATTCAAAACCTGGAAGAAAACTTGTACTACAATTGAAGCATGTGCTGATTCTGCTCAATCTAAACTAAAAATCTAAGAAAAGCAGGGATAGCTCTGATACCAAATTTAAACATGTGCTCCATTTCAACTAAATGCCTAAGCAGATAGTTGGACTGCACATCTATATGTTTATATATTATATGCTCAACCCTGACGCTGGAGTAGGTTGCAGGTTAACTGCCATGAAAAGGATCAGAAGAAAGATGTTTACAGCACCGGTCCAAAGCTTAGCTTATTGATTATCCTCGTGTGTAGGCGATGTTTTTGTTTTTGAAGGGGGGCCGCATGTCTTTACATAACCACCGAAATCCTTTTTCCGGAGCTTCGCTAGATCTACATGGATTACCCTGCCATCGAAGTACTAAAAGCAGGGGAATATAAACTGAGAATTCAAAATCAAACACAAACGGATATCAAGAATGAATGCGTTGTTGGCAAGTTAAACCTTGGAATCCATGTGTTCTAGGGCGAGCATGGCATGTTCTTGAGATGTGTATTGGATAAATGCGTATCCCCTTGATGTCTTTGATCCCTTATCCTTGGCAATCTTAACTGATAAGGAGTATAGAAAGAATCAGCAACCACCAGATATAAGGGAGGTAGATATAAACATAAGAAAACCAAAAAGAATATACCTTCAGCTATCTGACCGAATTTTGAAAATTCCTTCAGCAAACAGTTTTCATCAGTGGTGTATGGCAAATCTGTGGTTCAAAATGCAGAAGTGGAACTTACAAGCTGCAAAAGGCAAAGCTGAACCTCTAGAACCACACATTCACACATCTTATAAAGCAAAAGTGAATCACGAGTGACAGTAGATTGGAAGTGCAATAAAAACAGAAGAAACTTAATTCAGTGATCAAAAGATGAAATTAACAAGTTTAAATGATCAGTTTCATCAAACCTTGGCTATTATATTTATCTTGAATTCAACATTTTGAGACTAATTTGCATCATATGTTTATTGTGAACTAATGAACTCACAAAATGAAAGAAGGTCTTAGACTCAGGGATACAGATCAAGCTATGGGTCAAGAACTCAATGTGATCTATCTAAAACCTTTGGTTGCGACAATGAGTTGGCACACTATTGCAGACAGAAGCTCAACTTGGGAAAACTATTAAGTTCTCAAAAGATAACCTTAACACATCCAACAAGTTGATTATAACTGCATCTTGCACAATCTGTCATTCCTGGTGGAAAACACCTCGACACATATATTAATTGAGGCATTATTTTAGGAAAATAAAGCTCCAACAAGGGAGTATTGTTACTACTTAATCCAACTCTTTTAGGAAACTAAGCAGATTCTGGTAAGGCTGGCATTTTGGTGTTTAAAATGTGGTATCTTAACATTGTTACAGTTTGTCAGTGTTACAAATAGATGCTTTATGTGCACATCAGTTGATTCACTCTTTTCAGTCTTTTGTTAGCATTTAACCAAAAAGTTGCACCGAAAGACATGGCTACACAATACAAACCACACTAGTTTCCTTTTATCAATGTGGAATGTTGGTTCTTGGGGGATAAGCATTACAAATGAGGAATCAAGTTAAAACCAAATAAAATTTCTCCCATAAACAAAAGATGTCAAAATCAAAGAGAAATCTTGTTTCAGGTCTCTCTTATATGTTACGCTTCCCACTTTTATGAGGAAGCCCACCACATTTCTTGAGGCTTCAGTTTCCAAATCTAAAGACTGGAATAAGGATGCAAAAGCTTTAAACTTCAACTTTTCAAAGTCTAACAGACAGTAACATAATCCATCTAAATAATTAGCCACCCAGTTGCCAATCAATAAGGGAAGAAAATTGGAGATTATAGATAAGGCCCACAACTGCAACAAGAGAACCAGAACAGAGATGAAACTCCATGAAGCTGGTTATAAACTAAGATTGAGCTAGGGTCACTCAACTGGGCTATAATGCACATGAGCCAAACCACACTAAAGATTGAATCCAACCAATTAGTTAATCTGACCTTATAAACCCATATGTTCTCTCTTATTTTATCAATGTGTGATTCTTAACAATGCTTATCAATCCAATCACATAATTATGCACTCAAGTTATTTACCTAAATTACTGAGACATTCACTGTCATGAGAGCAGAAATTCCTCTATCGAACTAAATGCTATTAGAACTTCCTCATCTACATTTTAACTTTATAAATTATAATTATTCAACTTTCTCCATTTCCCTCACATGACACCAAAAACCTACACTCCAGGACTGATTAATATCACGAGAAAAATCCGTCCGCACAAAAATTCATATCAATCTCCTTCCCAATTACAGTAAATTAAAGAAAACTCACGAAGGAAAATCAAATCAAATACCAAATTAAAATACAGAATGCCAATCCCATGTTGCTTCATGTGTGTGTGCACTAAATGAAGAGAATAAGCAATGCTACTCACTGCTAACCATAATCTTGCTGGCAAGAGGGTAACTGTGAAAAGAAGCGTGGATTCTCATTCTCAAGGAGCTAGGGCGGAATGAACACGATGAGGGGGGCGTAACTATCGGCCGGGAAACTTGAAGCGGAAGTGCCGGAGTTGGAGAAAGGCCTGTCCAGATGCTCTTCGCCATTTCACGATGAAGATCCGATTACTAGCCGCTTCAGCGTAGGGGAGCGGTGAAGAAGAGCAGCAGCATATCCTCCTTACCTGCTTGCAAAATCAGGACAATTCTCCAATCAAGAACAAATACTTCAAGTGCCACACAGAAATTCCATTGATTTTTGGTTCATCAGATATTATTAGCATCTACACCACCAAATTAAATTGGAAAAAGTAATTAATATATTTTGTTGTTTTTTTAGTACACTTATTACAATTATAGCCGGTTTGGTTAGTTGGAATATATTTGAAGGAAACAAAAATTCAAATTCCATGGAAAATAAATTATCAGGAAAATAAATTTCATTGTTTGGTTAGTGAAAAAAATTACTAAAAAGAAATTACGGAGAATATAAATTTCATTGTTTGGTTGGATTTAGAATTGTAAAGAATAGCGAGTATAAAGACAATTATACCATTGCACAATAATAATAATAATTGTAATTAAAGAAAGTTAGTGAGGGCATAATTATCCTCATTGTTTTCCATAGAAAACAAAATATCATCAGCCCGTTTGGTTCGCTGAAAAATATTTCAATGAAACGGAATTCAAATTCCATGGAAACATATTACTATGAAAATAGATTCCATTGTTTGGTTGATGGAAAATAAATTAAGAATATAAATTTCATTGTTTGGTTAGATTTGAAATTATAAAGAATAAAGAGTATAAAGACAATTATACCACTACACAATAATAACAACAACAATAATAATGGAAATTAAAGAAAGTTAATGAGCGCATAATTGTCCTTCTTGTTTTCCATGGAAAACAAAATACCAAGGAGTGACCAAGGAAAATATTTTCCTTGTTCTTAAGGAAAATATTTTCCATTCAACCAAACAAAGGAAAGTCTAGTTTTCCAGAAATTCAAGTAAAACATTTTCATTGAAAAATATTTCTTATCCAACCAAACACTTCTTTAGTATCTGTTCATGACTACTTTCTCAATCTACTAAAATACAAAGAGTCAATACCGTCTAAACTAAGCTCAAATAAAATTAACAAAGCATTTCATAATGCCCAGATATATGGTTTGAGCATAGCTGCAACGACTCCACTTGTATGTTATTTTTTATTAAAATAAATAAATAAATAAAAGTTTAAAAAATAAGGGTCTGTTTGAAAATCTTGGTAATGTTTTCTGAAAAATGATTTCTAAAATAGAATTATTTTTTAAAAAATAATTTAATTTTATAATGATTGGCTGAAGGTCGAATTTTTATTTTTTTTTGTTTAGCTGAAAGTTAAGAAATTATATTTTTCTATTTGGTTCATTTTTTCTAAAAAAATAACATATTACACTCCGTATTTGTTATAAATAATAATAATAATAATAATTATTATTATTATTTATTTAAAAATTATTTTAATAATTTTTAAATTAAAAACTTTAAAATAAAAAATAAAAAACGCAAGCCCCATCCTCCCTCCCTCGTCTCCGGCGAAGACGAAGGAGGTAGGGGTTGGCCGGCGTTCTCTCCCCCCCCCCCCCCCTCCCCCTCCTCCTTCTCCGGCGGAGACGGATGAGGAAGGGGGAGAAGAGAACGCCGATCACCCCATCGCTCCTTCTTCGTCTTCAAGGGTAGAGGGTGGGGGGTTCCCTTCCTCCTTCGTCTTTGCCGGCGGCAAAAGAGAAATGAGGGAGAGAGAGAACGAGTCACCCCCTCCTCCTTCGTCTTCGTCGGCCCGCCAAAATATGCCGGGCAGGCTAAGCCCGTCTTGACTGCATTTATCCAAAATTTCTAAAATAATAAATTATCACATTTATCAATATTAATAAAACATAAATATAATATTAACCAAAAATTTAAAAACTAACCTTCGACCGACGGTGGCTGGAGCGGTAGCTGGGGTGGAGGCGGTGATAACTAAATGTCGTGGAGGCTGGAGCGGTGGCTGGGACGAAGTAGATCTGCGGCTATGGCGGTGGTGGCTGAGATGGCCATGATAGCTTCCGTGGCGGTGGAGGCTGCGGGGTGGGGGTGGCTACGGGCGGGCAGATTATATATTATAATCAACCACCGTTTCAATTAGAAATTGTGGCAGATCATAAAAGATTTTTTTTTTTAAATTAAAAACTTTCCGTCACCGTTTCTTGACGGAATATTAACCCCCCCCCCCCTCCACTTTTTTTTTTTTTTTAAATTTACTTTCCGCCACCGTTTTCTCTAAAAACGGTGGCGGAAAGTAAAACATGTTTTTAAAAAAAAAAAAAAAATCGCATCGGTTTCTTCTTACAACCGTGGCAGATTGTTGATCAATTATTTACAAAATTGTCACCCCGAAATTTTTTAAAGAATACATACACTACAGTTTTTGTAAAAACAGTAACTAAATATCAGTCTCCTACTTCTCAAAAAAAATATCAGTCTCCTATGTTCTTTTTGGTACTAGTAGGAATTCATTGCACCACCTGAAGAAGTTGATATACTTTGTGACGAGCAGCCATAATCAGCCCATCTTCTGCGGTGAATGGGCTTGCCAGCCAAGTGAATAAGCCATCTTCTCCACCCTCATTGTAATATACAAGAGAACTTTTCCATGCATCACGCCATATGTAGAACGCACTGTATGTACTACTTCTACTCCAAAAACGTAACCTCACCAATGCACTGCAGCCCCATACAAACCCCAAATAATAACTTGTTTAATACAAGTTATTACCCAAACAAAATTTATACTATTTGTCCCCTCGATAGTAATTGCGAGTTTTTTTTTTTTTTTTTTTTTTTTTTTTTTTTAATAGTCTTTGCATTCTGATTATTCTTAATTTATTATTAAAATTAATTAATTCAGCCACATGTTAATTTTTTCTTTCACGTTGTATTAAAAAAATTAAGCTCAATCCAACCAATGAATCATTGACTATTATACGCTAAAGCCTAAAGCTAGCCATGTATGTTGCCATCAAATTAAAACTATCCCTTTGACGTCAAGGTTTTCAATTCACATTATAATGGCTTGTAAGTTGTGACTATCTGATCTAGCAAGATTCAAAGCAATTGATGACACAACAACCTAGCTATTTACATCATTTTCGTATGGATCAACCCTTCTTATATTTAGTTTAAATTATTAATTCTTCGTTTGATTTTATTATTGCTGATGTAAAAGAAACTGCATCCCAGATTCACGATGTGATTTTCCGTTTTGTTAGGCAATCTGCGAATCGTGCAGCCAATGCTTTAGCTAGGGAAGTCGTTTTTGAATCAGGTTGCGGGGAGTGTTTATACTCTCCTCCTTTATTCTTTGCGAACATTATTGCTTCTGATTTAATAATATAAATTTTTATTCTAAAAAAAAAGGTTTAGTCAAAGCAGAATAAATGAGGTGTGCTTCGATCCGATAATTGTTTGACTTGGAGTTTCAAACGTTGGGGTCGATAGCAACGTCTAACTAACCTCCTTAAACACCTTTAGTTTCCCAATATTCCATGTACTTCTATCCACACAGTTCACACCTTTATTAGCTACAAGATTTATGAAAGGCCAACCAAATATTTATATTTGGACTCCTATTTTGACTTGATGACATTAAAAGTTTTGGGTTTTAATTTACAAATAAATTTTTTTCTTTGTACAAATTAAATGCGACCCGTTGATTGTTGAAACATCGTCTCAAGGAAACGTGAGATTTTGGTTTGACATTAAACTCTAATAAATACTTCAATTCGTAATTCAATTCCATCACCAGTACATAATAGTGGTCCTTCTACAATCCTTTTCTGGTTTAAGTGTTTAACCTACCTTTTATATTTCTTCCCAAAACGTTGACATCCCGGCCCGACAGAACACCTAGGATGATGTAAGTTGAACACAGAAGTTAGACTTTTGCTTACTGCGCACAAAGAGCCCCTCACTTTGAGAGGTTGCTCCCATATTGTGGCTGGTGAGATTCGATCCCTACTGGTCTTTCTTTCCAAACTTCACCCATGTGACCAACTGATCTGTCCATGCGGGCAACCTACCGGTGCTGGTGATTGAGGTCGACCAATTCAAATCTAGTTAATGAATATAAATAGTTTTTATTTTTATAATGATTGATATGTGATTGCGTAAGTCTCTTCCAAATTAACCAGATGTCTCTTGGTTCAAGTTTTGAGAATATAGCTACTCTAAAAATGATAAGGGAGTACTTTGTCATCATTGATGTCATACTCAGCTAGCACGAACATGATTAATCTCATAAAAGAGTATTTTTTTAATTGCTGAACAACGTTTAATGTTGGGCGAACTATCATGCTACTGAAACATGATACTAAAATATTTAATTTCTTCAAATAATTCATTTTTTAAAAATGGTAAAAGGGATAAATTAAATTAAAAAAAAAAAAAACCTTTAATTCTTTCACTTACATAGTTGCATGTAGATTGCGGAGGGATACACATAATGCTCGGGTAGATATACGTGGTTACATGATATGATTAATCTATATTTTTTTTTTATCATAATATTATATTAATATCATTGAATGTTGGGTTGTTACACATCTCTCATCTTATTCACTATTATTATAAGACTAGTCAACTATCACAATAAAATTAACCAATATATCTACATTACAAATAAAGAAAAACGTAAAATCAGAAAGAATTTGTAATTATACAAAAAATTAACCATAATAAACAAGTTATTATATTTACCAGTTATTTTACAACGTACTGGAAAAGAAAAAATGAAAAATATAAGATTGAAAAGAATTTATAAATATATAATTAAGTGAATATAATGTACAAATTAACACTACAATATAATTAATTATACCAACATATGTTCTATTCAGATCAAAACCTTATTACAATCTAGTTATTTTTATTAACCCTACCTCAAAAAATAAAATAAAAGGTATTCTTATTACCATTCATCATAATCATCCACGTTGAGGACACTAGTACTAGGATTACTACTTTTACTACTACCATAATTATTATTATTATCATTATCAACACCTGAATAAGCAAAAGAGGTAGTGTCTACAAAGCTATTATGATTGTACATAAGATGTTGTCCTTGAAGTTGTTGTTGCTCTTGTCCATGATGCCAAGCTTGCTCGCCGGACGTCTGAAAATCGTTTCCCGGCGGCGGTCCAAAGCTCAGAGTGATCGGACCTCGTTGATTCCTCAATATAGAAGAGTGTGATGAAGATGAATGGCAGCCGGTGTATTGTTGCACTAGTGATCGGAAGTTTGTGAGGCTTGCATTGAGGAGAGTGGTGGGCGCTTTCTTGGAAGCCCTCGACCGCCGCCTCGCCGCCCGCTTTGCCACGCCGCTTTTAGGGCTCATCGAGTCACCGGCACTAGGGTTTCCAGGAGGGCTCGGGATGATTTGACTGTTAGTGGGGGTCTGATCGTCTCGGAGTAGTGTCTGATTGGTATCTGGGACGGTTTCAGGAGAAACGGATAAATCGGGTTGAAATGGGAGTGTGTATTCCGAGGATGTTTGGTGGGGCATTTGATAATAATCCCATTGAGATGGGGAAGATGGGATCATTTCATCACTCATTGTTTTTTGCGAAATTTTATGTTTGTTGGAAGCGAGAAGAAGCTAAGTATGTAGTAGTAGTCAAGGAGGTCTTTTGTTGCCCACTTCGATTTGGTCGTCTTAGGATGATGAGAGTGTGAATATGAATCCACAGTTTGGTTAGTTTTGTGTGCATTTATAGGGGCAGCAAAGTAGTCAGAGTAGCACAACTTTGATTTCGATCATCTGCTCTATTTCTTTTCAACCAAGAATCGACATTTCAACTTTTTGACCGTTCAAATGTTGAGCTAAGATTGCCCAAATATAAATTAATGTGTGAATTCGAATGTTAATAGTGTCCAGTATTTTGATTAAAATTTTAAGTTACTTGATGTAATATATATGGAAAATGTTACGGTACGTAGAATCATGGCAGTCGGATTTTTTTAGTGTGTTTACCTTTTTATGTGATTTGTTGATTATTACATAGAAGTGAAATTCATTCTGAAATTAATTTTTCTCGTGACCCGAATTTTAAAAAAAATAAAAAATAAAAAATGGTCACCATCCTCAACCCCCAACAAAGACTGAAAATAAAGCGAGCGGTGGATTCTGTGATCTGATCTTTTGAAGCATATATGATATATGCAACTTCCTGGAAATTCATTCAGTAAAATTATGCTATGAAAAAAAAAGCATGGTGGCCTACAATTGAATGTCATACCAATTAATCACATGCGTTCAAGGATCCGACTTTTATGACTTATATCTTGTTTTCTTTCTCGCTCATCAATCCTGCAGCTAATCTACAGTAAGCAGTAGCTATTCGAGGTAACCTAATCAAGACAGTAAGAGATCCCTTCAACTATGAGTTGTGTGGTCCTTTGTTGGCTAGGACAACAAGACAGGATTTACCTATATCTAAAAGGGTTGTGAAGTTTCTCTCGTCATTTAGATACTAAGTGTGTATTGTTTTATAAGAGTAAAATTTCTTATAGTATATTTTAATTTTGATTGCGTAATTTGTTATGGGGGTACGGGTACTATTTAATGATGCATAGTACTTTTGGTAGACAGTGAATTTTTTTTTTTAATACAACTGACCCTATTACATTGTAGTATCTGTTCATAGTACTTTTGGTAGACAGTGAATTTTTTTTTTAATACAACTGACCCTATTACATTGTAGTATCTGTTCATCTATACTTTTCTCAACCTGTTGAAGCACAAAAAGTCAATTTCGAGATCTTCTCCACTGAGACTCGAACTCATGACCTCTCATATGAGTGGTCACTACATACCAATTGAGCACAAGGTACTTGGCAGTGAATATTTAATTTAGTAGGAATTGAAGTGTGTAATTTATATTAATGAACATTTGGTAGTTTTAATACAGTAGATGATAGTCTATTACAAATGTGGCACTATAGGGGCTCAAGAGGCTAAGAGCATTCTTATCAATAGAGTTTTTTTTGCGGTTTTTGAGAAATTTTTGTAAGTGTGTTTAGGAAATAGAAAATAAAAGGGATGAAAAAATAAAATAAATTTAATATTTAAAAAAAAAAATCAAGTGTGTCAGGCACGCCTGACGGGTCCGAGTGGGCGTTGCTATGCGCGAAACGTGCACAACAGTGATGGAGCCATTTGCAGAGATTACTGTTCTAAAAATTAGTTTTGCATATGAACCAATTTCCCTCTCTCTCCTCCTCTCTCTCTTGCCATGTTGGATTCATTCTAACATAAACCAAATAATATCCACAGTTGTGGATGCTCTAAGCTCTCGGTTCCAGCCTGTACGAGTTTAAGTGAAATAGATTTAGAAAAAAAGAGAGAGAGAGAAAAAGAGAGAAGCGTTCAAATATTTTTTAAAAGAGAGAGATGTATGCAAGTCAACTGCCCAAAATTAATGAGACATTATTTCTTGTAATTAATGAGTGATTACGGTCAACTAAACCAAAATTCAAAATCCCTTCTTTTCCGATTGCACTTGAACTAAATCACTATTAAAAGCACTACTTTCTAGTTTCTGAGTTTGCGGTCTTTTTTAACCATATGATGAAAAGGGACTTGTACATTATTCTGACTTATCAACATCGGAATACTTGGTAAATAATTGTTAGCTGATTGAGTTAGTGAGTTTGATTAGTTTATAGTATTAGTTGATGGGTCACACTTGTATGAGACCGTCTCACGGATCCTTATTCGTGAGACGGGTCGGGTCGGGCCAAAACACAATGCATATGTCATACTTATATATGCAAATCTTACACTTATATGCTCAAATATAACACTAATCAAAAATACAATTTTTGTTACTTATAAGAGAAAAAGTAATACATTTTTCATAATAAGTAATATTGACAAGTGCCTCTCACTTATAAGTGTAAATATAATACTTTTGAGGAAAAATGTAATACTTTTAAATCGAAATGTAAAAGTATTGTATTTTCCCTTAAAAGTATTACATTTACCCTAATAAGTAACAAAAATTTTATTCCTGATTAGTATTACATATAAGTGTTACATTTGCATCTTGACCCGACCTGACCCGACTCATGGTGAGACGGTCTCACACAAGTTTTTGCCTTAGTTGATTGTATAAAAGTGTTTGGTAAATTAGTTGTTAGCTGATAACTTATTACATGCGAAATGACTTTTTCAAAAAGTTGATTGCTTTTTGAATTTTAGCATTTTTGGAACAATAAACTGTTACAAAAAACTAATTAATGAAACACTCATATGGGGTGTCATAAGTTGGCTAGGCACTTTGAGTCTGTGTCCTACCATTTTATTCGTAGATAAGTGAATGTGTTGGCCAATGCTCTTGCAAAAGCAACAGATTCTCAGGTCCTTTAGTTAGACATTTTTCTATTCCAGTTTGTATTCAGTAACTTTTTGCTTATTCTTAATAAGTTAATATATTAGTTACGCTTTTGCTTAAAAAATGAAAGAAATACTCATATTGATTGTTTAACCAAGTCAAACAATTAATACTGATCAAATAAGTCAAAATTGACTAATAAGATAATTATGTTAGCAGGCATGGTCTTTATTTTTCTCTCTCTCTCTTAACACATTATTGAATATTGAATGGTTCTACGGGAATGAAAAAAAGTGTCACTAAAATTTATCATGTGATTTTATAAAAAGTTTCACATTTTATATCATTCAACTGAGCAGGTGTTTGATAAATGAATATTCACTAGTTTTTGAACATATTTGATTGTCTTTTAGTCGTTTGAAAACACTGAAAAATTGTGTAGCGTTTTAGATTAGTGAATTGTATTTATTTGATTCAAAAGACTATTTTACCCACTAATTTTTACTATTGATTTATATTTATACTACCACCATTGTATATTCATAATAATTTTTTAAAATTATAATAAATCTAAAATCTATTTACTTTGTAACTTTGTTTTTTTAGTACTATTGACTCTGTTACATGTAGTATATGTTCATATATACTTTCTCAACTTACTGAAACCCAACGAGCCAATATCGTCTCCACTAAGGCTCGAAATTATGACCTTCCATTTCGGAGAGTCACTTCCACCACAACTAATTGTTATATGACTTAATTATATCGTGGATTAAGATTCATCATGGGCATTTTGGACCTTGTTCTATATTATGTATTTATAGTTAAATTATTGTGTACTTTCAATTTATTCACCTACAGTTAATATATTATGAAGTTAGTGACCGATATATTTTCTCCGTATCAATTAATTAACAAAATTTGTTATTCGTTATCCGTTAATTATTAAACACTCAGCATTAAATATTTATTACACTTGAACATAATTTACCTAATGTCCAGTCACAAATAGTGACGATAGATTTTTCTCGTTACATATATATATATATATATATATATATATATATATATATATATATATATATATATATAGGGTTTTCCTTAATTTTGTTTGCCGTAGGCTTTGGTCAAAACATCGTGGGGAGTAAATTTGCTAATAATCTTAAATCATGTTCAGACCTAGTCAAGGCTAATACTAGTTCCAGTCAATGGATACCATAGTTTTCAATGTCTGGTTTTGACAACTTGCAGCGCCAATGTGTATCCAAATCTAATTTTGTACAAAGTTTATAAATCCGCCTTTATTATTATTATTATTATTATTATTATTTTAGTACCAATGACTCTGTTACAATGTAATATTTGTTCATAATTATTTTCCTAATTTACTAAAGCACAACAAGTCAATACAACCCTCATTGGAGTTCGAACCAATACTCCGTAATAAAATTTATTAATTAATAAATGAGTGACGAATATAAAAAGTTATAAAATTATATTAGTTTGTTCAAATTTGTAGGTTAATAAGTTTGTCCTTAACCATCAAACAATAGAAAAGATTATTAAAAAATGAGGGGAAATTATGAGAGATCGATGGAGAAATAAAAGAGATATTTTTCTTATTTGGTAGAGTTATTTCGTATAGTGAATATATATATATTTTTTGAAATGTAAATGTAAATGTAATAGTATACTAGTATACGAAGTGGTGAGTTTTGGACTTTCATGAAAGGTTTTAAAAGTCCTTTCAGACATTAAAAAATGGGAAAAAAAAGAAAAGAGTGTAATGTTTGGATGGATGCCGAACTTACGCCGTTTACACAAAACATGAGAATGTTAGGACACTTTTTTATCAATTAATGTTTTCAAAAATAATTTCAAAAGATCCAGTAACTTCCAACCGCCGATAAGCGTATTGCTAATATAGTTATAAAATTGGAAGTTGAGCCTTGTAAAAGCTGTGTTTTCACGAAATCGGACTAAATCCGAATTAGCCTTACAATGTTGATTATACATTTATTAAAATCTTCCTTAAGAAGTATGTTTTCCCCTTAATTAACAAATTTTATTACTTAAATTTTTAGTCTTTAACACGGGGCATATTCAAATATTAGTCTTGAACTTAGAAATGATAATTTCTCCTCAATTCTACGGAAATTTTCGATCCCAGTTCCAATACGGACGGGAACAAGAATATCTCTCTTTGAGTCTTTGTCCCACTTCATATTAAACATGTATTGTATGCAACATAAGATATGCTCTCCCATTTTGAAAATTAAAAATAAATAGTTATCATTCTGTAAATAAATAATAAATAAACTAAATTATTTCCCACTTCACATCATTTAACATATGTGTCTCTATTTGCGTCATAGACTACCAATTTCTTTTTTATCTCAATTCTCTCGTATGTTTTATTTTTAGGGTTAATTTAAAACTAAATTTAAAAAAAAAAATTTGAAGGGTCATTTTTCATTTTTTTAGTACTTAGCTATTAAAAAAATAAAACTAATGAGAAATACATAGGTTGATCAAAGGAAAAAAATGCACATATTGCCATATAAAACATTTTTTAAAATTTTATTTAAAAAATATTTTTTTAGATCTGATCTCTTTTTCTACTCAGCCTCTCGAGCTCTCCTTTATCACCTATCTCACTCTTCACCCGAGCCAGCAAAAATCAAGTATGTATTTATCTTATTTTCTTCGATCTTAATTCTTCGATCTTAATTCTTCTTCTTCTGCCAAAGACCTTATGGTCGAGTGGCATCCGGTGTCCCGATTAACACTGAGGCATTTGTTGACTCATTGTGCTTCAGTACTTTGAGAAAGTAGCTATAAACAGATATGTAACAGAGTTAGTAGTACTTAAAAAAAAAAAATCTTCTTCTTCTCATTTTTATCTTCACATCTAATATTTTTTGTATGTATTTGTTAGGTTTTCTACCTTCAATTGCTTTTCTTCCTTTTTTTTTTTTTTCTTATAATATAAATTTTGGTTTCAGCCTACAAGACCAAAATTAGATAATCATTTGGTTTACTTTGTTGTGCTAATAGTTTTTTGGTTTTTTTTTTCTTTTTAATTTTTTTGCTCATTTGTATTTTGTATATAGATGAATAATTAATATTTTCTAATTTTGTAATAGATTTCTATTTATTTTTGGAAAATGAATCAGATAAAATAAGATAGTTTTTCGACTTTTAATTAAATAGAAAAAGATAATTTTTTTAACTTTTAGCTATACACCAAAAAATGAAAATATTTTTTTAAAAAATCTTTTCATAATTTTTTAAATGCGGACCTTTAATGGACAACATTTTTATGATTCTAAATTTATTTGTAAAAGTATAGAATCAGGTTCGGTCGGTAGGAACATAATCGGAGATTTGCGGCGCAGTTAAAAACAAAATAAATATTTTTTTTTATTATATATATATATATATATATATATATATATATATATATGTATATATGTATATATGTATTTGGCTTTAATAGATGATTCGGTGATATCGGTCTAAAAAATTATGTTGCAACATCATAGTGTCACAGTACAATCATTGCAAGCCTCCGTTGTATGTATCTTATTGCTTTCATCATTCGATTAATTTTCTAATTTGATACTGAAGATCTGATGAGATACAAAAGCATGCTTAAATTCATATATAATAAATTAGATAATATTACATGCGCTAAAGTTTTACTTTAAAAAATTGAATTAGTTATTAGCTAGAATACTAGCTGTCATATGAAAAAAACAAAAATGCTTAAAAAGTTATTAATTTATCATAATGTTTGTCTAATTATATTTTATTAATAAATAATGGTGCACATAATTAACTAATTTATAAGTACCTAATAAATATATGTAATTTAAAATTTTCATTGTTGTAAATAAATACGGAGTAATGTTTTTTCATCATGATTCACGTGGTTCCCATCCAAATCATAGTTTTGAAAGCATGTCCTTAATTTATTTGATTTTCTTTTAATGTATTTGGGATGATTTGCATGATTTAAAGGTGAACATATTTTACATGTACAACGGTACTCTGATAAGCATGTTTTGTATGACGGAGTAGAGGTGATCACGGGTCGGTTCAAGGTCGAATCAACTTTGAATTGGCTAAGAAAAAAACGGGTCTGGGCCAAGCTTAGTCCAAACTTGCACTGACTTATAGAGGGTCGGTTCAGGTTTGTTAGCATTGAAAATTTAAAAGGATGATTCGTGTGTTATTGGGCTTTGATTGATAATTAATTGCCTTAATTTTGTTAGTTGGACTAACATTTATTTAATTGGGCTGATTAAAAGGCCCAATAAATATTTAATTGGTCTAACTACTTAACTAAAGGTAATTGGATGTTGACTTGTTTGATCCAAAATGGTGGAATAATTAATTAAGTTGGATCAGACTGTTAGCATTAATTGGCCTAACTAACTAGCGGGTTTGATTTGATTTTTGGTCCATCAAGAATATATATGGACCATCAAAACTGTCAATTTGGTACCGTAATTATTCAATTTTTCTCAATTTAAGTTCCTCCGATCAAATTGCGGGCGAAAAGTGACTGAAAAATGTTAATGGGTAATGAGGGCAATTTAGTCTTTTCACCTCCTCTTCTCGTTCTTAATTGCAACAATCAGACCTAATGATCGGAGAACGTTTCGGCGAGGAAGAATGAGAGGAGGAGGTGAAAAGACAAAATTGCCCTCATTATTTAACCTATTTACATTTTTCGGTCACTTTTCGCCGACAATTTGACTGAAATAACTATGTAATTTACTCTAAATTTTCATTTCCGTTGATGTTGGTTTTACTGCAGTCCCACACCCCCACACCTAATCCAAGTTATACTAAGAGCTTCAACACCTTATCCTTTCGGTTTTGTATACGAGAAAGACGCCCAGAAGCTCTGAAGCTGCTTAGAAATGTCTTCTAACTTAATCCATTCCTCTTTTCTGCACTCTGCTTCTTCTTCTTCCTCCTTTGGCTGTAAGCAACAACTACCGCTTTGCAATGCGTTCTCTTTCAAGCTCAGAGTGCCCACTTCCTCAAGGCCTCTGATTGTTCAAGCCCATTCCAGAACCAGACGGGAGGACCGGATTGCGCGCCATTCTCGTATCCGCAAGAAGGTAATTTTGATCGCACCTTACTACTATCGCTTTCTAATCATCCAATTAGCGTTAGTACTCTCAAGTTTTTGTAGGTAAGCTTGTATTTGATTTTTGAATTGAAGGTGGAATGAGAATGCCCCTTTTTTAGGATAAGAAAATCGCAGTACAAGGGATTATAGTGTAATTGTCGCTTATCAATTTACTAGATTGCCAAGAATTTCATCCACCACTTTTTGAATGGTAGAGTTTGAATTCATTGTGTTGCAATGGCAATTTTCTGTTAGGGACTTTAATTGATGTGTGTTAGTACTTTCTCCATATTTGGTGGATAAACTAGTGTAATGGTGGGAAAGGGGAGATAGATTTAAGCAGAAAAGAGAAGAAGAAGAATAGATATAACAGAGGGTAGAGAAGATATTAATAAACTGAGAGAAAAGGAAATGCATTCAAAATTCATATTCTGGACTCATCAGCTAAATACCAAGGAATAATTCTGAAAACAACAATCAAATAATAACCCCTAATCTATGCATCTGCTGCCACGTAGCTCAAACAAAAGGGACTCTGGAAGAAGATGAACGGAAAATCAGAAGAAATTCCTAAGTATATGTCAACTTCTTTTGGGGCAAAATGGTGTTTTCGGATTCATCATTCCTGTATATTCCAACCAGCTCCTCTTTTTCCTTCAATTTCTGATTAACTCCCTGGGATATAACAACTAGGAGATAAATCAACCCTGTAGTTTACTCTATGATATGATGACGCCATTCTTGAATGGACTTTATCCAACAAACCATTCTCTGGTGTTTCCAGCCATTTAAGATTCACTTGCAGAAAACAAACAATCTTGGACAAAATAGGTAGTGTAATGATTGATTCCAATCCCAATTTCAGCCTTTCAAGTTGTTACTTGAAAGTTGAAAATTCCAGTACCAATGATCCTATACTATTTTCACACACATCTGCAAAATGTGTATTCTTCTAGTTGTTTGTGGCTTAGCCAACGACCTTTGTCCTTGAGGTTTTTTTTTGGCTTTTGCAACTAAGTATTTTTTTTCAAATTACTGCTGCCTTTTACTTTCTTGTTTGGATGAGAATGTGAAATAAAAAAGTGAGCAAGTAATCCCCTATTCTGTCAAATTTAGAACAAAGTTTGTCTTTGTAGTTTGTACTTCCTCCTCTGACTCCATTAGTGCATACACCACAACCATTTCTCACTTATATCTCTCTGCCTTTATTCTCATTATTCTTTTTCTCATCTAAACACAAATTTTATTCTCCCTTTTCTCTTCCCTCTTGTTTGCTTGCACATTTTTCTTTTCTATTACTTTCTACCCATCCAAACACAGCATAAATGTTTGGTTTTTGCTAGAGCTTGTTTTGTCCCAGTTGGGAGCCATTTCATTTCTGGAAATTGTAACAAACACTTCCTTTTGCTTGTTGTTGCACTTGCTTCATTGTTTCCATTCAGATTGACAGCCTCTAACTTAATCAAACTTGGAAGCTAGTGTTTTAGTAGTTTCTTTCTTTTATATAAAAATTTTGAGGGAACACTGTATTGAACTAATATTTTGCTGGAGAATTATATTGGAAACGTACGAGGTCAAAACATGTAGAATTGACAATGGTAATGCAAGGTTATCTTTCTGTTCAATAAGGTATTCTTGGCAATACTTGTGAATTCTGCTGCTTAGGTTCTTCCAAATCTCAAACACAAAGATAATTGAATAAAAAAGGGAGGAAAAATAAATTACTGGTTGTAACCATCACAAATTCACGCTCAAGATTTCCTGCTTTCTGCCTTCTCTTCCTTTTTGTCTATGAGAGTTATATTAGGATTTACATATTTTATAGATATAGCATTGCTTATAAGGTTGAAGTTCTGTATAAACATAAATAGTACTCTATATCTACTTCTCAAAATATGTTCCTGAAATCATGCTCCATTTGGGTCTGCTCAAATTTTTAATATTCCATGTTCTGCGAATCTTCCATGACTGCAGTAAGTTCCGATTTTGTCAGGTTGAAGGGACTCCAGAAAGACCGAGATTGTCTGTGTTCCGCTCTAACAAACATCTCTATGTTCAAGTCATTGATGACACTAAAATGCATACTCTGGCAGCTGTTTCAACAATGCAGAAAGCCATCTCAGAGGAATTCGACTACAGTTCTGGACCCACCATTGTAAGTTTACTGCTAACTTGAAAAGGATCAGAAACCTTATGCTGAAAGAGTAGCTCCAATACCACGTTTAGAGGCTGGACAACCTTTATTTGATCATGACCAAATAATAGTGCAATTGATCAAGTAATGCCCTTCACAAGGGACTATAGTATACTGTGCTAGAGTTAAGTGTCAGAATATGAGCACACAGACAGGATAAATAAGCGTAGAATTCATTCTCTTCACATATGCTATCACTACCCATAATTTCATTATTTTTTGGTTTACAATACTATTGAGAGAATGAGATTTGCATTTGATCAGAATGTGCAGGTGAATTCCTCGAGAGACTTGAGGAGTAGTAGCTCAAATATTCTAAAAAGAATAAATTTTTAAAGTTTCAAAACTAACATGATTCAAATCTAATTTCTAGATGTGTTCTAGTGTTTCACCAATGCTAAATCCCAAAGAACTCTTATTTAAGTTTCAAAACCGATGTGATTCAAATCTAATTCGTTAGATGTGTTGTAGCTTTTTACTAAGGCTAAACCCCAAAGAACTATTAGGACAGCCATCTGCCTCATCGGTTTTTGATATTTTTCTTCCTAAATCACCACCAATGATTGAAAAATTAGAAATAGTATTAGATATTTTTGGCATATACATTTCAAATCTTTTTGATGAGTTTTATGTGATTGTGACAGGAAGTGGCAAGGAAAGTGGGTGAAGCTATAGCAAAGTCGTGTCTGGAAAAAGGGATCAGCAAGGTGGCGTTTGATCGAGGCGGATACCCTTACCATGGACGTATTGAAGCTATTGCTGATGCTGCCAGGGAAAATGGGCTTCAATTTTAGGAGTTCTCAGATTTTTCATTATTGCCATTAGTCACTCACTCATGTTCCTTTGATTCCTATTTCCCTGAATCAAGCAAACAAAATTGCAACTTGTACCAGCCATATGCTTTAATTGCAGTTGTTGCTTCATGTCTCTCTTCTACATTTTTCTGATTTGTATTTGATCCATAATTTTCTTCTTGGTAATCCTCTTTGTGTACTAGAAAGGACCACGGATTGTGTTTAAGCAAAAGGATTCATGGTCTCTGAACCTTCTAACCTGGCCAGATGAAAAGGGCGTGCTTATGAATTTAATGAACTACTCCGTATAAGATAACCCTCCACTCTCCCTTGGGAATAAATTAATCAGGGTGGTCCAAATTAACTAATCTAATAATAAAGAATAAACAAATGGTAGATAAAGACAAATGTAAGTAGAAAACATAGTTTTGTATTAATTCAATTGTGTAATGAGATTACAGGAAGATTGTGATGTCCTAACAAAGACGAATCTATTGTAATTGGGTGCTCGTTAGCCCTTAGTTCCTAACCGGTGAACTATTATAGGATAAACTTAAATAGAGAAAATTAAAGGACGCTGGCAATTTAAATCTTTCATTCACCAAAATCCCCCATTCCAATACATTGTCAACATATATACACATAGTACAAAGGTAAGAATGGATACAATAATGATAGGTTTAATGATGGACTGTTACATTCGTTATGATAATAATGTCAACTTATTATGTATATATGTATGTATATATATTTTTTGAATATTACTAACCCTATTACATATATGTATGTATATTTGTATATATAATTTAAAATTTTCATTAGCGTAAATAAATACGGAGTAATGTTTTTCATCATGAATTCATGATTCACGTGGTTTCCATCCAAATCATAGTTTTGAAAGCATGCCCTTAATTTATTTTATTTTCTTTAATAATGTATTTGGGATGATTTACATGATTTAATGGTGAACATGTTTTACATGTTCAACGGTACTCTGAATTAGTATGTTTCGCATGGCGGAGTGGCTAGTTTTCATGTAGAAAAAATTCAAAAAGTCTGCGATAGTTACTTAAAAGTGTACTTTGATGAATCTCACCTTGTGACCCTTGGTTGATGTTACTCCAATGTATTTTGCTTCTCGTTCATTGGGTTTGTATGTTTTGAGTCTACTCTTTTATTTAAAGATTATTGAGTTATGTATTTATGTTTGATGTATAATTTTAGTTGTGAATTTAGGTTTTATTACATATTTTTATGGATTTACTTCACGGACCTCTTGTATGATTTATCGTTGAACAATAATATTGTTCTCATTGCATTGACAAAAATATGAACACATTGATAATACCTTTCTGACAATTAACCATTATCGGATTGTACTAATGATTTTTCGGTCCAGGTTGCGGCTAATTAACAGAAAATACAGAAATCTAGTAAATTTTGATTAAACAATTATGCACTTGCGAGTAATATATTAACTGTATGTACATTTTTTTTTTCTCTATTACAATGCGCCGAGGCTCGAACCCACCACCTCCCATATAAAGGAAAGGGTTTGATGCCACTGGACCACAAGGTCCTTGGTAACTGTATGTACATAATATGTTAATTGTAAACACATAATTTGAATGTCATTTTGAATCAAATTCACATTGCAAGTAGACACTAATGCATGATATAATTTGCAATGTGCATTAAGCCAAAGTTAATCTATATTTATGTTACATTAACTTCAAAAATTGTCGACTCTTGCTGGGCCTTGTGCATTAAGCCGAAGTTAATCTATATTTATGTTTTATTAACTTCAAAAAACTGCCAACTCTTGCTGGGTTAGGCTTAATTCCTCCCAATCAGTTCTCAATTTCATCTTTTCTTACAAGGGATACAAAATATACATTAGGAAGACAACTGACTATACAACTTAAGTACCTAAGAAAGGAATGAGGGTAAAATGGAAAGCTTTTTTTGTTGTTGGTGTTTTTCAACATTTTATAATCAATTTTGCCCCAAAGGATCCTACTCTACAGTGATTTCCAGTATTGTGGTAAGTCTTGGTTTTTTGTATCTCTTGAGAAGCAGAGAAGAGCACACAACACTAACAGAAGACATGGCCATGCATGCACCAGCCACCCACGGCGGCATCTCCACTTTTACCAGAGGAAAGAACGCACCTGCAGCTATGGGGATGGCGACCACGTTGTAGGCCATGGCGAATATGTAGTTCAACCTGATGCGGCCTATGGTCTTTCTCGAGAGATCGATGGCGGTAATGACATCCTCCAAGTTGCTCCTCATCAGTATGTACTCTGCAGCTTCGATTGCGATGTCCGTTCCGGCCCCGATTGCCATCCCGACGTCAGCAGCAGCTAATGCAGGAGAGTCGTTGATACCGTCGCCCACCATTGCGACCACACTTCCTCCCTTCTGGAATGAGCGGACTACGTCTGCTTTTCCTGCTGGCATCACTTCTGCTCTAACATCTTGAATACCAACCTGCAGGGAACATAAACTATGGTTCATGTCTATAGTTCAGTAGCTTTAATTTTTGACTGTATGGCAATTCAAAACTTCAGTTTAAACACTGTTTATCATGTGAGATGAAAATGTCAAACAATGGCAGCTAAATGTGCACAAAGGCTTGATTCTGTATTTCTATGGTGAAGTATGAAGCTACAAACTTTTTTTTTTTATAGGTAGAACTTCTTAGTTTCTTCTACTCTTGATTAACTATAATTTGATTAAAAAGTGGTTCAAAAGTTTTTATATACAAACCTCCTTTGCAACAGCTCGAGCTGTTCTCCAGTTATCGCCAGTGACCATGACAGGATTGACGCCCATTTTCATAAGGCCTTCCACAACAACAGCAGCTTCTCTCTTTAGAGGGTCTGCTATCCCCATGACACCTATTACAACATTGTCATAGGCTACCAAAATGCCAGTCTTTGCACTTTCTTCCAATTCTACAACGAAATTTTCTACGTCTTTTGATATACTTATTCCATTTTCAGTCAGTAGCTTCCGGTTACCAACCTGTTTGATTCCAAGAAACATCGATAAGGAAACCTTTCACTAATCACTCTTAGCACAAAAGCAACTGTGACATATACTCACCAAAACCATTTTTCCACCAATGAAGCATTGTACACCTCTTCCAGGCAACGCAGAGAAATCTGAGACATCATGCAGCCATCCAGAGAACTTGGACCTTGCTCCATAACTCTGTGTATCGTTGGTATTTGAAGGTTCATCAAAGAAATGGAAATGGCGGGCATATTCCAATATTGCTTGACCCAATGGGTGTTCACTGCTAGCCTGCATCATGATGAATAATGATCTAAGATATATATTGCCGGAATATTCCTTAAGCACTTTTACTCTAGCCCCAAACTGAAAAACCTCAGAATGGAGGTCTTCTCTCTCTCTATATATAATCATCTTTATCAACTCAAAAGTGATCACTTCCCAGCATCAAAATCTTAATTTTTCTAAGCTTTTCTGTTAAGAGCAGTATATGCTGGCATAAAATGGAGTATAAAGATGCAGCAAAATAAAAATGTTAGTTTGAGATGCTACCTCTGCAGAAGCTACCAATGTAAGGAATTCTCCTTTATCCATTCCTGTGAAAACTTTTGCAGTTGTGATGGTTGCTTTACCCTGGGTTAGAGTGCCTGTCTTATCAAATATTACATGTTGAATCTTCTGTGCCCTCTCTAATGCATCACCTCCTTTTATTAACACGCCATTATTGGCACCAACTCCAGTTGCAACCATAACAGCAGTTGGGGTTGCCAAACCAAGTGCACATGGGCAAGCAATTACCACAACTGATATTGCAAACATGAGTGCAAAAACAAAATAATTGCCATGTTCAGGTAACCATTCTTTTGGATAGGCTCCAACAGCCCCAGCAAGATACCTAGCATAATTGACAAAAAGCGCAGATGATTTCAGATCATTAAAAAAAAAAAAACAAAACAAAACAAAACAAAAACCATTTTGCGGTAAAAGACAGTAAAATTTGAAAAGGATCTTTCTGAAATGATTAATATTGAATTTAAAGCGTACCATCCTAAGAATGTCAGCAATGAAAGAGTAACAACTGCAGGAACAAAAATGCTTGCAATCTGTAAGTCATAAAATACCCAAAATAAGACATCTGAAACAAGGCAAGCAGTATAAGCAAAAACACACAATGTGGAATAAAAAATCGGAGTTTTGGTCTGCAATATAGGAAAAAGTACTTACATAATCAGCAAACTTCTGAATAGGCGCTTTTGACATCTGCGCAGTCTCAACCAGAGATATAATCTGACTCAAAACTGTGCTAGACCCAACTTTGGTGGCCTGTATGTGAAGCACACCATGTAAATTTATTGTACCTCCAATAACTGAAGAACTGATCTCTTTTGAAACAGGGACAGATTCACCAGTGACCATACTCTCATTGACATAGCTTGAGCCCCATACAACTGCACCATCAACAGGAACTTTTGTACCGGGAAGTACTTTTAATATATCACCAGGTTGAATCAACAATGCATCTATTTCTCTTTCTTCTACAATTTTTCCACCTGAAACACATTGAATACATGATCATCAAAATACTGACTCAAATTTGAGCAATAAAATGATTTCTTTTTGTTTTTGTACATTTGTCATTAGTTGTTTATTCCAAGTTTCAACATGGCAAAAACCCAAATATCTACCAATATGAGGCACAATAGAGAACTAGACTAGACAATTCATTATGAAGAATACCTTTGTCTTTGGCAAGCAATATAGCTGTTGCTGGTGTAAGCTCTACAAGCTTTTTGATAGCATCTGATGTCTTTCCCTTAGCCATAGTCTCCAAGTACTTCCCCAGAAGCACAAATGTGATTAACATAGCACTTGTTTCAAAGTAAGTTGGGGGCCAATATCCTTCAATTGCACCATAAAGTAGTGCACATACAGAGTAAACATATGACGCTGTAGTTCCCAACACAACTAGGACATCCATGTTTGTTGAGCCATTTCGAAGGGCTCTTCCAGCTGCAACATAGAAGCGCTTACCAATAACAAATTGAACAACAGTCACCAAGGCCCACTTCAGCCAATCATCCATTTTGAAGGGACCACAGCGCCGAAGTAGTATAGCATAGATCAAAGGAATGTGGGGGCAGACTACACGCATTAGAAGTACAGGAACCTGGTTACAATTTCTAGTGTTAAAATTTATAACAGGAGATGTACAAAGTCAGTGACTACCATGAAATACATTGAGAGATTCATATTAAAGAAATGCCATATACCAATCAATTTTTTTCATTCAGGAATTATGAATATTCTTTTTTTTTTTGAAAAAATATACAAAAAGGATGCTGAATAGCACCCTTCAGCTTAATTTTGCATTTTTCTAGAATTATCTTTAAACATTCCACTTAAGGAATGGCCCTTGCTAACTAAACAGCCAAAGAGGGGAAAAGGAGATTGAAGACATGAGAAGAGTGAGTAGTGACAATGTGCAAAAGCAGAGCGAATTCACATAATAAGCATGAAAAAGATAATGACTCACACTAAGCAATAAGCTTGCTGTGAAAAGGCGAAACATGCTTGAGGATTCTTCAATATCTCTAGAAGCCATTCTTGTATAAGGATTCTTAACATGTAATGTAAATTTGCCACCACTTCCCCCATTAATGCCATCAACTACAGATCTTGAACCAAGAACCTCAGGATCAAAGACAACTTCTAGCTCTCTTGATGTGGGGTTATAAAAAAAGTGTCTCACTCCGTGCAACTTAGACAAAATGCCTTCTAACAATTTCATATCCATTTCACCAGAAATTCCAACAACTCCTAGTATGATTTTATCCTGTGCACTACTCTGCACCAATGAACCTTCAAAACCAGCATCTTCAATTGCATTGACAATGTCATTTTTACTGATAACAGTTGGATCATATTCAACCTCCCCCACTGATGTAGCCAAAGCAACTACTGCTCTTTGTACGCCTGGAAGACTTCTCAGGATACCTTCAACAGAGTTTACACATGCTGCACATGTCATACCACCTATCATGAACTGTCCTGACACTGTTCCATTTGTGTTGGAATTAGATGCATTGGGCTCAGCTAGAACCTCTGCCTCAAATCCTGCATCTTCTATGGCATTCTCAATATCTTTATCCTGAAACAAAGGGAAGAGTATTACATCAAATTCAAAGATTGATTAATGCAACAGTTCAAATAGGAGAAAAAACCGGTGACATTTGTTTGCATACCCACAACAAAGAAATTATTTACAACAAGCAAAGTAATAGCCTCCAATGGAGCACAATCATATAATACTGAGATAAAATGGACAACTATATCTCATAAAGAACAACTGAGATTACAATTACAATTACTGACAGGTGAAGTATAATCCATGCCAAAAACGTGAACAGAGATAGTAACTTACACACCATTATTTTCATTCCCAAAATGAGTTCAAAATAAGCTGATCATAAAGCATGAGTCATCACACCAAACCTTACAACTCCATCAATAGCATGACCACCGCACATTTATCACCATACTAACTAAAAAAATTAAACTCTTACAAAAGTCAACTAAACGCCTATAATTGAAATATATGTTCATGAACTTAGCATACACTTTCTAATTTTAAATTTCGAACAAAATAAGATGCTTAACAAAAGCAGAGAGAGAAAGTGGACCTTAAGCACGTGAGGATCGAAAACCACATCAGCTTTATTCTGAAGAAGAGCAACGGAAGCCTTAACGACTCCGTTTAAGGACATGAGAGCTCCTTCGACGGAGGTGGAGCAGGCGGCGCACGTCATTCCCGTGACTCTAACCTGAATTCTCCTCAAATTCTCACCGGAATTCTCCTCGTCGTAAGAATCCAGTAGCCGTACCTCCTCACAGTCGCCGAAATCCTCCGACGAATCTCCGTTCGTCGCCGTCATCTGCACGTCCCTCATGCTCGGCGACATTTCAATGAACTTCAGAAAACCCTCCCTCCTCGGAAAACCTCAAAGCCTATATGTATATATAGGCCTGTATGTATGTATATATACGCCTCTCTCTCTCCTTATATATAGAAGAAGAAATATTATTTTAGAGAGAGACGAGATCGAGGAAGGAAAACTATGGGCAGCCGGAGGAGAGGAAGGGGAAGACAGATTTTGTAATAAGAGCTGGGAGAGAGTCAGAGAGATAAAAGTAATGTTTTTTGTGAATTGACTAAAAAGGGCTTGGAAAATGATGGCATAGCAAATTACCAATTGTACTTCATGTTGTACTACATTACTATTCATATTTACCCCAACTCAATATTCTATATTTTTTTAAGATATATTTTTCTTTATGTACTTCTAACAAAGCATAATGTACAAATTAAAAAGCACACTATATTATAACCTTTAAAAACCAAAATTTCCTCCTTTCTTTATAAAGTTTTATTAATATAATGTGTATATATTTTGTAAAGTTATACATCAGGATTTACCAGAGATCCATAGAAAGTAAAATACAAATTGCAAAACATAAAGTATAATTTCATAACGTACACATTAAATTTCATGAATAGTCATTTAACTATTAACTTTTACTACCAAGGGCCTTGTGGTCCAGTGGTATCAAACCCTTCCTTGTATATGGGAGGTGGTGGGTTTGAGCCTCAATGGAGGCGTTGCTGTCTCTTTGTTCTTCAGTAGGTTGAAAAACTATTAACTTTTACTAATTTTTATCATCGATTTTCAATATAATTATAATTTATCATTGACTATTGATTTTTTTTTCTATATTTGATATTTTAGTTAAATATTCGTTTAATAGAAGTTAAATCTAAGGATTAGAATGTATAGGGTAATAGATAGCATAATCGCCTCTCTAGATTTACATATTTAAGATTTAAGAGTAATGTAACAAATGATATAATCACCTCAAATTTGAAGTACTGGTTCAAATTGACTTATGCATCAACATAAAATGATGAACCTAGTCTATGAAGTTTATGAACACAAATTTGTCATTTCAGCAACAAGTCAATTTTTACATTATTACTTTTAAATTTAAAGCTTACTAAATAGACTATAGATATTTAACCAGATAATAAAATTTGTAACAAAATTAATAGTAAAATGACATTTATAGTTAAATTAAAAGTGGGTAAGAACTAAGGGGGCGTTTGGTTCAAGTTATATAAGATAACTAAGGTTATATTTGCTTGGTAATATAAGATTCCCATGTTTGGTTCAAGTTATGTAAGATTCCCAGGGAATGTAACATAACCTCCCGATAAAGTTTTTAGCTATTGGAAGGGAATGTGAGATACACCCCGATTTCTTAGGTAATCTCACATTCCCTTATCTTATTCCTAATATTGAGCTTTTAACATTTTAATCAATTTATCTTATTTTCGTTGTCTTATTTACCTATTTCAATTTTAAACCAAACACAGGAATCTAACATTCCCAGTTATCTAACATTCCCGGCAATCTAACATTCTCTAAGGTAATCTAACATTCCGTGAACCAAACGCCCCCTAATAGTGAAGTGATCATTATTGGAATTTGATATAATTTTGAGGTTTGTAATTTGAATTTAGTACGTTCACGACATGGGGATTGGGAGGTTTTTATGGTTAAAGTTGCGATAGTATCAATGGATGGAGGTTGGGGCAAAGAAGGAAATTGGAAGAAAGTAAAGAGTAACGAATTGGTCAATGATTAAGAAGGATTTTTTTGAGGGGGATTAGTTGAGATTTCGAGACTTTCAACCTTCTGGTGGTTTAGGTTAACAAATTTGCAGGAGTGCAATTGAATTTCTGGAAGACTTTTTTTTTCTTTCTTTCTTTTTTCTTTTCTTTTTATTTTTTATTTTTTTATTTTTCCTTTTTATGTTATCCATTTCTGTCAATTTCAGGTTGTACAAGTATACCTACTAAACATGTTTTGTGTTTTATGATGTTAGAGTTCTAATAAATAAATAAATAAATTATTGTTAATAAAATTCACGTTTCACTCATTCCACTATTCTTTTCAGGTTGGTATTGATAAAATTAATATGGAATTAATTTACACAGAACGAATTTTTAATTTTTGATAATTAATGAATTTTACTTGAAAAGTTAATTAAGTCCCTAAATTTTTTAAGTAGCAACTAAAACTATGAACATTTTATTTTAGTGTAATGAAGTCCAAAAAATCGATTAGTGACCTGTCATAGCATGTTCTTAGGGTTTCGACAATCCTCCGGCGAAATTCTAACACTATTTCCAATTAAAAAGTGATCGACGACTAGTGGTCCCCTCTCCGGTGTGAGAATGCGACCTATATGGATCGCCCTTTTCAATGTAAATCAGTGACCGTTCACAAGTCACTTTTTTACCAGAAATGGCGCCTGAAGATTGCCGGAACCTTAGTGACCGACTAACTAACCAATTTTTAAGCTTTATTACACCAAAATAAAATATTGATAGATTTAATTACTATTTTAAAAAATGTAAAGGTCTTATTAATTTTCCAAGTAAAGTTTGAGGGTCTATTTCATCATTTTTCTATTTTTTGTTTTGTTTATATAGTAGCTTACTAGCTTTATAGGATTAGCATATGTATGTTCACCATTCATGCCAAAAATAAGGAACCCAGTCTAGCCGCGTCTGCTATGCATCACGGATTATCTTCTTTCTATGGCGGCGTTGACTATTTCGTCAAATCTTGAACTTTCATAATCCCTATAAATCATACGTAGTACATTATTTATTTCACGCCATCTGGCAAAACAAAAAGATATTGGGTCTATGATTGGTTTAAACATGGAATTAAAATAAAATATTCAATAATTATAACAAATTTTAGTAAAAAATTCCAATCAACCAATTGTCATACAAATAAATTCTGAAAGCTATTACTATTGCTGAACTTAGAGGGTGTTTGGTATTTTTTTTTTATTAATTTAATTCTTGAAAAAATATTTTCAAGGGATGGATTTGATGAAAATAACTTTGATGGAAAAATCAATTAATATGTTTAATATTATCCGGAAACATAAGAATGAAATTACTTAAAAAAAATTAAATAAGATGTGGTTCGTTTAAACTTTTTTATGAAATTTTTTTAATATCATTACTATATACAAATATTAAAAAAAAAACAAAATGAATAATTGAGAGTTAATAAATCACTTATAAATTAATAAATCATATGCTAAAAGATTCTAGTATACAACAGGAATATTCAAAATTCAAAAGAGTATGGAGCCCTCACATGTAATATATGTTTATGACTACCTTCAGAGAGCCACTTCGTACAACTAGGTTACTAGATCACAGTGTCATTGACCAAATAAATATGTAATTGAATAAATTTGGTGATGATATTTTATTAACAATCCTAACCCAAATTTATTTTCCTAATATCATGAAGTGTGATTTCAATTAGTCAAACTTTTCTAAGTCAAATATTACATCAAAATTGAGAATAAAATTTGTTTACATTTTAAATTCTCAATAAAGTTTAACTAACTATCAAACGTACAAACACCCTATATAGGTCGGGAGCAAAAGGGCAGTTTTGGTATGTAATTTCGCAGGTTGTACGTAATGGCGTGTTAATATGGTCAGCGCCGGCGTCGGAGGCCATTGGCCGTTTTACGTTTTTTAGCTTCTTACGAGCACGCAACCTGTTCGACTGTTCATCCCAAATTCATCTCAGAAAATTATTTTAAAATTAAAGTACGGAGTATTTATCAGGATTTTTATTTATCGTGATTTGTATAATTATGAAATGATAACTATATACGGAGTACTATTTTCCTTTTAGACCATTTCTTTTAAGGACCCACAAATGCTTGATCCCGAGTAGAAAACTATGAGAACATGTTTCTCAGTAATTAAAAAATAATAATAATAATTGCATTTTTCGTCCTAAGTTATGAAAGAAATTGTAGAATTCGTCATTAAGTGTTAGATGTGTTCACTTTTCGCTCGTAAGTTATTATTGGCATTACATTTTTCGTCCTTTTATTAACTTTTCGTTCTCACTTTTCGTCTATGAGTTATAATAAATTTGCAAATTTCGTCCCTAATGTTTTGTTAGTAAATGGACAAAAAAAATGTTACGTCAATAATAACTTAAGGACAAAAAGTGATCATGGCCAACACTTAAGGATGAATTCTACAATTATTATATAACTTACGGATGAAAAGTATAGTTTTTTCTAATAAAAATAAAACTGAATATCTACACCACATTTATAATTAATTAATTAAAGTGTTGTTTGAAGTAGGAAGTTCGTCAGATCATATCTTTTACTTTAATATAGGTTAGATAAATCCATAAACTTGTATTTGTAATGAAGACTTTTGTGGGTATGTTTGATTGAAGATATAATACATTTAGTGTTGGACACTTACTTAATTGGATCCGGTTCATGATCCTTGGCTGCTCGCCTGCTTGCACTACAATTAATATAATGGTTAGTTAATTAGTTATTCCTAATAAAGGGAATATATATATATATATATATATATATATATATATATATATATATATATATAATTAATGTTTGTAATATTTATAAAATTGATATTGTATTTTTTCTTTTCTAAAACTCTCAAACATTGATGATTGATATATACACACAGACACAACCAAGTGGTTGAACCTAAAAATTAATTGTATATTTCTAGCTTCCTCCTAAGTCATCAAATATCATCTAACTCTTTTGATTTTTAATTAGGTGTTTTTTATAAGAAAAATATTATTTTTTCTTCCTAAATTCATCTCATTATATGTTCACCTTTGGATATAATATTATTTATAAGCTTAAGAAAAAAAGAACTATTTATATATTCAATTCATTATTGGTTATTCGTGAATCCGCTAATTTTACAATAGTTAATCAATCAATCATACAAATTAAATTATGTGAATATATGAAAAGATATCAAAAAAATCCATGTAATAATCAAATGTAAACAAACAATCAAATACAATAATAACATTTTAAGAGAAAAAAAAATTAGAATGTAGTTTTAGGATAGCATTGCAGCAAAAGAGGTATTCCTTTTTTTTTTTTCCTTGTGAAAGTTGAAGAGGCCGGATTTATGGTAGTGCTTTATGTTGATAAAATGGTGTCATCACTTAATGATTTATTTAATGATGGCTGATGTCATTAATTGATTAAAGTACTTTCAAAAAAATAAAAATAAAATAAAAAAAGTTGTAATTACACAATCAATTAATTAAAAACTTGAAAAGATTGAGAGCTTCACGCAATCTTTTTTTTTTTTTTTTTTTTTAAATTTTTATTTAAGAACAGAAAATATTTTATAAAAATTCAATGTAAATCAGTGACCGTTCACAAGTCACTTTTTTACCAGAAATGGCGCCTGAAGATTGCCGGAACCTTAGTGACCGACTAACTAACCAATTTTTAAGCTTTATTACACCAAAATAAAATATTATTAGATTTAATTACTATTTTAAAAAGTTTAGAGATCTTATTAATTTTTCAAGTAAAGTTTGAGGGTCATCATTTTCCTATTTTTTGTTTTGTTTATGTAGTAGCTTTATAGGATTAACATATGTATGTTCATCATTCATGCCAAAAATAAGGAACCCAGTCTAGCCGCGTCTGCTATGCATCACGGATTATCTTCTTTCTATGGCGGCGTTGACTATTTCGTCAAATCTTGAACTTTCATAAACCCTATAAATCATACATTATTTATTACACGCCATCTGGCAAAACAAAAAGATATTGGGTCTATGATTGGTTTAAACATGGAATTAAAATAAAATATTCAATAATTATAACAAATTTTAGTAAAAAAATTCCAATCAACCAATTGTCATCCAAATAAATTCTGAAATTAAAGCTATTACTATTGCTGAACTTAGAGGGTGTTTGGTATTTTTTTTTATTAATTTAATTCTTGAGAACTTTTTTTTAGGGGATGAATTTGATGAAAATAACTTTTGATGAAAAAATTAATTAATATGTTTGATGTTATCCGGAAACATAAGAATTAAATTACTTAAAAATTTAATTAAGATGTGGTTCATTTAAATTTTTCTATGAATTTTTTTTAATATATCATTGCTATATACAATTTTTTAAAAAAGATAAACATAATGAATAGTTGAGAGTTAATAAATCACTTGTAAATTAATAAATCATATGCTAAAAGATTCTAGTATTCAACCGGAATATTCAAAATTCAAAACAGTACGTAACCCTCACATGTAATATATGTTCATAACTACCTTTAGAGAGTCATTTCGTGCAACTGGACCACAATGTGAATAAATATGTAATCGAATAAATTTGGTGATGAATTTTTTTTTAACTCCCCTAGCCTAGATTTATTTTCTTGATATCATGAAATGTGATTTCAATTAGCCAAAATTTTCTAAGTCAAATATTGCACCAAACATGAGAATACTTTTTTTTTTTTGGTTACATTTTGCCAAGACATTGTGGTTTAGTGGCACCCGATTGCACCCCCATTTGGAAGGGGTGAGTTTGAGTCTCAATGAAAGTGTTATTGACTCTTTGTGCATTAGTAGATTGAAAAAATAATTATGAACATATACTATATTGTAATAGAGTCAGTAGTACTCAATTTTTTTTTAACATTTTAAATTCTCAATAAAATTTAAACTTTCTTAACTATCAAACGTGGAAACATCCTATTTAGGTCGGGAGCAAAAGGGCAGTTTTGGTATGTAATTTCGCAGGTTGTACGTAATGGCGTGTTAATATGGTCAGCGCCGGCGTCGGAGGCCGTTGGCCGTTTTACGTTTTAGCTTCTTATTACGAGCACGCAACCTGTTCGACTGTTCATCCCAAATTGATCTCAGAAAATTATTTTAAAATTAAAGTACGGAGTATTTATCAGGATTTCTTATTTTCTTCACCCAAAAAGAAAAACTATTTATCGTGATTTGTATAATTATGAAATGATAACCATATACTATTTTCCTTTTATACCATTTCTTGTAAGGACCCACGAATGCTTGATCCTGAGTAGAAAATTATGAGAACATGTTTTTTAATAATTTAAAAAAATCTGCATTTTTCGTCCTAAGTTATAAAGAAAATTGTAAAATTCGTCCTTAAGTGTTAGATACGTTCACTTTTTGGGCGCAAGTTATATTGGCATTATACGTTTCGTTCTTTTATTAACTTTTCGTCCCTGAACTATAATAAGTTTACAAATTGTCTCTAATGTTTTGTTAGTAAATAGAAAAAAGTGCTACGCCAGTGATAAATTAAGGACGAAAAGTCTACAATTATTATATAAATTAGGGATGAAAAGTATAGTTTCTCCTAATAAAAATAAACCTGAGCATCTACACCACATTTATAATTAATTAATTAATTAAAGTGTTGTTTGAAGTAGGAAGTTCGTCAGATCATATCTTTTACTTTAATATAGGTTAGATAAATCCATAAACTTGTATTTGTAATGAAGACTTTTGTGGGTATGTTTGATTGAAGATATAAGACATTTAGTGTTGGACACTTAATTGGATCCGGTTCATGATCCTTGGCTGCTCGCCTGCTTGCACTACAATTAATATAATGGTTAGTTAATTAGTTACTCCTAATAAAGGGAATATATATATATATATATATATAGAAATAATTTCAGGTGCGGCTGTGCTCTCCCGTGCGGCCGCGCGGTCACACACCACTCAATGTTACGAAATACACCACTCAATGTTAAGAAACACACCACAATGAAACACACCACAATGCATATTTGTGTGGTGTGTTTCTTAACATTGAGTGGTGTGAACCGCATGGGAGAGCACGGCCGCACCTGATCATGACTCTATATAGGTATTGCAGCAAAAGAGGTATTCCTTTTTTTTTTTTTTTTTTTTTTCCTTGTGAATTGAAAGTTGAAGAGGATTTATGGTAGTGCTTTATGTTGATAAAATGGTGTCACTTAATGATTTATTTAATGATGGCTGCAGATGTCATTAATTGATTAAAGTACTTTCAAAAAAATAAAAATAAAATAAAAAAAGTTGTAATTGCACAATCAATTAATTAAAAACTTGAAAAGATTGAGAGCTTCACGCAATCTTTTTTTTTTTAAATTTTTATTTAAGAACAGAAAATATATTTTTTTAAATTTTAGTTTTTAAAAATTCATTTCCAGTCTTCAATAGATGAAAAAGTAAGTGCTGCTGAACATGATGGTAGGAGAATTGTATGAATTATATATGGTGATCATTGATATATATTGCGTTTTGATCTGTGTTTCTATTATTATAATTTTCATCGAACTTAAAATAAATATTTTGTTTTCAACTGGCAAATGTTGAAAGTGGAGCTGCAAGAAAGCATGCTGAACTACAAGACTAATCAAGTAAATATTTTAGTATCATAATATTTATCATATATTTAAAATAAATGTAAATTAAATATATCAGTTGAAGTTCATTATGTATGGAGAAATATTATATATTTCATAAAAATAATTGTTTATGTCCAATAAAGTATAGCACTACACTACTATCAACTGATATACTTATATTTAACTTCTAGTTGCAAATGATGTCAAAGTAAAAACTGATCTCAAGTGATTTGTGTAAAGAATATCAAGTTGATAATGCGAAAATATAAACACTAAAAATTTTGTGTGAGATTGTTTTACGTACGTGTGTGAAATTGTTTTACGTATGTGAGACATGTAATATTGTTTAGTTTAAAAAAATATTTTTAACTAAAAAATATTACACTTCACATTGTGAGACAGTCTCGCACAATACTTATTTAAATATAAATGATATGTTATAGAATATTCACTGCCTTAGAAGCAAATTTGTCGATGTTGGTGCAAACTCACAATAACAACATCACAATTTTTTGGCCAACTATTGCCAAAAGTGATCCTTCCGGAAGGAGCACTGCATTTGCTTCTTCTGGAAGGAGCACTTCCGGCAATAGTTGGCTGAATGATTAAACGGTAGGACTAAATTAATATGATACAAATTACATAGTCATGCACCTAATTGTAAAATTTTAATAGTTAAGAACCAAATGTAATTCACATATAATAGTCGGGATGAAAAGTGAAATTTATTTCTCCAAATAAAATTAATTACTCTTTGATTAAAATTGAATCCAATAATCAAACTTCAAATCATACCCTATTGGCCAACCATCATTGTCTTGTAAAGTTAAACTCCATATATGAGTAATAATCAAAGCCCTAGTGAACGCACTATTACTAGTTGGTTTCTTGAGAAGAAGTCCAATACTACTTTTGTATATATCACCAAAAAGAATGCTATATATGAATAAAGGCTAATTGGATATAAAGGCTTAGGGTTGAGATAAAAAAAAGGTTTAGCGCACCATGCATATATAGATAGGATATATGGACAATTTCATCAAGCAATTCAACCCATGTCTTCAAAGAACAAGCACTTTGTTTGTTGTTGGAAGGATGACTTTGTTTCCACTCTCTAGAGGACCATATAATGCAACACAAGCCAACAAAATTATAGATTTTAAAATGGATCAAATCATATATGGCTCGATCGATCTTCCATTGACATAAACAAGACAGCACTTTCATCGGTGAAGAAACACGTTCTTTTATTTGGTTTTATGACCCACTATTCATTCACTGAAATTCAATTCGTCAACTAGCTATTAATAATTACTCCATATGTATTACTGTATATGTCTGATTTACTTAATGAGACTTGACTCAACTATTTACAATTTTTGTTTGAAAAGTTTAGTTTAGTATTAGTGTGTAAAATTAAAGTTATATAACCCCATTTATAATTAAATAACTTCAGTCAAGTCTCGTTAACGGATAAAATGGGATAGAGGGATAAGATACATGGATAAGAACAAATTAAATGAATAGCCACGAAACATATATGAGCCAGCAGTGTTACTTCGCAAACAAAATACAAAGTCAAACATTTTATTATCGTTCTATCTTCAAAGTACAAATATATATCTAAAGAAACATTGAACATTAATAATATTGACCCTTGATTTCTTGAAGAATAAGACTTGGCCATAATCAGACTAAAATGGGTTTCCCCTAAATGCACTACTCCTACTATTTGCTTGCCTATTAAGTGAAAGCTATAGCTAGCCATTACTAGAATTATGCAGTACAGTTTACTATTTATCTTATGGTTATATATTAATAGAATGAATTTTGTGCATCCCTATCAAAAGAGGTTGGGACTATACTAACACACATGACATATATTCATTGAAAATAAATAAGTGTGCAGATTGAATGACAATATATATAACGAATAAATGAAATTTTTGTGAATCATTGGGTTCACATTTTTATGAATTATCCACCCGAAGGTAATCAATCCTTTTTGACAATCGGTTGTGTTGGCATGACGTGACCACGCATACACTTCTAGCTTCTAATTGGGCTTCACATTATAGGCTCATCATAATTGAAGGCACATCTCTACAGTCGATTGTGCTGGCATGACGTGACCACGCATACACTTCTAGCTTCCATGTACACTTCTCTCTATTGTATATTCTCCTCGCCCTGTGACCTAATCGGCAAAGGATCACAAGGAGGTAAACCAGCCTATGTTATCCATAGGTAGAGCACTCATACCACCTGAGCTGTCGTTAGGAACCGTAGACATACTCTTATTACTTTAATTAGAAGCGGGGAATGTGGAGGTGAATAGTTGATGAATTAAGATTTTGGAGTATTTGGTATTTGGTTGTGTAGTTGCAAATTAAAGATAGATAGATGGGCATAGGTGAACAAGAAGATGCCAGCTGAAAGTTGGTGCTACGTCACGTTTTAAGTAGAACACGCAAGCCAGGCCAGCCGATAACCAAATAATATATAGTTGAATTGATTTGTTGGAAGACACATCGGATTGACATAAAGGGGCATTGAATTTAAATGTCCACTTCATCTAAGTAATAAAGCTTTAATTTTGGAAGAAAGCAACCTAACAATAGCCACAGTACCAGAAATATTGAAACCTAAATGCTTAATTAGTTGGTGCTGTCTTCTGTTATGTTGTTGAACACACTTCTAATCACCACATGCCGCCGATATTTGGATGTGTTCCGTCTCTGCTTCTTTTTGTTTCTCTTTTAATTGGAAAACGTGACCGGAACACATATTAGAATAGAAAAAAGATCATGTTTTTGGTCGCCAAGCTACCATAGAATCTTTTTAAATAAACAAAAACAAATTTTATAGTCAAACTAATCTTCGTTAGTACTGGTCTAGTCCAATTAAGAGATATAGTACTTGTCATATTAATTTTTCAATATAAGAAGAAAAATAAATTTGAACTCCAACCTCTCTTAAAAAATGAGAGTATATAACCCATTCACGCCAATTAAACTAGTTTGTTGTATTGCAGTTACTATATTATGTATGGGTCAAGAATCTCAAGATCATATTTTTTGTCACCAACCAAATTGACTTACTCCACAAGACCACAATTCGTTAAAAATTTCACGCATTAGGCTTGCTCACAAGGCAATCATTATACCGTGGACCATGATCCACCTTACAAGATAGATCATTGACATAATGTTCATTATTAGTATAGTGAAAGATAAGTTTTAGTACATTAAATACTCATTTTCTGAAAGTTTGTTTTTTGTGTAATGAAAATTTATTTTTAGATAAATTGTAAAAAATACAACATTCAATACATTAAAAATAAATATTCAATATACTAAAAATAAACATTTATTTGTTAATGTGAACCATGACCCCAGAGTATAATTATATCTCACTCAATCATTATACGATTCATCTTGTTATGTATACCACTAATATAAATTAGTCCGTACATTTTTAATATATTAAAAATACATTATTTGTATGCTAAAGGTTCATTTTTTGAAAAGAATACATTATTAAAAATACATTAATACATTCTCTTCAAAAAGAATATACATTATTTATGTACTAAAATTTTAGAACCTTTAATACACAAATAATATACTTTCAGTATATTAAAAATACACATTTATTCATAATCTACGTTACAATGTGAACCATGGTCCATAGCATAATTTGCCCCATTCACATGGTATGCATCAAAAAACGATTTTTGTTATACTAATTAGATGCTCTGTGCTCATATAATCATTGCTATGAGAAGATAGGGATTTTAATTCTGCCTTATAGTCAGAAAATACAAGTTGGGAGAGCACAAAAGTGTATTGTGAATTGTACATTTTAATGGGCTAGTCAAAGGTAACTCCCCCATTGAACTTGATTTCCCCTGCACATGTCAAACTGAAAATTGCACTGATAAGCACTCCACCATTTCTCCTTAAACTAGAAATAACTGCATAAGTTAATGAGATCTATTGACTATGAAGCTGAAAAAACAGCATGCATCTACCTGATAAGAGCCATTGATGTCTGAAGCTGGATAACAGTGATATAACCTTCTGTACAAAACTACAACATGGCTAACTTGATTGCGGGTAATGCAGTATGCAAAAGCTACCGAATGTCGGGCAAAGCATCCCCGTTGTACTCGTGCTAGAATGATCACTGAACAAAGAAGTTATGGCAAAAGGTGACAAAATATAAGCATAAATACAGGGGACCAAAAGGTATATATATATCATTACCAGATCTTGCAAACTTTCTGGCATTTCAAAATAGTTCTGCAGACCTTGGGGTCTGAAATGTAACTGCGTCTGCAAGAATGAACAAGAGATTGTTATCGCACATCACAAAAGAGAATGGATGTTTTAAGCCCGGGGAGAAACACAATGCATTTGATTTTCATATTAGAGCAAACGATGGATTCCTTTCTTGTAGTTTGAGAGCCAAACGCTAAGTGAGTAATATGAGTTGTCATTTCTTGTTTTCTTTGTCAATAGCTGCTACCTAAATAACTCCAAGTTTAAGGTGAGACTATAAAGTTATTAAGTACTTTTGCATTGCTATTTTCACATTATAATGGTAGCCTAGCACATTTCAAAGTATGTTCCTTCAAGGCATATTTTTGTACCATACCAGTCCATGCAATCTTGGTTGAGTGAGGTAGGGACCATTGTCCATTGGAGCAGTTGTGTTTAATTGGCCCTATGAGAAGAATGAATCAAAGTACACTGTTAAAGTATGAAACAGAACAGTAAACTCAAAAACACACATCGCTTTAAGGTTTGAAGTGCATTACCAGCTCCTGTATGCCTGGTTGATTGCTGTAGATTGAAGAAATTGTATTCATCTGTCCCTGCAGCAAACAGACTATGAGAAAACATATAAAATAGACTTTAAAATCCTAAGGAGACAAATTTTTAACCGGAAAATCGCGATCAAAACCAGAAAAGATCCCTACCACTCCTGGAACAACTTGGTGGTTGCTAAAGTAGGCATCAAGGGTTGCAACTCTAGAGTTCAGCTGCCCCTGAAATAAAGAATTTAAAACCAAAAGATCAAAGATGATCCTAAAGACAAATGTGAATGTCACAGCTAGATAGTTATCCCCAGTACATTGTGTAAATACTTAATAAATTCATCATACTACCCCCTGTATAGTTTCTTGTGTTTGGTAAGAATATTCTGTAGTGAGCATTAGATTTCAATGTCATTTTTACTATTAATGATTTTCATTTGTAGTGCATTTTATCTATTATTACAACAGCTCAAGACTTTCATAGGGAATGAGTAGGTCAAACAAAGCTACAATAGAACTGACCATTTGCTGCCAACTATCATGTATTGAAATGGCTAGTCCTTCTTGTTCCATTTGAACCTAAAGCATAATCAAGATGTAAAAAACCATTAAAAGTGTCTATTTACATTAATTGGAAATGGCAAGTCAAATAATTTGAAGATTATTAAATGATTGATGACCTTATCCCTTCTGGATTCATCCTTTTCATTTGTCTTCTGTGCACAGTTACTTTGAGTTGCCTCTTCAAAATTATTAAGATCCTGATTTGATGGAGAGCAAAGCTCCACTTCATATTGAATTGAGCTATTCACTCTTTCACATTTTCTCAAAGCCTTTTCTAGTGCAATGAATGCTAAATTATAGCTTTCTTGAGATAGTGACCCTTCATCACCTAGCTTAAAAACTCTTTGACATATATCAGTATATCGTTGAACCCTAGACTCAATCGAATCTACTAGCCTCACTGTTTCTCTACTCTTTGCATCTTTTGTCCACCGCTTTAAAATATATTTGGATGGGATGTTGTATACACCAGCCATTTGAAGAACAATCATTATATGCCGACACAAAATACCTTTATACTCAAATAAACGGCATGAGCAAGAAGTGTCAGAGGTCTTCTCATTCCAGAATACAATAAAGTCTTGATTTTCCTCAAAATCTTGCACTCTAAATGTTGCAGTTTCACCATTTCCACTTTCTCTTTTAGGGTGACATGCAACAACTCCCAAAACCTCAATTTGGAATTTTTTAAATATTGCATGAGTGTACAATGCTGCCATTTGTTTTCCAAAGGGTGAGGGAGATTTCAATCCCGGCTTTCTATGCCATGTCTCAAAATCAGCCTTAGCCTCATCTTCACCCATTTCTTGCAATATATTTTTGTACTGGTCGAGAAACTCCTTTAACGTAGTTTTGCGTTGCATGCATTTATCCAAAACGGAAATAACACTTTCCAATCTTTGCATTGTAGAAATTCCAGCTAAAAAGATACTGTTCACATACACCGGAACCCACCTCAGGCGATCTTCATACAGTGATTGAATCCACAAGTCATTTCTTAAATCAAATCTATCAACAATCTTCAACCATCTCTTTTGGAACTGTTCATCTGTTACTGACTTCAAAATGCATTTATTAAACTTAGTAGAAAATTTTTCACACCGTCTTATGACAGAACCAAGCTTCTCTGGAATTTTACTCAATACGTGCCACAAACAAAAACAATGGCGAGAATCTGGGAAAACTTCAGCAACTGCTTCCTTCAGAGCTGTATCTTCGTCAGTCAGTATCACTTTAGGAGCTTGTCCACCCATTGCTCTAAGCCATGCTCGCATCAGCCAAACAAATGTAGATTTACTCTCATCTGCAATTAGTGCGCAGCCAAACAGTAGGAACTGAAAGTGATGATTCACACCAATAAATGTAACCAAAGGCAATTTATACTCATTCTTGATATATGCAGTGTCAAAAAACACAGCATCACAGAAGTGATGATAATCAAGCCGAGCTTTAGCATCAATCCAGAAAGCATTTCTTAGGCATTGTTCCTGATTCAAATCTAATGCATAAAAGAAGTTAGGATTGTCATCTTGCATATGCAAAAAATATTCAAGCATAACTTCTGCATCTCGCTCATCTAAAGCCAAATTCTGTGCAACAACATTTGTGCTGCCATTATTCTCAAGCTTTTTTGCCACACCAGACTGTCTATGCATTGATGCACACATCGTTTTTGTTCTGTCACGCACAGCATACATTGCATCAGCATTATTGTGACCTTGACCGAAGTTCCTATGGCCTTGAACATTATAGGACTGGACTGGAACAATTTCATGGTTATGCTCCTTTATGAAGGTGTGGATCACCCACATCCCATCTGACCCTCTTTTAACATGCAAGCAAGCTTTGCAATCTGTTTTTGACAAAGATTGGTTTTTTCTGCCTCTCTTTTTCTTGATTGGGATATTGTTTGTTCCATCAATATTTGCAACAGCTTCTGGAGTTTCAGATACAGAAGATTTTTGTTTGCTTCCATATCTGGTACAAACAAATTTTGCATCAATAAATTTTCCAGATATTCTTGATCGGCGGCTGGCCTTTATTATTACAGAAAATCCAATGGATTTTGCATATTCTTTATAAAACAAAAAGGCATCCTCCTTGGATTCAAACTCCATACCATCATGAGGCTCCAAAAACTTATGATGACTAAGTGGAACCCTATCCCCATCAGAAACGAGATGTGTATCTTTAGGCCTAAAGTTCTCTTGGTCATGTTGAACTGTCATTGCAGCACTCGCAGCTGCCTCTTCAGTACAACAAACTTCATTGCCCTTGTCCCTGTGAAGTTCTTCTGATGGCTGCTCAAGGTCAATACCCATTAAAGGGATATTCTTTTTCCTCCCTTCTATGAATATCTCTACTTGTAAGCCAGTAGGTTGCACACATCCATGTCTAGTTGTGCAATCAGAGCAATCAAGTTACACAGTTCAAATAGATGTTAGCCTCAAGCCCAGAGACAGAACTTTGCTTTCAGGATCATTTCAAAGTTCTAAGGAAAGCATGAAGACAAAGAATAGACTTAGGTTTTTAGGATAAAGTGAATAGAAAACGATTGTGCTTTATAACTAAATAGCTTTAGAAGAAAAGTATACCAGCAATGTTTCAAGAGATAAAAGTATAAACCACCACGTATAAACACAAAAGCATAAATGCAACGGGGATAACCACCCCCCAGCCAAGATGGCTAAGGATACAAACTTGTAACCACAAGGTCACGAGTTTGAACCCCAGCCTTTTTGGTTTGAGCCGGTCAACTATGGGTAATCTAGACTGGTTTACCTCATTGTAGTCCTTTGCCGGCTAGGGTCACACGGCGGGGTTTACCCAGGTCACACCCTTAGGTAGTGGCTACGGGTTTCCCTTGTCACCTAAAACGCATAAATGTAGCTGCTTAAGCATTTTTGAAGTTCTTGTATTTACCAATTATCTAGTGTTGGACATGTTGCTAATTGACATAAGTTCACATTGCATTTAGCCCAGTGAACAGGTAGTCTGGCCAATTAAGTGCCAACAAACATTGAAAGGTAATCTCTGCATGGATTTCCAACTAACAGTATAAACATTATTTCTATTCAAAATCAGCAATCATCCAAAGTAGCCAGCAATTTTACAACTCTTCAAGCAAAATTATTGACATGAAGACAGTCAAATGTTCTGTGCAATATTAACACCTTTCCTGGTTATTACTTGCTTCCAAAACTCGCTAACTTACAAGATATAGAATTTAAGCCATCCACAATTTGGCTGAGCTAATAAGGCTCAAACCACAATTTGGCTGTATATATTAATCAACTCCTAAATGCAGGAAAATGAAATCACCTAACAGACTAAAACCAAAATCTCTTCCGCGAATTTCATCCAATTCCTTTTCCACCTTAAGCAACACAACTAATCAATAAAATCAGTACATGTTTTAGAAACTTTAAGCTTGAAACCAATCAGACTCAACTGGGTGGGTGAGTAGAGCCGGTTATGGACATAGGGTTTATGCCAATATTGCAACATGATAATGAAATGAAGCTTCCAGTTAAATAGCAGGAAAAACTTGAAGAATCGATATCAATCATACAACTACTGATTATTGATTCAAAATAAACAGTTAAACAGGTGATGAGTGAATAATCATGCGTATGATTAGAGCTGAAGTAAAGTATAATGCACATGTTCTTGTGTTTGTATACAGTTTTTTTTTTTTTTTTTTGAAAACATGTTTGTATACAGTTAAACAGTAAACTTAAACTAATAGATATACATAGAGAGAGAGAGAGAGTAATAGCTGTATATACTATACCCAGTTCCAGCAGCATAAGTGAGACAGAGAGAGAGTGGGAGTGAGAATTGGGGAGCGAGTATGGACTTCTGTTTTTGGGGATTTCACATTTAGGGCAGGAGAGTGGTCAACTGTGCGAGTCTTACTCGCCAAGGTGGTGTCCAGTGTCCTCATAATCTCATATGGGCTGGGCTTATCTGGAAATGACCAGTATGAGTTTAAGGGCAATGTGGACCGTGGTCCACGTAGTAATGTGTGAACTATAATAAAAAGTACATTTTTAATATATTAAATATATATTATTTGTGTATTGAATGTATAATAAACTCAGTACACAAATAATGTACATCTCATTAATATAATTTATATTATTTTTATACTAAATGTATATTATTTGATAATATGGTCCACACAACTGTATGGACCATGGTTTACACAATAATGATTGAATGGTGGATATACCAAAAAGTACATTTTTAATATATTAAATGTACATTATTTGTATACTGAATGTACATTATACAATATAATGTAAATTCAGTACACAAATAATGTACATCCCCTAAATATAATGTACATTTTTAATATACTGAAAATACATTATTTTTATATTAAATGTACATTATTTGATAGTATGATCCACACAATTTTAGAGCATACCCAAGTCATGAACTAGAGATTTTTTTTCTTTCTTTTAAAGGTTTTTGTCAGGTCATATATGAGGGAGAGGGAGAGAAAAAGATGAAAAATAAAAGAAAAAGAAAAAAGATTTGTTAGAAAAAAAAAAAGTTTTATGTGCTCGACTAGACGCAACTAGTGCTCACAAAGCGCACCAGTGCAATATTTTTTTCTCTTTTTCTTTATTTGCGGGACTAAAAACCTTCATTCTTGCATTTTTTTTCTCCTTCTTCCCTTCTCTCTCCTCCAACTCAACCTCTCTCTCCTGCATCAAAGCAACCCCCCCTCCCCCTCCCAAACCTATATTGGTGATGCTCTAATAGTAGTTAGTGCATCCACACCAATAGTGAATGGGAGGATCATAGTACAAAAGCATGTGACATGGAGGAGAGAGATCCCAAGAGAGAGAAAAAAAAATTACTCCTGCAAATTGGAGTTCTTAGTACAGTAAAATTGCAGAGGAAAAAGGAGAAAAGTCGCGCAGGCGCAACAATGCCGCCCACTGCACGAGCCCGCTGGGCGCGTCAGGCGCACCTGACATTAATTTTTTTCGTTATTTCAGATTTGTTTTTTATTTATTTTTTATCCCTTCTCATTTTGTCTTTCATAATCACATTTACAAAAACTCCTAAAATACCGTGAAAAAACTCCATTGATAAGGATGCTCTGTAGACCATGGTCCACTTTGCAAGATGAATTTTAATCCAAAAAGACAATGTTTATTAAATGAAGATACAACGTTGATTTAAAAAAAAAAAAAAAAAAAAAAAAAGATGTCGTATCTTTCTTCTTCTTTTTTTTTTTTTTTTTTTTTTTAATTTTTAAATCAAGATATGTTAAAAAAAAAAAATCCTCTGATCCCTCATTGATTGTGAGATGAAGTAAATTGAGGAATATGCCTTCGTGATGCCGATTCAGGATACTTGCTTTTTTGTTTGGTTGAGATCCTCCCATCCCTCTTTGATGATTTGAGTTCAAATATTTCACAATATTCACATTTAACTGACCACGGAATTATGTTACCTGATCTTACCCCATCCAACCACCAAGAAAGTTTCTTACTAGCCAGGACAGAACATCCTCATCTTGACTTCTCGTAATATATACCAATACAGTTAATCAATCGAAATTCCGTATTATTAGTTTACAAGTTTCAAGAACTTAGGTTGTACAGTACAGTGAGAAAGGTTGTCATTGGCAAAGGGAACACTTATGTTGAACTTCCCATTTAAACATACCCCAAAAACAATGAAATCCTCAAACACTGAATAGAGCTGCCCATAGCCCATAGGATTATATAATGACTACTTACATCTTCATCTCGTTCAACTCATTTTACACATGCACTGAATTCAACTCTTTACTTTAATTTTTCCAATCGCATTCCCACACTTCATCCTTTTACTACCATATTTTAGTATTATCTTTTACATCGAATATTGCTGAGGAAATAAAATTTTAAAATATAATTTGAAAGTAATAATTAATTAGCTTAGTCAAGATTCAATCATTATTCCATGAACTATACTCTACACATTTGTGTGAACCATAAATAAAAACTACATTTTTAATATACTAAAAATACATTATTTGAAAGTAACTGATTTTTTTTATATATATTATGTAATAATGTACATTTAGTACACAAATAATGTACCTTTAGTATATTAAAAATGCATTTGCATTCATGTCAATTTTTGTACGCACATGCATCCACTGAAGCTCGAACCCACTCCCTTCCATATGAGAATGCATGCCGGATGTCACTAGACCACAAGGTCCTTGGCAATAATCTACATATTTATTATTTCACATTTTAAAATTTCCTAATTTAGCATAAAATTTGTAGTCAATTTAGCATTATCCTTACCATTTAGGTGATCAAAAAACCACTTTCCACCTATTTGTCGCCTGACTTAATGTCACTACTGAATGCAGTAGTGTGTCAGTGTGTGGTTCAAATCTTATTGAAAACATGAATAGAAAAAAATTAAGATGATAGAAGGTGTGGATTGGATACCTTGTGCACACATGAAGACTAAGGTATGAACAGTGGGTTGATTATGCGGTCGTGATTTATCTTTGCGGTGGCGTGAGGAGCTAGGTCTTATGAGTTTAGGATTAATCAGGCGAAGCTGGAATCACTTAAATATATAAAAAAAATTCTAAAATAAAAAACCACTTTCCAATATATATAGATGGTCACTCCAATCTCAGCTCATACTTCACAGTCCCACTCACTTTCATACTACACAAAGAAAATGACACATTTAGCCTTTCTTTGGTGGCAGAAAACCTCTCCCACCACCACCGACGCGGCGGCTGCAGTCCCCGCCGCCGCAACCTGTTCAATGTCGCCGGCAAAAGATGCAGCAACGAACTCCTCATCATGTGGCTTGGCTAAACTCATCAGGAAGCTGAAGAAGCGAAGCAAGATGATGATGTTGTGCACTCCGGGCAGCCGGCAGCCGGCGTTCCAATGCCGGTACGATCCGCTGAGCTATTCGCTGAACTTCGACTCCGCCGGCGGCCGGAGCCTCGCTGATGAAGACGACTATTACTTCAAGTTCTGTGCTTTCTCATCAAGATTTGCTGCTATCCCAACAAATATTGGTCGAGTCTCAATTGGACCCCATTCAAAGCAATTTTGTATTACTGGATATTAAAGTACATTTATCTAGCTTGCACAGACTTAACTCACTGGTCCAGTAGACATTATTTAGGAGAAGAAGATTCGACGCAACTAGTAAATCCTGCACGCCAACATTTGATCATGTCTACTGAGTCATTAAGTTACGGTGATTTATATAATCTCAAATACTCTGTCTGACCAAGTAAGGGATTCAAATTTGTTCAACTAAAAGAAAGGATTGTATATGGATATGATTGCAACCACTCTAGAGTTGCATTTGGATTTTCATGTGTTTGAAGCTCCACCGAACCGGATCCAGACTCTCTTAGCTATGTATATTGTGCAAGTGTGTGATCACGTTTTGTGTAATGCTGTTTGAAATATTTTTCATTGTATACAAAAAGAATATATTAATTATCTTATTGTGATATTGATAAAATAGTTCATTTATTATTGGGGATAAAGTGTCATGTATTATTGCTTGAGGGATTTCACAGCAGAGTTTTTTTTTTTTTTTTTTTTTTTTTTTTTTTTTTTTTTTGGGTGAGGGGAAGGGCAGAGAGCCAGAGAGGAGAGAAGGAGCGTTGCACTAATTTGAATTTTTTTTTTATGACTTTGTGGTTCACACTAAAATAAATAAATAAATAAAATAAAATAAAGTTGGGGCATATGTTCATAAAATTTGTTCTATACATTCTTACTTAACACACATAATTAAAGACTAAACTATAGGTACTCATACATCTATTTCTATTCACTTTGTAGACTCTATATGCTCATAGAAACAAAACTTAATATACATAATATTATACTACATGCACATCTATCATTTTAATAACATTCATCATATACTTTGCTCATAATATTATTTGTTCTATACAATCATAAATCTAAACCTTAATGTACATAATCACTAAAATGTAAGTACAACATATATATAGATTTTTTATATGTAGTATATATGTTTATAATTTTCATTCTATATATTTATAAAAACAAAACTTAATGTACATAAACATTACACTATAAGTGCATCATTTGTAGTGTGCAATAAATATAATTAAAGAATGTGAATGACGGTTAACTATGATATACCTTGAAATGACATTATTTTAGACCAAGATCCATCGTATAAGATGAATCATCATAATCCATGATATAACGATTGACTTAGGTTCCCACTTGTGTATATGTCCATTATTTTTTTTATTTTTTTTTTTTTTGTCGTAATATCTTACATTATTTTACACTACTTTTACTACTTTTACTTTTACTATTGAATCATGATGAAATTAGGATGTGTTTGGTTCAAATATTGGAATCGGAATGATAATAGGAATCAAATACTTGGCAATAGTATTAATGGGTTTAAGTAGAATCCATCACCTTGCTTAGGTAATAAATAGGAATTGGAACTAAAACAAACAAATAAATAAATAATTAAAATAAAAAATGAATATTTAAAACTATATAATAAAGATATATACACATACATATAACATATGCCAAGGAACTTGTGGTCTAATAGCTCTCATATGGAAAGTTGTGGCCAAGTTCGAATCTCAGTGGAGACGATATTGCAAAAATCCATGAACTCTCATATGTGAGAGTCTCGTGCGTGCCACTAGATTACAACTTACAAGTCAAGTTTAATTACTCACCCCGTACATATATTTTTTTGTTAACTATAAATTGATTTGACTGCAAGTCAAGTTTAATTATTCACCTCGTACATATATTTTGGAATGGAGGAGTAACATTTTTTGTTAACTACGGATTGATTTTTAACTTTTTTGCTGTTGATGACATAGATCGAGTTGAACACTTATATACATATTTTTCTTCTTTGTTCTTCTCAAATTTTACTGCTGTGACTAACTGAATTGCCCATGCAGGTTATTTTTCTTCTTTGTTGTTTGTGTGTGTGAGTGTTTTTAAAAAAAATAATAATAATTATTTGTGGGTTTTATTCATTATATGCCTTTTCTTTTTATTTATTTTCTGCATTTGCTAGGACTATAGTCATCAATACAGTCTTTAAATGATGAGCCGAAATACGGAATGAAAGAAAAAGAAAAGACATACAAATAGTCAAAAACATTTGGTCCCAAGTGATCAGAATTTAAGAGAATAGTCAAAAACATTTGGTCCCGTCAGTGATAAAAATTTATTCAATTTAAGAGATGTAGGTAAGGGTTGTTATACGGAAAATGATGCATGTATTCTCAGGTAGTAAAACTTCCGTCATGTGTCATTATTTTATTTATAGAAGAGAAAGAAAATAATAAAAATGATGCCCACTAAATTTTCTAAATAAATCATAATATGACACCTAAGTTGAGAATAATTTGCCATGTAGGTAACCACACTTTAAATATTTTAAAATTTAGATGGTCCAACACTCCAATTTAATATCTGAGTTATAGCCATATATATCCGAGTTTATTAGTCTCTTAATTATTTGCGAAGTGGCGAGTTTAATTTAATCCCTAGCCGTTAAATTTGATGGAAAAATTTAAAAAATATTTAAAATTTGAGGAGTAAAGTAGAAAATTCACATTTTATTCTCTTTATTATTATATCAAAATTACTTTCACATCATTATTTTTCAATTCTTAGCCTCTTATTTCAAGATTCTTCAATTCTAAAAACATTTCAATAACTTTAGTATGACTTCTTAGGAACCTGACTCTAATTGTATAACAAACTTAAGACTTAGCACAAACAAAGAAACATTTCATAATTGTCTTCAGACGTGTGAAACATACTATCCTAATAATTTTTTATTTTCTTTACTAAGCAGCAAATGTAATCAAATCTAGAACTTTTGAGATACAAAATGATGTCAAATTTTCTCAGGTTGCTTTTATGAGAAATTCACCAACGAAATAACTTGAGATTTTTAATATTTAAAAAATAATTATTTCGTATGCAGTAGTTTAGTCAATAATCATTTTTTGAATTTTCATAATTGAGTTTTAGGTTCCTCATCAATTACTCTGGTTTTTAAGAAGATAATGTGGTGATGGATATATATAATATAATTTTCATATATCATCATGATATACGATTCTTGATTAAGTTATTGCAGAGCTTACGGGAGAATTTTACGTACTAAAAATCTCAAAATTTGTCATAAAAATGTCAAGTTACTCATTTGGTTTGATTACCCTTGATCCAATACACAGAATTTGACTTCATAATATACAAAATTCATGTTTATAATGTACAAAATTCATGTAATCATTTTCATAATACACACACACATAAACATGATATAATGAACATGAATTCTGTGCATTATAAACATAAATTATGTGTATTATGTTAATTGTTTAATTTATGTCCATTATACCGTGTTTATGTATATTATAAATATGAATTCAGTGTATTATGAACATGAATTCTATATTTTATGAAGTTAAATTTTGTATATTAGACCAGGGTTCACAGTGCACTGTGAATCCTGGTCCTAGATATAAATTGCCCTCCGAAGTCTTATAAGCATTTTAAAAAATTATGTTGTATGATAATAGTGATGCGCTTACTTTTAACGATGTCAAGTTAAATTTATTGTCTAAGGAAAATTGACTTAGAATTTTATTTGAAGACAAAGGTAATGTTTGACGGTTAATTAGCGGGCGTTGACCTAAGGTAGACAATAAAGAGGTCCAACAAATCCTTCGAGTATTGCAAGAAGTATGAACATGATGATGTGTCTAAATGTTTCAATAATAATCTTTTTAAACTCTAAAATACTAAATTTCAAAAGGCTACTCAAATCAATATTTTCAATTAACCTTTGGAGAAAAGAAATTATACCAAACAGTTATCAGCTAACAGCTAATTTATCAAACACTTTTCTACACTCAGCAAATATTATCAATTAATTATACCTTCTAAACCAATCAGCTAACCGCCATTTACCTGGCCCGACCCATAGCTTTGAGGATTCATTGTCGGATGAAGCGATACAAGTTACGGAACATTGAAGCAGTGGACTCAAACCAGAGCTTTGTATTTAGGAACCAAAACAAAGCAACTGGCACACCCGAAAACACAGCGATCAGAATCGGCACCAATGCCTTATTATACACCAAAAAGAACGCAGCCGTAAACGCCACGAGCATCCCAGCAATCGACACGCCCAGCGCCGCCAGTCCCATGAACAATCTCTTCAATGCCACGTGAAAATTATCCTCCGTGTAACGCAAAATGAGGATGGATAAAAAATTGACAATTGACACCATTGAGTAGATCATTGCCACGGCATCTGATACCGTGAAAACGGTTTTCTTCCTAGCGCCGGCCGCACCCTCTTGATGATTGCCGCCTGGCACGGTGAAGATGGCGGAAAACGCCACCGTGGCGATTAACGTTGCCACAAGCATGCATGACTTTGCTGTGTCTCTAATGGATTTTTCGCCCTCTATCTTCAGCGACATGTGCTCTTTTGAGAATAATTGCTTTGGTGTTTTGTCGTCGTCGTTTAGCATGTCGCATAATGATGGTGGCATCATATTCTCCATATCCTGCATGCATGCATATATGGACACCTTACCTCAAATTAATAATAATCTCTATAGCATATCTACTAAGTATAATAATAAGAGTATAATAATGTGCTCAGATGGCATATAACGACTCTCTTTGTGTTTCAATAGGTTGAGAAAGTATAGATGAATGCATGTAGTACTCTTTAAAGCTAGTATTCGTTTTAATTTGCACCTTAAACCATGAAATCTCTCTGTCAAATTGAAGGGCTGCGGTGGATAACCGGAGAAGTGATTGTGGCATAATCTTCTCTTCCTCTTTCGCCCTCTGTGTAAGTTGCTGCAACAATATGTCATAAGTTGTACTAGTTAAAAGTGTGCTAATTAACAAGTCTACTCGTTTAGTACGTACTAAAAAAAAAACAACATATATGCTTAATTGATGTTAGGGGTAAAAATTGAATTAAATTAAATAGTTGACTTCGATATGTTCCCAAATCCCACTGCACCTACCTCATCAAGTAATGGGTTTTCGTTATTATCTTTGTAAAATGTTGTTTGAGTCATTGCCGCTAAATGTAAAACATTGTTGCGGTCTTTGTCTTCGAGGAGAGTGATGAAATCTTTATAGCCATGTATGTTACATATAAGACGGACGACTTTCTCTTGTCGATGAAATACAGCGACGTGGAGAATGCTTTGCCTTTTTTCGTTGAGTTCCCACAAGAGATCAGGATTAGTGTGAAGAATCATGTCTAGAAACTGATCATTGCCCTCTTTTGCAGCGCAGTGAAGTATCTGTTGTGGTGTGATTAGATGTGCAAACTTTTCGGTTAAATTGCTATACTCTTCCCACATCTCTTCAAGTAACTTACGGGCTTTTCGACTTGCTGGAGAAGATTGTTCTTCAATATTATTCTGCACTGTACCTACATGATTATATTAAAAGTAGCTAGACTTTAATTTCATAGGAATTCAATAAGTGACAATTCATCAATGAGAAACAGTGTGTATATATATGAAACTTCTACTGGGCGTCAGAGGCACCGTGCCTAATACCAAAAATGGAAAAAGTATATTTTCAAAGATCATTTTCCAAGGAATTGAATGTACACTAATAATTTACTAAATTGCCCACTTTATCCAAATTTCAATACTCCCTCAGTCCCTCTGATCTATCCCCAAATGTACGCAAATTATATGTGGACCATGGTCCACAATGCATTGTGGACCGTGGTCATAGTTGATATTGCAGTTGTGTTGAACGGATACTGCAGTTGTGTTGAAAAGATACTGCGGTTGTGTTGAAAGGAAACTGCAGTTACGCGGAACATAGGTCGTTCATCCATTCAACACAATTGCAGTATCCATTCAACACAACTGTAGTATCTGTTCAACACAATTGCAGTATCAGTTCAACACAACTGCATTTACAGACGGATAAAATGGCTTCTATTCTGCGCAATTGCAGTTTCCTTTCAATATAACTGCAGTATCCGTTCAACACAACTGCAGTATCAGTTCAACACAGCTACAGTATTAGCCATGACCTATGGTCCACAATGCATTGTGGACTATGGTCCATGGTATAACAAGTGCCAAATGTATGTCTCATTTGCTTTTGGCAAGAATTTTAAGAAAGTTAGAAAAAGTTAGCACTCCATCCATTTATGCCCGTCTACTTTTTAATTAAAATTATTTTATTTAATTTATTTATTACAAATTTAGAAATAAAAAAAAAAAAAAAACGAAGAAGGAGACAACCTCTCCCTCTTCACGACGGGAACCATGACCGTCGTCGTTCAGATTTGGAACGAGGGTGACGGCTCCAGACGGCCATGGTTGTATCCGGTGAGAAGGCCATCACTATCTCATCACCGGAGACCGCCAGTTTACCAAACATTTAAAGTAACCTATTGACTAGTCAAACTAGTCAAAATTAGCTTATCAACTATATATGTTACCCACCGAGCCATATAATATATATTAAACCCAACAATATATATATATATATATATATATATATATATATATATATATATATATATATATATAATGTCACACTTGTGTGAGAACGTCTCACGGATTCTTATTCGTGAGTCGGGTCGGGTCGGGATATAATACTAATCAAGAATACAATTTTTGTTACTTAGCTTATAAGAGAAAAAGTAATACACTTTTCATAATAAGTAATGTTGGCAAGTGCACCTTACTTATAAGGGAAAATGTAATACTTTAAATCAAAATGTAAAAGTATTGTATTTCCCTTAAAAGTATTACATTTACCCTTATAAGTAATAAAAATTTTATTCCTGATTAGTATTACATTTGAGCATATAAGTATGGCATTTACGCATATAAGTATTAAATTTGCATCTTGAACCGACCCGTCTCACAGTGATACGGTCTCAGATCACACAAGTTTTTGCATATATATATAGATATATAGAAATGAATCAAATGATGTGTTATACTTTAAATGTGTGTTTGCATAGTGTGAAGTAGCAGGAGATCGATAGAACATGCAAAGATCTTACAACTTACAAGGTGTAGAGAATAATGCAGAAGTTGAGCCAACAAACTTTCGCCAAACCCCTTCTTCTTTTTCAGTAGTAAGTGCTTGAAGCTTTCGAGCTAACAAATTCAACATCGATCGATTCCCTTTCAACCTAGCACTGGCCAAACGTCTATCCTTGTGAAAGAAGTTTAATGCTTCATCTACATCAATTACAAACAGCTAGAGTTCATTGATAACATTATTATTCATATATAGTACGTCAATTAAGTAGTGGACAATTCAAAAAAGTAGCTAGGTATTCATATATACCAGTGAATTTCATTTTTGGTTCTACTGTCATAGGAGCATTTTCAATTTTAGTCAACCTTATTAATTTTTGCCACATTGTGATCACTATTATTTAAAGTGTTCCACTTTTAGTTCACCGTTAGTATTTCCGTCATGTTGCCGTGTAATCCAAGGGCATACTAACGGCGGATTACACGGCAACCTGAAAGAAATAGTAACGGTACGGTGGATTAAAAGTGGAAAACTTTAAATATAATAGTGGCTGCAGTGTGACAAAAATCAATAAGGTGAACTAAAATTAAATGCCTTAAGACCAAGAATGGAATTTACTCTATATACCATATATATATATATATATGTATAAACTTACCATACATATCATTCCGAATAGTGGCTTCCAAAAGCTCAATGCGTTCCTGGTATATCAACTCCTGAAAAGGCGTGACAGTGCAGAGGAAAGAAACCATTTCCTTGTGGCCTAACAATGCGGCCTGATGGATAGGGATCATATCATCATACGCCCGGATGGTCGAAAGGTTGCGATTCTTGATAATCATAACCTTAGCGTTGGCCACCACCCCGGACACGACCGCGTAACAGAAAGCGGTACATCCTCTGTCGTTTTTGAGCTCCATGTCCTCGGGATTTAGCCTCATCACCAGTTGTTTCACAAATTCTGAGTGTTTCCCGGCGGCGGCAATATGGAGAGCCCTATCTCCTCCTTTTGTAATCCTGTCACAAGCATACTTCACATTGATATCTAGAATTTGTTTAGCAGATTCCCAGTCCCCACGTTTCGCAGCTTTACATATGATTTGGTGATATGGGCCTTGGGCTTCATTGCCACCTGAAAATTGCATAGTATACATTTCAGGCCATTGCATGCATGCATACAGCCTAATTAAGCTAAGCTAAGCACCTTGTGTTCAGATGACATGTAGTGACTCCCATATGAGAAGTCATAAGATTGAGTCTCAATAGAAGCAAATTAACTCTTTGTGCTTCAACAGGTTGGGAAAATATGTATGAAGAGATACTACAATGTAATAGGGTCAATTGTATTAAAAAAAAATGAAAATAATTGAGAATAGAGTAGAGTGCAGGCATTATATTGCCATTACCATCATCGCCTGGATTCTCAATATCCCTCTGATTCTCAGCCATACTTTAGTTTGCTTGTGGATCCAAGCTAAGTTCTTGTAATAATTCTATATATACATATATGACTTTGCAACAATCAGATAGAGTAGATCCAAGTAAACCTTAGCTTGTTGACCTGCATGCGGTGTGCTTTTCGAGAAGATTAAATAGCCTTTTTTTATCGACTTTGGATCACTACACTTTATCCTAGTATAACAATATATTATTTGAGCAACAATAGATTCTTTTTTTTTTGAGCAAGTTTTCAACAATATAATAGATTGATGTTCGATGTTTGTACGTGCCAAAGGCCAAAAGTATAATGAACAATTTAATAGCCAAGCACATTGTGTTCAGATGACATATAGTGATTCTTCCATATAAGAGGTTATGAGATTGAGCCTCAATGGAGGCATTGTTGACTCTTTAATTTGTGTTTTAATAGATTGAAAAAGTATAGATAAACATATACTACAATATAATAGAGTCAGTAGCACTAAAAAAAAAAAGACCAATTCAATAAATGACAGACGCAGAGCAGGGCATGAACACTAGACCATGGCTGATCATGACGTAAATCCAATGTGAAACCTTTAAAGATGTGTGTGTGTGTGTGTTTTTTTTTTTTTTTTTTTCTGTTGACAATTTAAACATGTGCTTATATGTGAAAGAATATACTTTTATATATTTAAACAATTAGCATCTTCAAAAAAAAAAAACAATTAGCAGTTATATTTATAAGCTAATTAATTGAAAAAAGAAATTTTAGCCTCAGCCAGCTTATGAACTGAAAAATTAGCTGTAGACAATATTAAATAAGCCTCATCACAATTACGTACATGTGATCGATTAGTATAACAGTTTTCTAACAACCATTGTCCTTTTTGTAGAATTAAAGAATTAAAATGAAGTTGCCCTTTTAAATATATGTCTATATTGTAATGCTTTTTGGAGAGTTATTCATGGCCAAAGCCCAAAGGAGATCATGCAATATAAAAATAAAAGTAAAAGTGCTAATTAGTGTTTCGTTCAATTCAATTGTTCAAACACTCGGTTATCATGATTTATCACTTCCCATATGCTCTATTGGGTCAGGACATAGGGAGACCCTTAGAGTTGGGGTTCAACATTTTGGAAGAAGAAAAATTAGAATTAATTTTAATTATTATACTATTTAATATTGAGAATGGTTTTGTAAACCGTGTGTCTTTATTTAATAGTAGATGAGGATTGAAATTAATGTGTAGGTGGTGTTGAAAAAATTATTAGTAAAAGATAGTATGTATTTTCAGTTAATATATTATATACCTTTATGATCCGTTGGGAAGTAGAAAAATGACTTCTGGAAAATGAATCGTTTTCTAGAAAGCATAGTCTTTTCTAGTGTTTGGTTGCAACTTGAAAATCTGTCTTGGTGTGTTTGGTTCATTTTCTTAAAAATAAGCATAATTATTTTTAATTTTAAATATTTAAAATATACAATGATGGTGGTGGGTGATGGTTGTGGGTGGTAGTGGTGGTGGGTGGTGGACTGGTGGTGGCAGGTGATTGGCTACTCCACTGCAAATGGAAAATGATGACTTCCCCAAAAAAAGGAAGCCATTTTCCATAAAATTTCCTCTATTTTTCTTTGACTTCCATTTCCCCCCTTTAGCCAAACACGGGAAACCTGGAACAAAATCATTTTCTGAATTTTCAAACACACCCTTAGTTTTAAAGGTACATATATAATATGTTATTAATTGTAAGTACATAATTTGAACTAATGTTCATATATAATGCATATGGTGGCTTGGTCCAAACTATAATTTGGGATATTTTGAGTGGGGTTCACTTCTAATTTGGATAGGGTCAAAATATATTGAGATTATTTTAAGGGAGAATTTAATTTGACATATTATATATACACTCAAAATAGATATTTGATAAATGAAAATTTGATTTTTGAAGTTTATTGAAAAAAAAAAAAATGAGCGTTGTAAAAGTCTTTTAAAAGTTTTAAATGGGACTTTGTCCCACTACATTTCAATCTTTTACAAAAATTTGAAAAGTGTATAGTAGCTAAGAGGTTGTATCATACACAAGGATGTAAATCAAAATCGAAAAATGAACTCGGCAGGCTAATCACTTGAGAATTTATTTGTTAATTTCCTTTATACATAGCACTCTTGGAGTGAAGTGACCAAATTTATTATCGAATTAAAATTCATAATGAAATACGAAACCCATGAACGAATTGAAATGCACTAACTTTGTTCTCCAAAACTTCTAGTCAATGTTTATTTCAAAAAAAAAAAAAAAAATTATTCTAGTCAATGTGTACGCATATTCAAATATTTTATTTCACGTGCATTTCGAATCTTTCATTTATTGCATTAATTTTAATATTTCTGCGGGGTCTGCTGTGACAAAGTCAACATCAATTTATTTATTTTTATTTTTCTTGAAATATAGCTTCACAGTTGATTAAACGAGACGGATATTAAAAATTATATATAAATCAAAAAAAAATTATGTATCACATGAGTTGACTACAACCTGTCGATCTTAATGTAGAATTCTTTTCAATGTAGATTAATCTTATGTGGCCATTAGTCTTGTGTTCAAATGGCATATAGTGATTCCCCCATACGGGAGGTCATGAGATCGCCCCCTCAGTGTAGATGTACTAACTCATACTAAAATGCAATAGAGTTAGTTGTATTAAAAAAAAAAGATTAATCTTATGTGTTTGTTTTGTTTATTTTTTCGAGTACTATCGACTCTGTTACAATATAGTATCTGTTCCTAACTACTTTTTCAACCGACTAAAGCACAAAGAGTCAACAGTTTGCCTCCACTAAGGTTCGAACCCACTCCATGCCGGAAAAATTAAAGCCACTAAACCAGAAGATGACTTAAATTTGATTTTCGAAGATGATACCGATTTATATATATATTTTTTATTAAAGTACTGCCGGCCCCTTAGGGGATAACGTTTTTGTAATCAAGCTTTAAGCTTGACCAATAAAATACCATTCCGTCAAGTAGCTAGCGAGACCAAGTCCCGTGCCTGCCCTAAGGGAATAGAGTGTAGATTTTTCATTTTTTTTCCTAACAAAATTAATCAAGGCGGACCATGACCAATAGTTACATCATATCGATAATTACTGGGTCCTTTTTTGCTTCTAGATAATTAACCAAGGTAGTAGTTTTTGACCTCTAGCCAAACACTAGATAATTAAATTATTTTGTGAAAAATAAGTCATTTTCTGAAAATCATTTTCAAAAAAATATTTTCTACATTTTCAAACAAATGCAAAGTTAAAGTAGTCCAAAAATCACCAATACAAGAATATTTTAAAATATTACATTAACAAATTTTTTTTTTTTTGAAATAAAACCTTCCATTAACTTAACATAAGTCCGAAAACAACACATTACAAAAATAAGGAGGAGGGTTAGAAAACCACTCCGAACAATCAGACGTCGAAACAGACTGCTTAGCTACTCAATGAACTGCCTAATTCGCTGACCGTTTAGAGAAAGATAAAGAAACTACAGACATAAAAACACATTTTTTACAGACATAAAAGTAACTAACTAGTCAAAGTACTTAATACACTAATATGCTAACTAATCTCCAAACACTCCTTTTTCTTTGTTCATCCAAAGAAGCGCTTCTTGAGGGAGCCAAGTTTAATTATACCAACAAGAAATAGTGAATGGATCGTGTCAAACCAGAGGTTAAAATTTAGCAACAGAAACAAAGCAAACGGAGCAACAATGAACGCCACGATCAGCTTTGGCTGCCAAGCCTTGTCAAAGATCAAAGAGAAAGCCACGGCGAAGGCCACCAACATCCCAACTATCGAGACGAAGAGTGTCGTGAGTCCGACCAACAACTTTAACGGCAACGAGACGAGAAAATCGTCTTGTCGGAAGCGCGAAATGAGGATGGACAAGAACATGATGATGGAAATGATTGAGCAAATCATTGCCACCGCATCTGAGATCATGAAAACCGTAAAACTGCTGCGCTTTATGAAAATTGGAGTGCCGGTGTCGCCGTTGCCGCCGGGCACGGTGAAGGCGGCGGCGAAAACCATGGTGGCGATCAAAGTTGCGACGAGCATGCAGGAAGTTGCGGTGTCTGTCATCCACTTCTCGCCCTCTTTCAAAAGCTCCCTGTGCTCCTCTGCGAATATTTGCTTTGGTGTTTTGTTCTCCTTGTTTCGGATCTTGTGTTGTGATGGTGGAACAACATTCCCAACCTCCTGGACAATCCAATCATCAAACACAGCTAAAGGATTAAATATTCACACACACACACACACTATATATATATATATAGAGGGTCATGATCAGGTGTTGTCGCCCCTTAACGTGCTGTCAGTACTGCCGCACCACTATGTATACAAATATACACAACTCAATGTTAGAAAATACACCACACAAATGTACATCATTAGGTACACATCATCAAAAAACACACCATTAGGTATGTAAATATACACCACACAGTGTTAGCAAATGTTGCATTAGGGACATGAGAGTTTATTTTGAGTGTGTGGTGTGTTTTATAGTGTTTTTGTGTATTTTCATTAGGTACGCATCATAAAAAACACTCCATTAGGTATGTAAATATACACCACACAGTGTTAGCAAATGCAACATTAGGGACATGAGAGTTATGGTGCATTATTTTGGGTGTGTGGTGTGTTTTATGATGTTTTTGTGTATTTTCAGTGTGGTCCATTTCCTAACATTGAGTGGTGCATTTTCTAACAGAGTGGTGTGAACCGCACTGACCGCACGGGAAGATGCAACCACATATATATATATATATATATATATATATATATATATATATATATATATATATATATATATATGAGGCTGCACAAGAATTGTCCTTTAATTGCCCACACCACAACTCGATTGGTTCTTGAGTGTTAGAATGTGGGCAAGGCGATATGATCATAAAGTCTGACAGTCGCAATGTGTGAGTTTAACTCAATGTGAGATGTCTCACCTAATTAATAGGTCTTTAAGTCACAGTAATTTACTCATTTACTATCTTGCCGGTTAGAGTGTGGGGGCTAAGAGGCAAGGGAGTTTCGTTGTGCATGGAATTGTCCTTTACTTTAATTTTGAAGTTGTTTACTCACCTTAAACCACAAGAGCTCTCTTTGTAGCCTTAGAGCTGCTCCGGATACCTTGAGTAATGATTTTGGTATTATATCCTTCTCCACCTGATGGTGAATATAGGAAGTAATTTTAGGATGTAGAAATCCTTTGAATAATGCTATATATATTAACCCACCAACCAAATCTGTCTTATGACCTTAAATTAGTTGGTAAAGGATCATAAAGAAGTAAATCAGCTAACCCATCTTATGACCATAGTTAACAAGACAACAGCCTGACTAACTTAACTGAATTAGAATAATATGTTTTGACAAACTAGTCTCGCGAATACATGAAAATTACCTTGTTATCTTCCTCCGAACCATTTGGCTGCTGAGGATTGTCATCACCAGTGCTCTCTTTGCTGCTACGGCTAGCCCTTAATTTGGCAGTTGAATGTAGAATGTTGTTCTGTTGATTATCTATTTGGACAGAGATCAAGTCTTTAAAGGGTCCAAATTTGTAGATCAAATCAAAAACCTCTTTCTGTCGATGTAATACTGCGATATGGAAAATGTTCTGGCCTTTACTGTTGAACTCCCACAAGAGATCCGGTTTGCTGTTAAGAATCATGGATAGAAACTCAACATTCCCTTCTTTCGCAGCATAGTGAAGTATCTCCGTCTTTATTATTTTCTCCACCAGCTGTTTCTCTGGTAAATGATCAAGATACTCATCCCAGATCTTTTTAAGTAGCCGCCTTGCTAATGTTTTTTCTTGAATGGTATCACACACTGTGAGTAATTAAAAGTAGTTTATTATTCAGTTTTAACTCGGACAGAGAAAATATGTATGAACAGATCCTACATTGTAACAGAGTCAATAGTATTCAAAAAACAAAAACTCGGACTTTTGTGTGTCTGTTATTAAAGCTATAGCATATAGGAGAGAATATAATTTATATAGGTCTTACAACGTGTAGAGAAGAACACAGCACAAGTTGAGCCCAGAAGTCTTCGCCAGCTTCTTTCTGCTAGATCCTTTCGAGCTAACAGATGCAAGAATGTTCGGTTCCTTTGAGTATCATGTTCTTTAGTGGCTAATAGCCCATCCTTTTCTACGATTTGTAATGCGGTATCTACACTAACAAAGGGTTAATCTATAAAATCATTTGTAATTGAAGTTTGTTATCAAAATTTCAATAAAAAGTACAATTGAGTAAAGTGTTGAATGCCATGTTAATTGCTATTTGCTATTGATTCCTCATCTCCTATATAAGCATGGTTGAGCAACATATTTTAAACACAAGAAATCTTACATTTTTAGCTCTCAAAACTCTGCTTAGTTTCTTCCAAAAACCTTCTTGTGTTCATCTCGTGTTCTAGTTCGCTGGCCTCATTAGTTTGAGTGCTCAAACATTGAATCGTACTACAGTTTATCCTTGATTAGGCTACACGCTCTTAGCACCTTTGGGAGATAGCAAATATATTTTTAAGGAGAGATCAGAGTATCTCGCTCTACTCATGCTAACACCCGAAATCTTTTATTTGCTTGTGCTTGTGTTTTCCAGAAATAATCTTTTCTAATAGGATTATTTCTGTACAAATACGACCCAGATGATCACCTTCTCAACCTGAGAATGGGACCACAATGGTCGCCTTCTCCAACCTGAGAATGGGACCACTTTTGCTAGATAAGGAGACCACTATGGTTGCCTTTTCTGGCGAGAAGGCAACATTAGTCACCTTCTCCGTGACCAGTGATCGTTCGCCGGTCATTTTGTTGCTTAAAATTTCGTCAAAATCTGACTGGTGGCCGGGTTATCGAAATTCTAATGACCAGTGATAGCAGGTAATTAATCAATTTTTAGACTTGAATTGGACGAAATAAATCTAGTCTCCTGATATGATTTTAGTAACAAAGGATCACAAGTTCACAAGAAGGCAAATTAAACTTGTCCCCAACTTTAGATGATTTTAAGTTTTACTACTACTAAATATGATGTTGCATCAAACCCTAAACTTTAGATGATTTTAATTTGTGATGAGAGAGAGAGAGTATTGAATTGCATACCATACATATCGTAGCGAATGGTAGCTTGAAGAAGCTCAATGCGATCCGCCTCCAACAACCTCTCAAAAGGTGTTTCTTTGAAGAGGTAAGCAACCATTTTCTTACGCCCTCTCTTAGCCGCATGATTGATGGGGAGCTTGCCCATATCATCGTTTGGTTTATCCTTAATCCGGATAGTTAGCAGATCTTCGTTCTTCTCAACCATAACCTTGGCGTTTTCCACAACTCCCGATAGAACCGCAAGATAGAACGCAGAACACCCTAACGTATTTGTCTGTGCCAATACGCTGAAACAGCTTTCGTCTCCCATCTTCTTCACTAGCTTCTCCACAAATTCTTTGTTTTTCCCCGCGGCTGCAATGTGAAAAACTGTTTCCTTTCTTATCGTGATGGTATGAGTAGCGCACTCTGGATGATCTTTCAGAATTTTTTCAGCGCTTGTCCAGTTGCCCTTTATGGTAGCATCAAACAGAGCTTTGTGTCTTTCTTCTTCGTCTTGTTTCACATATATATGATGAAAATTAAATTTCAGGGCAGCATTATTAAGGATAATTAAAGTGTGTGGAAGAGTTGATGGGAACGGATCCGGAGTTAAGGATAATTAGCGTACCTTGTTTTTCAACATCAGGGCAGCGAAGACAGCAGAGGTTTGATGATATCTTCATTGGCCTTTGCTTCAACAATCAAGGAAAATTTTGTAATTATGCATGCAGTGGTGTGCAACAACTTAGCTATGAGATTCGGTAACAAGTTATCATAGTATATATAGAAAGGGCAGGTCTCTGGTAAGACTGACTGGCCGGTCTTAATTTATGAGATGGGTCGAATTTAATAAAAATGGATCATAAAAAAAATTATAGATAAGTGTATTAAATACATAAATTTGTCTCATATAAGAAATATAAATTTGTATATACGGAATGAGATTGTCTCATGTAAAGAATATGAGTGGAGCAGTGGGTTGAAACCATTGTATAGGGATAGATGCCTATAAATACATTAGTTGTATCTCTAGTTTTGTATCATCATCACAATTAATAAAAGATTAATTCAACTCCCGTGGACGTAGGCACATTGCCGAAATAATGAGACCGGGAGGTACGCATATGTACTCTCAAGGTTAGGAAATTAAATGCACTAGCTAGTGTGCTCGAGAAGTACACTAGTGAGGTCGGGAAATGTACTATTGAGGTAAAAAATACACTAGTGAGGTCAGAAAAATACACTAGTGAGCTCCGTAGGGCGCTTGGATTGCTCTATAACCCTATCAGCAAGAGTCAGGACCAATGTGGTAGATCGACGGCTAAGGGTGAACGACATGGGATGAAGCAGTTCGTGAGCATGTACTAAAGGAATGCTAGATAGTGCGTGGGGCATGTGGTTGACTAGTTGGGATGAGCATGAGTCGTGACTAGTTAGTAGGCCGACGGCTGATGGTGAACATTTAGTGACGAAACGATTTGTGAACATGCACTGAGAAACGTTTGGTGTTGCGTGGTACATGTGGCTGCCCAATTGGAATGAGCATGAGTCACGATTAGTATAACAAGTCGACGATTGACTGCGAACGACTTGGGATGAAGTAAGGTACATTGGAAGATAGCTAACTTTTGGTAGTAAAAACATACGGAGTACATATTTTTGTGTGGTGCGTTGTTTCAATTTCTACACATTTGTCAAATGTCAATGTTCTTGTTTCACAAGTTCCTTTATTGTGGCAGATAGATCAGAACCTTATCTTTCACCATCCATGGAGACATAAATATACGCCAAATTAAATAATTGAAGTCATTTGTAATCTAGTGTGCCTTCCAATTCCAAGTATTTCCTGTCATACTGTACACGACCCAACAATTATGGATATTTGCCTAGGGTTAATTTGAAAACAAGACAAATATTTTTAAAATGATTTTAAAAAATAAATCATATTTTAGAAAATACAATGGTATCATAGTCACGGGTTTGAGTTTCGCAATAACATTTAAGATTAGCTTATGTTGGGAGGAGGGGTTGAATCCCAACAATAACATTTAAAACTAGCTGGTGCTGGGAAGGGGGATTGATGGCGGAGCCAGGGCGCTTGATCTTAACAGGGCTCAATCCCACTTTCTTGCTTATAATTTGATCCTAACTAGCCTCTCACTAATTCAATTCTAATGTAAATTAAAATTTTGAATATTTATCATTTTTTAATTTAAAAATACATTTACAGTACATTAATTTTGTAATTAGCGCCCTTCCATTAGTCATTACTAGGGCGTATTTGGTTCATGTGTTTACACACCAGGAATGATAATCAAAATCATAGTTAGTGTTTTGGTTGCCAAATTTTTTTAACACAACTATGAAATTTGATTACTCCTTCAATTAAAATCTCATTCCCTAACTAAAAACGGGCATAATTTCATTTCAACTTATTGATAATCCGATTTTTAAGTTTGGAATTTTAGATTAGTGTTTTTAGATTTTTGTTTTGATTTTTTTTGTTCAAATTGGTGTTTTGGATGTCATTATATTAGAGTCAATTGACTTAATTTTTTATTTTTATGTTTTTAAAGCCTTTATTCTCATTATAGGGTCATACATAACTAAACATCAATATTGGTAATTATTCCAATTTCACCTATTATCAAACATGCAAAATACTTTCACCAAAACATATTATCATTTCCAATTCTGATTCTCTTATACAAAATGAACACACCCTTAGACTTTATTTGACCTAGGTTATTTTAGCTAGAGTTTATAATTATTTTAAGTTATTAATAGAGTAAGAATTCAGTTTGATTTTTTTTAAAGTTTAAAATAAACTCAAATGGAGCTTTGCAAGAGCGGCGGCTTCTCAGTCTGGTCCTCGTATCTGGTTTTATACTTTTACTGATTGTATTCAGCATTTACTTATAAGTGATTAATATATCTTGTCGTTTTGATGGTCCAAAAAAAAAAGTTAGGACTTATTAGTTTTTAGTTAATTTTTCTAATTTTATTTTATTAATTTATTAAAAGAATATATATTGTACTCATAACCACGTGTCCACATTCACAAAATATCTACTCTGTCTATATATGCAAGCTACATGTAGGAATCAGAATCAAAATGCTGATCTTATGTCCTATTCATGCATGCTAGAAAAGTAGAAATCGATCAGATCATGCCAATTCTTAATAAATGCGGAATGTACATGCTACCTATATATGTAGAAAAAATGGAAAAAATTCCAAGTAGCAATAAATATCCTTGTTTTCTGTCACGTTTAATATCTATGATTCTTGTTTTATACAACAAAAATAATCTTACATAAATCATAGTAAAATCAAATCAACTTGTTTTATATTGAATAGAGAAATAATCTCATTTAACAAAAATTAAAAAGTGTACAATTTCAACTGATCCCAAGCGAAGAATCTTATCGTTTATACTTTATACCATCGTTTCGGCCCTATAAATGTAAGGAGCCTTAATACTAGAATTTCATCTGTTGGTCTTTTTGTGGGCAAAAAACCATCTAAACAAAACAACACGTTTATTTCAAAAATTAAAAAAATTCAAATCTTATTATTACACCAATAAAGCTATTATATATTATTATTAGACGTATCCTCTGTGATGTCAATATGAGGTTTATTGTTTGTTTTAATTAAAAAGGTCGAGAGGTTTGCCAGTAGGACAATTGAGTTGACAGATGAATAGGTTTGCCAGCATGACAATTGATGAGTTGACAAATGAATAGTATATATGCATGTTTTTTTCACAAAATATCTACTTTCACGAAATGAAGGAGGCATTTTTAGAGCAATCTCAATAGTTGAAGTTTTTTTTATCAATTTTTTATTGACTTTAGCATTCACATTTTCATCTGTCATCTCACTCAATTTTAAAAACTCTTCTCCCCATTAGAGCATCCTCATCAGTTTAGTTTTTGCACAACATTTTAAAAAGCCATGTAAAAAAGAAAAAAAAATGAAAGAGAAAAAGAAAAGGAAAAGAAAAAGATTTTGACATTTTAAAAAAAAAAAGGACAGCAACCTAAAATGTCAGAGTGGCCGCCAGCTGGCGACTACTCTGATCCGCCCCAACCAGCACGTGGAAAATACGCGCACGTTGGGGCGCACAGTGCATTCCAAACACGCGAGATATTTTTTTCTTCTTCTTCTTCTCCTGTAAAAACCATGTATTTGCAAGAGAAAAAACCCTTGAAAAGCCCTTCTTCCCATCTATTATAAAATCATGAAACCGGTTTTTTCTCTAAAAAATACCCAACAAAAACCACAAATGTGGATGCCCTTAGAGCATCTCCAATAAGATTGTTTTTTGTTTGTTTGTTTTTTTTTTTTTTTAAAAAATTTTGAGGTGCCAACTAGGAGAAAGAGAGGGGAGAGAATTGAAAGAAAAGAAGAAAACGAGGAAAAAAAGCATAAAAATGCTGATATGATGCAAAAAGAAATAAAAATAATTGGCTATGCGCAAAACGCACACAACTGCGAGTCTGCGATTGTCCTCTTGCTTTTTCTCTCTCCTGATGGGCCCCACAAAGAAATCATTCTTGTAGGGCGGCGGCATACCCAATTTTCTCTCTCTTACCTTCTCTTTCCTCCACCTAGCATTGGACCCCACGAAAAACCAAGAAAAAATATCGATGGCTGGGATGCCCTATAATTTTAGTTTTTTTTTTTTTTTTCAAAATTTTTTGTAGGCCCCATTTCCCAAAATTATAGTATAATTATTTCTTTATTTAATATCATTTTAAAAATTATAATTTTAATTTTAATTATTACTATTTATATTTAAATTAAATATGTTACAATTAAATTAAATTTATAATTATAAAATTTCAATTCAAATAATGTGGTATCAAAATTATATATTACATTTAAATAAAAAAAATCAAAATTAAAATTGCCTTTGTTGTCTTTATACATTTTTAAGCGTAAAATTAAAAAAAAAAAACAAAAACAAAACAAAACAAAACAAAACAAAGAACAGAAAAACAAAAAAACAAGTCAAATCAAATCAAATCAATTCAAATCAAATCTTTTCTGAAGATTTGTTAAATTGGTAAGACCTTTCTCCTCTAATATAAGGTTTAAGAGTCACAAATTTAGGTTAAATAGTTGATCATTTTTGCATATGAATTGTTAAAACTTATTTTCATTCAACGCATATGAATCAAAATTGAATGTAAAAAATTAGGTCCAAGCATATGGGACTTTGACCCTAGCAACCTAGTTAACAAAGGCTCTTTGATGGTTTAGCTTGTTGCTGATGAAAAATTGTGGTTAAGCTCAAAAAAAGACCTAGCTAGCTAGATTGGTTACAATGTACAAGGCCATGACGTTAATGTCAAGTGCTTTTCTGGACTGTAAAAACATTACAATATTAAGATTCACACCATTCTTTCAACTTTCCAAATTTGTGTAATTAATTTTCTTATTTAATTCGAATCACAACCACCAATACACTAGTAGTGGTCTGGCTCACCATACAATCTGTGCTCTTTCCCACTTGAGTTTTCTTGACATTTTCTTCAAACTATGAAAATTGAATAAAATATTTTTGCCAGATTTTGGGAAAAAAAGAGGATAAAATGTACTTGGGAAATATATTTTTGATAAAATGCATTTAAAAGACCATTTAAGCATTTTTATCTATGTTTCAAGTTTTTTTTTTTTTTTTTTTTTTCTGATTTTTATTTTTGTTAAAAAAAAACAGAAAGAAAAAATCATTTTATGGCATCCACTTCCGATGTGGTAAGGGACGTTGGAAGATAGCTAATTTTTGGTAGTAAAAACATACTCCTTCCGTCTCATTTGATGTATCTGATTCAATTAACGAGATTTAACTGAAGTTATTTTTAGTTCACTTATTCATAATATTAAGTTTAATATTAGTATACAAAATTAATGTATTTAATTAGAAATTATAATAAAAAATATTATTAAACATAAAAAAATTAAATTTAAAAATAAGTAAAAAATACTAAAGAAAATAAACAAAGAAGAAAAAGTTAATTTGACTCGTAAATAATAAATAGCACAGATAACATGAGATAGGAGGAGTCCATATTTTTGTCTGGTACGTTGTTTCAATTCCTACACATTTGTCAAATGTCAATGTTCTTGTTTCCACAAGTTCCTTTATTGTGGCAGAGACATCAGAACCTTATCTTTCACCATCCATGGAGACATAAATATACGCCAAATTAAATAATTGAAGTACGTCATTTGTAAGCTAGTGTGCCTTCCAATTCCAAGTATTTCCTGTCATACTATACACGACCCAACAATTATGGATATTTGCCTAGGGTTAATTTGAAAACATGTAAACCCAACGGGGTAGTTCAAGTGGCAAGTAAGCTCTCTTTGTGGGGAGGAATTTTGGGAGAACCCGAGTTCAATTCCCACAAGTGATGATTCCCCCCTGGGCTATAAAATATTTTAAAAATGATATTTTAGAAAATATTTTCATCTTTAGTGTTGGGATGAAAGTAAAATAAATAATAATAATTTTTTTGCTTGGCTACTGCAAAGTAAAAGTCTAAATTAAAGAAAATGAAAAAAAAATAAATATTTTGGGATATGGGCTAAGGCAGGGCTAAGATTTGTATTGTTTGGGCTAGCTCGACCCAACCCATATAATAATCGGATTAGCCAAATCTGGGAGAAGGAGGGGTGTTATGAATTTCATCATGGGCAGACTCTGTTGTGGCGTATTAACACATGATTTTTTATGCATAATACCCATCTTAGAGAAGAATTTTGGCATATTAAATTCTAGGCCATTGTCACTTTGTATTATTTTAATGAGCATGCCACATTGTTTAAAAATAAATTTACTCATTAGGTGAAACCATGTGAATCTCGAATATTCATCTACCAAAGTCGGAAGATAGTGTTGCACTCCCAATGAATGAACTAGAAAAGGTCCTAAGATATTTGCATATATTAAGTCAAAAGATGTAACACTTAAAGGGAAAAGTGGCAAACCCTCTTTCATCTTGAACTCTCTGTTTGCTGAAGTTTATTAATAGTATTTGCCTTTTCCTCATGCTTAGCTAGGTGACAAACATCACAGGCTAAACATCACACACACACATAAAGTAGGCAAAGCAAACGATTACAACAAACTAATAAAAGGAAATTACAATAACACCCTCCTTAACAAGCCTTTCTCACCACCTTTAATTTCTCAGTTGGCCTTGGGTCTACTCCATCCTCCAACATAAGTTGTTTGTTTGGTGAAGGGAAGCAACTTAAGCAACATTGACCCAACAACATCAATCCACAACCTAGTATTTAGGTACAAAAACGAAGCAATTGGGAGAGCCACAAATGCGGCAATCAGAATTGGTTGCCACGCCCTCCCATACACCAGAAAGAAAGCTGCAGTAAAAGCGAAGAGCATCCCGCATATGGACACACCCATTGCTGCAAATCCTACGAACAATCTTTTCAATGCCAAATGAAACTCATCATCCTTATTGCGCCAAATGAGGATGGATAAGAACGTGAGAATTGACACCATCGAGAAGATCATTGCCACAGCATCCGATATTGTGAAAACTGTAAAGCTTGCTCGTTTTATAAATATGGGAATGCCTGTCTTGTCATCATTACCACCTGGTGCGGTGAAGGCCGCAGAAAACGCCACGGTGGCGATTAAGGTTGCCACAATCATGCATGAATCCGCTGTGCCTCTAATAGATTTTTCTGCGTTCATCTTTAATTTCATGTGCTCTTTCAAAAACAATTGCTTTGGGGTTTTGCCGTCCTTATTTCTCATGTGGTGAAATGATGACGGCACAATCTTCTCCACCCCCTAGACAGTGGACAGCCTCATCAAAATTATATATATTAATGGATATATATATATATATATATATATATATATATATATTCTGCTTAAATTAAAGGAGGATATGTTTCAATAGTAGCTAGGTTAGGTTGTTCTCACCATAAACCATGAAATCTCTCTTTCATAGTGAAGGGCTGCTGTGGATAACCCAAGAGCTGATGATTCTTGCATAATGTTCTTCTCATCCTCCTGATCATCTTTTTTCTTGTTTTCAGGGACTACCTCCATTTGGGCTGCTGTGGATGTCTTAAGAGCTGATGATTCTTGCATAATGTTCTTCTCCTCCTCCTGATCATCTTTTTTCTTGTTTTCAGGGACTACCTCCTTTTGGGCTGCTGTGGATATCTGAAGAGCTGATGATTCTTGCATAATGTTCTTCTCATCCTGATCATCCTTTTTCTTGTTTTCTGGGACTACCTTCTTTTGTGCTATTTTGGACAACAAAACAGCTAATAATTGTTGCTTAATTTTCTTCTCATAATGAATAACCTTTTTCTTTTCTTTTGGGACTTCTTCCATTTCCTCCTGTATGTATAGTATAATTAAGGTAGGAGCGGCTAAGTTCAATATGGAAACATAATACTTATATTAAAAAATATTAAAATGTATTACTAATCAGTAATAATTTCTTTTACCGGAAAATGTATGTAATACTAGTATAATTACATTTGTTCTTCAATAGTATTACATACACTTCCCCTTATAAGTAACAAATTTTTTTTTCCTAGTATTACATTTTTAGTATAAGTATTACACATTCATCTTGCATTGACTCCAACCTGTCTCATGAATAAAGATTCGTGTGAAATCGTCTCACATAAGCTTTTGTCTTATATAAATAAATAAATAAATAACACACACACACACATACATACATACATACATACATACATACATACATACATACATACATATATATATATATATATATATATATATATATATATATATGCTTGACTTCATATGAGACAACATGTTCCCATGAGATTGTGAGACAACGTGAATTAGGGTTGTTTACTAATTACAGTAATTAGTAAGTCGTATTTGGGTATTAGGAATTAGGGTTGTAGTCGTATTTGAGATTTGGGTATTAGGAATTAGGGTTGTAGTCGTATTTGGGATTTGGGTATTAGGAATTGGGGTTAAATTATAAATATAAAAATATATTATATATAAAATGTAATATATAATAATTAAATATTAAATATAAATATATAAATAGGCTAGGCCTGCGGGCTTGTAGGTCGGGCTTTTAAATATAGGCCTAGGCCTATTTAACTAAATAGGCTTTTAATTAAGCCTAAGCCTGGCCTATTTTCTAAATAGGCTAGGCCATACTAGGCCCTAAGTAGGCCAGGTCGTAGGCCCCTATGAAGGGGCCTGGCCTATTCCCACCCCTAGTTACGAGCTTAAAAGTGCCTCCTGTTAGAAGGGTCTGCTCAGGACACTTCGTGGAGGCAAATTATTGCATGGACCATGGTCCACACAGCTCTGTGGACCAAAAATAAAAGGTACATTATTTTTGTACTGAAGGTACATTATTACATTTGTTGCTTAGTAAAAAAATAAAAACTTGTTAGGATAATGTGTTTCATACACCTAAATACAATGATAATGCATTTCTTTATTTGTGCTAAGTTTCAAGTGTGTTATACGAGAGCCAGGTTCCTAACAAGTCATTTGAAAGTTATTAAAATGCTTTTAAAAATGAAAAATCTTGAAAATAATTAGGCTAAGAAGTGAAAAATAATGTTGTATAAGTGGTTTTGATATAAGAAGAATAATAAAATGTGAATTTCCTATTTTACCCCTCAAATTTTGATTATTTTTTAATTTTTTCGTCAAATTTAATGCCCAGGAACTAAACTCGCCACTTCGCGAATAACTGAGGGACTAAACTCGCATACAGCCATAACTCAGGGACTGAGTCTACACTACCCGTATAACTCAGGGACTAAAGATGCTATTTTCCCTTTTTAAATATTAACAATTAATATAGTATAATCAAAATGAATATTCTCAACTTGTCATATAAAAGTAGAAGTAAGGATGAGTATTTCTGTAAATAGTTAAAATCGAGAATAAAAATAATATCCTAACAATTTTTCTTATTAATATAAATTTAGTTTTTTTTTATGTGATACTAATAAGTCAATAAAATTTAGGGTCCGTTTGGAAAGTAGGAAAATGACTTCTAGAAAATGTTTTCTGGAAAATGAGTCATTTTCCGGAAAACAGTTTCATTTCCGGTGTTTGGATGTATTATGAAAAACTGTCTATGTGTGTTTGGTTCATTTTCTGGAAAATGGATAGAATTGTATAATTAAATATTGTAATTGTTTTATTTAAAATATAAAAAATTATAATAGTTATTAAAATAAGGGTATTTAATAAAAAAATATAATTTATAAAAATAATAAAAATAAATTTATAAAAATGTAGAAAAGGTTTCCGGTGGTTTCCCCACCTCCTTGGTCCAGGTTATGGGTGATATGGCTTGGTTTTGGTAAAAAACATGCGAAACAGCTATTCTGTCGATTCCGTAAAATGACTTACGGAAAAAAATTTCGTAAGTCATTTTCCGGAAAAATGAACTGATTTTCCTTGGTCAACGGAAAACATTTTCGGTTGACCACATTTTCCGGATGTTGCCAAACACAGAAAACTCTTAAAACATTTTCCGGAAGTCATTTTGCGGGTTACCAAACACACCCTAACTTATTTTTCTGTTAAAAGTGGCATGATTATAATAGATTAATTGGTGTTGTCAAATAGTAATTAAAGAGTTATGTAATTAAATTATAGCATATGAATTCATAAATTTTTTTAATGTATATAATTGAGAATTTAGGTTGTGTTTGGAAACCCAAAAAATGATTTCTTTTCAGGTTTCCATGTTTGGTTACACTGGAAAAATCCAGTCAACCAGGAAAAATGAGTCCAAATGGCAAAAAATGATACTGTGCATCGTCAGCTATGATTTCCGGAGAAGCTGGTTTCCGCCGAGGGGCTTTTAAAAAAAAATTCATTACTTAAAAATATTATTTTAAAAATTTTAATATTTTAAATAAAATAATAAAAATATATAATTATACAACTACTCATTTTCATGAAAACAACCAAACATACAAATACAGTTTTTCAGATACATCACTTAAAAATATTATTTTAAAAATTTTAATATTTTAAATAAAATAATAAAAATATATAATTATACAATTCTACTCATTTTCATGAAAACAACCAAACATACAAATACAGTTTTTCAGATACATCTAAACATGAAAAATGAATCAATTTTTCAGGAAAGTTACTCATTTTTCAGAACCCATTTTCCTACTTTCCAAATACACCTTTAATTATTTTTATATGTGAATTATTCATCCTTCTCAATGATATTTCTTTCAATAATCGGTTCTGACAATTCAATCAACGCGCCCATTCCATATAAGAAAGTAAGAAACAACATAAGGCGACCCACTAGATTATTTCTTTCGGTTCCGCGCCGGCGGGGTTCCCCTTCATCAACTTAATTGCAAAGTGAACATACATATAGCACATATTATGTAAAAATTCATACTTAATGAACTATTATTAAATGTTAAATATTTGTTCGTTAAAAGACATGGATGATAATAAGCATGGGAATTAAGAAAAAAATAAATGGTGATCAATCCTCGTCGAAAAGAATGAGTGGAGATTGAGATAATTATATTACCCGATTCAACATCAGCGTACTTAGAGGCCGTACGGAGGATAAAAATTAAAGCGCAGAGTGTTGATGTCTTCTTTCTTGTACCCAGCTATCCTCTTTTGCCAACAAAATCATCAAACAAGCCAAGAAAACTCTGCGAAGCAAGTATACTGTGGAGTGGAAGAAAGATGTGAAATTGCTGTGGAAGCTAGAACAATATATGCATATATAGGCTACGGATAAACACATTGTAGGACCTTTAATTTAAAAAAAAAAAAAACTTTAATAGAAGATAAATAAGAACCAATCTCAATCTTACATAGTTACATCTGTAAAAAGTTGATGGATCTGATCAGATTTAAAAAAAAAAAAAAAAAAAAAAAAGACGGGGTGTCAGTTTCGTAATTATCATCAAAACTCCACTGTGCAAACTTTAACACTTAAATATGTAATTTTTAACAACTAAATATGCAAACTTGGTAAATTCTATAAAATCAACGAAAAAACTAAATTTTAAATCAAACCGTAAATGTTAGAGTTCATGTTTGCATAGTAAAGTTGGTGATAATTACGATACTGCCACCATTTTTTTTTTTTTTTTAAATCTGATCTGGTACGTTCAATTTTTCATTTTTTCCAGATGTAAGGACTTGTTCTCATATGATCCAATACCTATAGACAAGGTTGAAAAAATTGCTAGGCTCCCGATATGATTATTATTATTATTATTATTATTATTATTATTATTATTATTTTAAGAGTTAATAATTGTAAAGTATTTAATATTTTAAGCCTTAATGCTTTAATAGTTAAATAGTTAATACTTAAATACTTAATAAGTTGTCTTCAAAAAATACTTAATAAGTTAATAGTTATTACTTATTAAATTATTAGTTATTATTTATTACTCTCCTATGTCCCATTTTACCTGTCTTGTTTACTATTCATTGGTCAAACCAACTCTTTCTTAATTGCTTATTTTCTTTAGTAATTTTTAATTATTTTTAAATTTAATTTTTTGTGTTTAATATGACTTTTGATGTAGTTTCTAAATATATAAATTTTATATACTAATACTAAACTTACTATTATAAAAAATTGAATTAAAAATAACATCAGTCAAGCCTCGTTAACCGAATCAGACAAACAAAATGGGACGGAGGTAGTACTTATTAGTTATTAGGTTAATTTAGTTATTACTTATTAGACTATTAGAGTACGTATTAGTTAATACATTATGAAGTTAATAGTTTAAATGTTTAAGATTTAAAATTGCTAAAATATTAAGTAATAAATGTTAACCTTAAAAAAAACGCCCAGCTTGACCGGCTAGGCGCCCGGCCGCGGAAAAGGCCAATTTCGGCAAAAATCACCGTGGCTGGGCGCCACCTAGCGCAATCGGCGCTTAGGAGAGAAATATGAACTAATCACAACTTTACATCTGGAAAATTTGAACGCACCAGCTCAGATTTTTTAAAAAAAATACAGTGACAGTTTTGTAATTATTATCAACTTTACTATGCAAACGCAAACACTGAAGTCTGCAATTTTTAGACTTTTCCAGATTTGCACATTTAGTATTAACGTTTTGCACATTTAGTGTTAACATTTTGTATATTTAGTATTAAAAGTTTGTACTTGCAAAAATGCAAAACTACATTGCAATTAGGGTTTCGATTTTAGAGTTTTATGACTGAGTTTTTTATTTTATTTGATCTAGTGGTTCACTTTTTACTACTTAAGCTCTAACATTTACAGTTTGATTTAAAATTTAGCTTTTTGTTGATTTTATAGAATTTACCGGGTTTGCATATTTAGTTGTTAAAGATTGCATATTTAATTGTTAAAGTTTGCACATTGGAGTTGATGATAATTACGAAACTGCCAACACGTCTTTTTTTTTTTTTTAAAATTGATCAGATCCATCAATTTTTTTTATTTTTTTTTTACAGATGTAAGGCTGAGATTGATTCTTATTTCTCTCTCCTATGGAAGTATTCTCACATGATCCATAGCCTTTATATATATATATATGGATGAGTTCTGGTACGAAAACTTGCTCAAGTGCGAAGATGCGGTTAGATTTGAGCCGTTGATCAAATCTAGATCAACGGCTCAAATCATAGAAAATTAAAAAAAAAAAAAAAACAAGCGTTTAACAACTAGTACTCAAATAATTGTCATTGGACCCATACCCACGGTTCATCAATAATAATAATAATAATAATAATAATAATAATAATTATTATTATTATTATTATTATTATTATTATTATTATTATAGAATACATTTTTAATACATAACAAAACTATGTTAGCGACAAATTATGAATTAACAAAAGTAAATTAATCATAAGAACTCAGAATAATCTAATTTTTGGTCCTGTCTCATCATATTTATTCTCGTTAAAAGTGAAATAGTTTTTGAGGAAAGTGAAATAGTTATTCTAGTGGAGACCGATAATATGCTATTCTCAAGGGGAGTAATTCATCTTTGAAAATAAAAAGACTTACCGACAAAATAGGTCCATTCTAAAAGATGTTATTTCATTTCAAATAGTGTTATAGATTTTTCTTTTTGAAAAGAATATATAGTGTTATAGATTATATATTTGTGACTTGATTTGAAGTGATGCAGCGAATGAAAGTTGAGTTAGATGCTCTTGTCTAGCCAAAATATCTCATTTATTATGAGCATCAGTAAAGTAAAGAGAACAATTATAGTATCTTTGGCTTTAGGTATGAATCAACCTTAAATCTTCAGGCCAACTGTCCTACAGGCCAGCGAGGGAATTAGCGACGGCGAAAATCTTGGGCTACACTATAAAAAAAAAAAAAGAAAAGTAAAGAGAACAATTACAGTATCTTTAATGTGGACAAAAATAAAATATCATAATGTTAAATATACTATTTTAAATATGAAAATGCTAATAATTTCTAATTTTGTCACTCACAAATCTACAGCTTCATGATGTGGCAAAATCCTAGGTATTACTTTTTCTATTTTTAATTTTAATTTTTTTAATGTCTAAGATTTCACCACATCATGGAGTTGTGATTTGTGAGTAATAAAATTAGGGGCGTGAAAGCATAATTGTTTGTATGTATGTATGTATGTATGTATGTATGTATGTATGTACACACACACACACACACACACACACACACACACATATATATATATATATATATATACATCGAATGGTACGTGTGGACAACCATTCGACCATACCCGGTTGATCGAATGATATATATGTATATATATATTGTTGGACGATGGAGTTTTATAATAAAAGTAATTGTTGTTGTTTTATTTTTTTATTTTTAAAAAAAGTATTACACATTTTATTACTTTCCTCTCGTTCATATGAGATTGTCTCACAAAGGAAAACTCGCATTGGATAAATCACACTTTGTGACCTTAACTTAGTTATTGTCTCGCTCAAATCCATAACTCAACCCCTAACATTACGATTATTGAGTCAATTACATGACCAATTTGACTGAGATTGCTCATTCAACCCCTAATATTCTATTTTTATTTAAAAGTATTAACTTTTCATCAATAAGTTTTCTTATAAATAACTTTTCAACTCTTAAATATTATATTTAGATTTAAAAGTATTACATTAAAAAAATATATTACACTTCCCCTTATAAGTGTAGCAGTCAATTTATACAACAAAAAAATACAAAAGAAAACAAGGGAACAAAAAATGGATCATTTGACATTTTCCGGCATGTACTCACTTGTCTAAGTCTTTAATCTCTCCCTTTACAAGCAAACAATGATACCCGACTAAGACTTATTAGATACGATAAGATTTTTAGAAATCTCAAGTTGCTCTACCAAGAATTTCCTTTTTAAGTTGTATAACTGAGAATTATATCTCTCTCAGATTACTTGTTTAACTTTTCTCTAATTTTTGTTTAGAATACTTTTTAATTGCTCTCATATATTAGACTCTGTCATGACACCTAAGAATGGATGCGTGCGCGCACACATATATATTCAATTCTCATGAGAAGTTAAATGGAAATTACATGGTGATTAAGAACACCAACCTTATTTACGCCTATATATATAACATTTAACTTTATTTTTTTAAAAAAATAATAAGACTAGATATAACATTTTCCAAGCAATGTCAATATTGCACCGTGCACCAATTAAAACTTTTGTCTTCCTTACAATCCTATCAACATTTTGAAAAAAAAAAAAATTAAAAATAAAAGAACTAATTTGGAGATAATCCAAATGAGCTTGCCATTTGCACACCTTTTAAGGGCACCAATGGCCTGATAATCAATTCGGTATAGTGATAAAAAGTTAACAACTTGCATGTGCACAAAAGTAATAAAGTTACAAAGGTTTCCAAAAAAAAAAGTAATAAAGTTACAAAGGCAAAGCTAATAATGCATATTTAACCTATTATATGACATGACACTTGCACCAATTAATTATAATAGAGTGCCTGTTAGAAAGAATTTGGGCTGACTCATTTGGGATGCAATCATGCAGCTTACTCTTTGCAATGACGATCATAAAATCCTTCCCTTTTTTAATTTTAAATATTGTAAGTACCCATATTTGTGGTCTAGAGGCATCTTGTTGCACTCTCATATAGAAGCGGCGGGTTCGAGTCTCAGTAGAGGCGATATTGACTCTTTGTGCTTCAATAGGTTGAGAAAGTACTTATGAACAGATACTGCATTGTAAGTTGTAACAGAGTCAGTAAAACTCAAAAAAAAAAAAAAAGTCTCCAAATTTTGATTTTGTAAAAATTTATTAAGCTTCACCATATATATATATATTATTAATAAAAACAAAATCTTCCATTTTAACTTCCTAAAACACTCCTATACTATTAAGGTTTAAGTAATATGGTAAAATATGGTAATGTAATTCCTATTCGTTCTACAATTGTAAATTAAAATATGGTAATAGAATCATAATAAAATATATTCTTTTTTTACTCTCCTATTCGTAATACAGTTCTATATTAAAATTATTAATCGTAATAATACAGTACATATACTTCCCTTTAACGAAATCTATACTATTAATAAAAACAAAATCCTCCATTTTAACCTCTTACCCAAAACACTCCTATACTATTAAGATTTACGTAATATTATAAAATATGATAATAAAATTGATATTCGTACTACAATTGTAAATTAAAATGTGGTAATAGAATTCCTAATTTTTTTTTTCACTTTTCTATTCAATTCGTAATACAATTCTAGATTAAAATTACTAATCGTAATAATACAGTACATATATACTTCTCTGCAACGCAATCTATACTATTAATAAAAATAAAATACTCTATTTTAACTTCTCGCCAAAACACTCCTATACTATTAAGATTTACGTAATATGGTAATACAATTCTTATTCGTACTACAATTGTAAATTAAAATGTGGTAATATAATCCTAATAAAATATATTCTTTTTTACTCTCGTATTCGTAATACAATTCAAAATTAAAATTACTAATCTATACTATTAATAAAAACAAAATCCTTAATTTTAACTTCCTGCCCAAAACACTTTACACTTCTATACTAGTAAGGTATGCATAATATTGTAAAATATTGTAACACAATTCTTATTCGTATTACAATTGTACATTAAAAAAATTACTAATCGTAATAATATAGTACATATGTTTCCTGCAACGTAATCTATTCCATACTATTAATAAAAATAAAATCCTTAATTTTAATTTCCTGCACAAAACACTTCTATATTATTAAGGTTTGCGTAATATTAAAAAATATTGTAACACAATTCCTATTCATATTACAATTGTACATTAAAATATGATAATACAATTTCTAAGAGCATTCCCACCAACGAATCAAACAAAGTTATTGCACAACTTTTTATAAAGCAAATATGAGGTGGAGGAGAGAATGTGAGGAGAGAGAATGTAAAAATTACTCCTGCAAAAACAAAGGTTCATGGCTATCAGTACCGCGCCCCGCGCCTGACAGTTTATTTATTTATTTTTTGAATTATATTTGTTTTATTTTTTTCAAACCCTCCCACTTTTTCTTTCCTAATCACACTTACAAAACCCCTCAAAAATCGTGAAATAACCCCATTGATAAGGATGCTCTAATACAATATATTCTTCCCTGCTTCAATTTGTAATACGATTCCAGATTAAAATTACTAATCGTAGTACATATGTTTCCTGCATCGTAATCTATACTATTAATAAAAATAACGTAATCTATACTATTAATAAAAATAAAATTCTCAATTTTAACTTTACATCCAAAACTAGGGATGACCGCGGTTCGGTTCGAACATTTTATCAATGAATACGTTTTACCATCCAACATTGTTTTACTCCCACCTCCTTCGCAAAATTATTAATTTAAAAAACATATATTAAGTTTCGAAGTTCCGTAACTAACCGCAGTTTGTTGCCGACATCATTTGCCCATCTTCACCCATTGCAGTGTGTTCTTCTATAGTTTCAATGGCTACCATATTTAATTTAATAATCATATTCACGTGCGGATGATAGCTGACTCCCCCGGTTACAATGTTCTCAACCTACTGAAACACAAAGAGTCAACAGTTGACTCCACGGAGACTCAAACCCACTCTCATCTACATGAAAGTGTACATCGGATGCCACTAGACCACAAGGTATTTGGCGGAGATGATGGATGTTGATCCACAGTTAACAATAATATATATACACATACTTTAATTTTGGTAGTAATTTGCTTATACAATTTACATATAGTATCATTTAAAATCTATAAAATATAATGCATGTAGACAGAAACATATGTGTGGGCGTGTGGCTCATGTGCCCTGAGCTTTAATCCCCAGCTTCAAATTGCGGTAACGCAGAAACAGGTTACGCCACAAGGACGAAATTGAGTCAAACCACAACTCAGAATTGAGGGACAAAAACAGCACCACGGGCACACCGGCAAACGCAGCAATCAGAATCGACTGCCATGCCTTGTTATACACGGCAAAGAAGGCGGCGGCAAAAGCAACCAGCATCCCACCTACTGAAACACACAGTGCTCCCAGTCCAAACAACAATCTAGACAACGCCACGTGGAAATTATCCTCCGTGTAACGCAAAATTAGGATGGATAAGAACATGACAATCGACACCATTGAGTAGATCATCCCCACCGCATCCGATATTGTGAAAACCGTAAAACTTGTTTGTTTTATGAAATTTGGGATGCCTGTGGCGTCACTGTTACCACCTGGTACGGTGAAGGCGGCGGCAAACGCCACTGTGGCGATTAAGGTCGCCACCAGCATGCATGAACTTGCTGTGTCTCTAATGGAGTTCTCACCCTCTATCCTTAGTGATATGTGCTCTTCTGCAAATAATTGCTTTGGGGTCTTATCGTTCTTATTTATCCTGTCGCGGAATGAATTTGGTACCATCTTCTCCATCTCCTGCACAGCTTAAAAGGATATTTACAAAATTAACCTCTTTATTTTTATTTGGCAAGTAATATATTTGATCTCTGCTCCCAATTATAAGTATGGGAAGGGTTAGGTTCCCATGCGGTTGTGCTGTTACGCACCTTAAGCATTAAAATGACGCACTTAAGTACATAAATCACGCAATTTAAACACACAAACAGAACACAAATCACATGCACCTAAAGTTTTAGGCCGACGCACCTTAAGTACACAAACCACGCATCGTCTAAGGTTTTAAAATGGTGTACCTTAAGTTTCAACAACTCACGCATCTTATGCATACAAATCACGCATCTTAGGAAGGAAAACAGCGCACCTTAAGAAGGAAAACCATGCACTTTAAAAAGAAAAATCACGCACCTTATGAAAGAAAATTACGCACCTAAGCAACCGTACAACTGCACCTAAGAAGGTCACCGCATGAGAACTCATTTCTATAAATATATATAGACTTAGGCCTTGTATAGTAAATAGTTAGCCTATCAGTTAATTTTGACTTATTTAACCACTATTAGCTGTTTGATTGGGTTAAACAATCAATATTAGTGTTTCATTAATTAGTTTTTTGTAATAGTTTATTGCTCCAAAATGTTAAAATTCAAAAAGTTGCTTAAAATAACTTTTTCGATCAACTTTTTGAGAAAGTCATTTTGTATGTAATCTGTTATCATCTAATTTACCATACATTTTTCTACAATCATCAGCTAATGCTATCAATTAGCCAAACTCCCACAAATCCAATCAGCTAACAACTATTTACCAAACACCCCCTTAATCCCTTAGCTTGAATATTGTAGTTTAAAGGATTCATTTCTTACCTTAAACCATGAAATCTCTCTTTCATATTGAAGGGCTGCTGTGGATAACCGGGGAAGTGATTGTGGCATAATCTTCTTCTTCTCCTCCTTCTATATAAGTAGTTGCAATTTGTTAGAAATTAGAAATATATATATATATGATCTGTTTCGAGAGTAGAAGTGAAATATTTTAATTTATCTTTCAATTCTATTCACTCACTCACCTGAGATAATGAGCCATCCTGATCTTTGAGAAATGTTGTTGCAGTCATCGCGGCTAAATGCAAAATGTTGTTGCGGTCATTGTCTTCGAGGAGAGTGATGAAATCTTTATAACCTTGTTTAGTGCGTATATAATGGACGACTTTCTCTTGTCGATGCAATACAGCGACATGGAGAATGCTCTGCCCCTTTTCATTCAGCTCCCACAAGAGATCAGGATTTCTCTGAAGAATCATGTCCAGAAACTTAGCATTTCCTTCTTTTGCAGCATAGTGAAGTATCTCTTGACGCCTGATTGTATTCTTAAACTTACAAGCTGGTAAACTACGATATTCATCCCAGATCGTTTCAAGTAACTTGTAAGCTTTCTTCCTTGCTGAAGATTTTTCCTGAATAGCTTTGTACACTGTATTTAAACTACTATTCAGTTCTAATGAATTTAATTAGACTTTGCTATAACTTGAAATTTGAAATTATACGTATGACAGATGATTTTGAAAAAAAAAAATTAAATCATACCTGTTTTGGTAAAGGCATGTGGCCCAATAAATTTTCCCCAAATCCATTCTTCCTTTTCGTCGGTGAGTGCTTGGAGCTTTCGAACTAACAAATTTAACAAGCATTGATTCCCTTCGAATTCGGCGAAAGCTAAACTTCTTTCCTTCTTTAAGATATCTAATGCCACATCTAACAATTCAAAAAGTAGCTACATTAGATATTTAGATTGGCCTCCTACTGGCATGATCAAATGTAATATTGATGCTTCTATTCAAGGTGATGTTAAGGGGTTCGGTGCCGTAATTAGAGACCATCGGGGACGTTTTGTAGCAGCTTGTTCGCGGCAGGTTGCAGTGTGTCAGCGATCCTTACTTGGTGGAGACAATGGCGGTCAAGGAAGCTCTCACTTGGATCAAGGGCCGTAACTTGAATAACGTAATTATTGAGAGTGATTGTTTAAATTTCTGTATTAGTTTCAATACAGTAGGGACTTTTCATATGTTGGTCTTCTTATTAAGCAATGTCATCTTATGGCTAGTGACATCGGGAACGTGTTAGTTCGTCATGTCAAGAGAAGTCAGCGAATCACGTAGCTCATGTGCTTGCACGGGCGACTGGTTCATCTCCTGTCCTTAGGGAATGGGACATTCTCCCACCTAATTGTATTTCCGTTTATCTTGATGATTAATATATTTGGTTTGTTGGATTTCAAAAAAAAAAAAAATAGTGAGTAAAAACCATTTTTGATCTCACGACTATTAGTAAAATGGCAAATTTGATCCACATGTTTCATTAATACCAATTTTTCATCCACGATTATTGTTTTTACGTTAAAATTAATCAGGACGGTCACCCTCAGATGCTCAGACTAAAACATCCCTGATTGTATAATTTGTAAGGATATTTTCGTCCATTCATATATAATATGTCGATTCTATTAATGTATGAGTTCAAAATATACCAAGGCCTTTGTACGTACTCCATTATAATCACCAGTTTTGGGCGATGGTCTGGCAAAGGATGGCTTTGTAGGCCCCACGTCAATCGGTAGGCTAATGATCAAGATGACGAGCCAAATCAGGGTCTCCTCAACCATCCACGCAGACACCTACGCTTGTGAACTGTGTGGAGTCTCTTGCACGGGCGAAGGCGAAGCCATCCTCCGCGGGACCCTTGCCTAGACGTGACAGTGATAATGGAATACAAAGGCATTGTCGCATTGAAATATTTTGGATGAGAGTTCATATATTAATGGAATTGTCATATTCTACATGAATAGACGAAAATATCCTTAGAAATTACACAACCCAACATATTTTAGTGGAAGGGGTAATTAGCATGGTCAATTTTGACACGAAAACAATAGTCGTGGATGAAAATTGGTAGTAATTAAACATGTGGACCAAAACTGTCATTTTGCTAATACTCGTCGGACCAAAATTGTTATTTGCTCTTATATGGTTTTGTTTGATAAATTTATGATTATAGATTAAGAAAAATCATATCACATTTTGGCTTATTATTTATTGAGTTCTACTACATGTACTTTCAAATTCTACTTCATCACATTTATTCCATACTGTGACAAATAAAGATTGGATATGCCAAAGACCTTGTTGTCTAGTGGCATTCGATGTCCCGATTTACACTCAATGTTGTTGAGTCCCAAATAAAACATCAAAGATTTATGAGAGAGAATAAAAGTCTCAGTTAGTATTTTCCTTATTTTTCATCTTTTAATTCAAGAATAATTGAGAAACAAAGTGTAATTATTATTTTTTCTATTAATTGTCCGTGTTAGGACTCCTATTCTAGACTAGTTCTACTTCTATTCAAACTCTGTAGATAGTATATATTCTCTCTTGTAATCTTATTCATATTGAGACATTCAATATACAAAACCTAATCTGGTATCATTCGCTAGGTTTTTTCTTTTTCTGATGGCCGCTAATGATGGTTCTGCCGGTGTTTCTTCCGAGCGGACCGTTTCGGATTCGGTTGCTCTTCCTGTTCCGAATACCTTGTCGTCGGCTCATCATTTTGTGAGTATTAAACTCACTAATCGGAATTTTCTGTTTTGGCGAGCTCAAATGGTTCCGTTTTTACGGGGACAAAATCTAATGGGCTTTATTGATGGTACTGTTCCTGCACCGCCTGCCACCTTACCCGTTACTGCCGGTGAGGTTTCGTCGCGTCCAGCCGCGGCGGTGGTGAATCCGGCGTTTGCTCCATGGCTGCAACAAGATCAAGCTATATTGTCTATGCTTATTGCCTCTCTCACAGAGGAGGTTATGCCTCTCGTTCTCGGCAAGGCGACGTCCCGCGACGCATGGTGTGCGATTGAGTTGGCTTTAGCGTCGACGTCGCGAGCGCGGTCGGTGCATCTTCTCAGCCAACTCCAGTCCTTGCAGCAAGGCGATGCATCGGTGGCGGACTACCTTGGACGTGTCAAGGTGTTGATGGAGGATCTGGTGCTTGCCGGCCGCCCGGTCTCCGACGACGAGATGAACATATATGTATTCCGGGGGCTTCGGGCGGAATTCCAGGCGTTCGCGTCGTCCTTGGCGTCTCGGCCTCATCCAGTTTCGCTTGAACAGCTGGCCGATTTGCTGGGAGCGCAGGAGTTTGGTCATGCTCGGGAGTTCTCGCAGCTGGCCGCAGGTGGTTCGCCGGTGGCTCACGTCGCTCGCCGGGGCTCTGGCCGTGGTGGCCGTCGCGGAGGTCAGCAGTGGCGTGGTGGCTCTTTTCCGCAGTCTGGTCGTGGTTTCTCGGCTGGGCAGTATGGTTTCCAGCAGCAGGGTCAGCAGCCGTCGGGGAGAGGCCGTGGGCAGCAGCAGTGGCGCGGCGGCGGTTCGTCGCGCGGTGGTCGTTCGCAGCTGCGGTGTCAAATTTGCAACATTCCCGGTCACTCCGCTTTGACGTGCTATCGTCGTTACAATGATGGTTCACAGGCTAATATGATTTATCAGGATCCGGGTGTCTCCTTGACCTCTCACACTTGGTATCCTGACACGGGTGCTTCTGATCACGCCACTCCAGACAATAGCACTCTTCTTGCTTCCGATGATTACACTGGTTCGGATACGCTTCGTGTTGGCAATGGTAAGGCCTTACCTATCTCCAGTATTGGTTATACATCTTTTAATACCCCTGATCGTTCTTTTAGAATGTCTCGTGTCTTACATGTTCCTGGGTTATCTGCTTCTCTTCTCTCTGTTCAGAAATTTGCGTCTGAAAATAATGTTTACTTTGAGTTTTATCCTTCTTCTTTTGTTGTGAAGGATATCCGCACCAAAGCGGTTCTCCTACAGGGTAAGAGTTCTGGGGGTCTTTATTCTTTGCCGGTGCCCTCCTCGTCTTCGTCAGCCTTTCTTTCGGCTCGTGCGTCGTCGTCTGTCTGGCATGGGCGTCTTGGTCATCCGCATCCTCGGGTTCAGAGTCGTATTTTAGAGTCTTCATTACTTAGTTCGTCTGGTCGTTTAGATAATGTTTGTAGTGCGTGTCAGATGGGAAAATCTGCGCGTTTTCCTCTTTCTAGTGTTCAGTCTACTACTTCGCATGTTTTGGAATTGGTGTACACAGACATATGGGGTCCTGCCCCTGTTTTATCTAGTAATGGATTTCGTTATTTCGTGATATTTGTTGATGACTATACCCGTTATACTTGGTTCTTTCCTATGCGTCTTAAGTCTGATTTGTATGCCATTTTTGATCGGTTCCGTGCTTTGGTTGAACGTTCATTTAATTGTCGTATTAAGTCTGTTCAGTCTGATCTTGGTGCTGAGTATAAGAAACTACATTCTGAGTTTCTTCGGCTTGGCATTCGTCATAGGCAGTCCTGTGCTTATACTCACGAGCAAAATGGCCGCGTTGAGCGTAAGCACAGGCACATTGTTGAAACTGGTCTTACCTTGCTTGCTCATGCGTCAGTTCCGACTCGTTTATGGGATTATGCTTTTGAGTCTGCGGTTTATCTAATTAATCGGATGCCTACCTCGGTTTTAGGTAATCGTAGTCCTCATTACATGCTTCATCGCTCTCCTCCTTCCTATTCTTTCTTGCGGGTTTTTGGTTGTCTGTGCTATCCGCATATTCGTCCTTATAATCGTCATAAGATGAGTTTCCGGTCGACTCGTTGTGTCTTTCTTGGTTATCCCGATTCTTTTCGGGGGTATAGATGTATGGAACTAACTACTGGTAAGGTCTTTATTTGTCGGCATGTGCGTTTTGATGAGCAGGTGTTTCCTTTTGCTTCTAAGTCTGTTTTGCAGCCTGTTGCTTCGGGTTTGTTGCCTCCGTGGGGTGTTGTTCGTGTGCCGGCTTCTGTTCCTGAGTCGGTGCCTGATTCTTCTGTTGTTCCCGCTCGGACTGTGCCCGCCACCCGTGTTCGGCGTGCTCCTGTGTCTCGTGCTCCGCCCCGTGAGGCCCCTCCCATGACACGCAGTCGTTCTCGGATCGAAGGTGCTACTCTGGTGGCTCTGTCTGCTCAGGTGAGTTCTCCAGAGCCTACTTGCTATTCTCAGGCAGTCCGGTCTCCTGAGTGGCGTGATGCTATGGATGCCGAGTTTAATGCCTTATTGCAAAATCAGACTTGGAAGCTTGTGCCGCTGTCTGCTGGTATGAATGTTGTTGGCTGCAAGTGGGTCTTTCGCATTAAGCGTAAGGCTGATGGGTCGGTTGAGCGTCACAAGGCTCGTCTTGTGGCTAAAGGTTTTAATCAAGTGGCTGGACAGGATTTCTTTGACACGTTCAGCCCGGTAGTCAAGCCTACCACTGTGCGTTTGCTTCTATCTTTGGCTTTGTCTTCTAGTTGGGTTGTGCGTCAGTTGGATGTGCACAATGCTTTTCTTAATGGCAGGTTGGCTGAGACGGTTTATATGAGTCAGCCACCTGGCTATGCTGATCCTGATTTTCCTGATCATGTGTGCTTGTTGCAGAGGTCTTTGTATGGTCTAAAGCAGGCTCCCCGTGCCTGGTTTACTAGGCTTCATACTTACTTGCTATCTGTTGGTTTTCAGGCATCCAAGACGGATGTGTCTTTGTTTATTTTCACTCAGGGGGAGTTGCGTGCTTATCTCCTGGTCTATGTCGATGATATCTTACTTATGGGCAGTGATTCTGCTTTGGTGGCTGATCTTGTGACCAAGTTGTCTGTGGCCTTCAAGATTCGTGATATGGGTTCTCCGTCGTTCTTTCTGGGCATTGAGACTGTGTCTACTCCTGGAGGCTTGCTGTTGTCTCAGAAGCGGTACATGTTAGACATTCTCAAACGGGCCGGTATGTCTGATTGCAAGCCTTTGGCTACCCCGGTTCCGGTCTCGCGTTCCTCGGATGCTTCTTTGGAACCTTATGCTGATCCGACACGATATAGGAGCTTAGCGGGTGCATTGCAGTATCTCACGGTGACTCGTCCTGATCTTTCTTATGCGGTGAATCTCTTATGTCAGCAGATGCATGCCCCCACGGTGGATCATTGGGCTCAACTTAAGCGGGTTTTACGCTATGTTCAGGGCACTACTAGTTATGGCCTGCGTCTCCGTAAGTCTTCTAACTCTGCTATTCATGCGTATTCTGATTCAGACTGGGCTGGGTGCCCTGCAGATAGGAAGTCTACGAGTGGTTTTGCTGTGTTCTTGGGCTCCAATTTGGTGTCTTGGATGTGCAAGAAACAGAGAACTGTGGCCCGATCTTCTACTGAGGCTGAGTACAAGGCCATTGCTGATGTTTGTGCTGAGGTGATCTGGGTGGTGTCTTTGCTTCGTGAGTTAGGCTATTCTAATATCTCCACCCCGAAGTTATGGTGTGATAATCTTGGGGCTACTTACATGTGTGCGAATCCGGTATTTCATGCGCGAACAAAACACATTGAGATTGATTATCATTTTGTTCGTGATAAAGTTGCTGCAGGTGATCTACAGGTCAATTTCACTTCTACTAAGGATCAGCTAGCTGATATCTTCACCAAACCACTGGCTGCGCCTCGGTTTTCCTTTTTGCGAGACAAGCTTCAGGTTGCTGCGCCTTCCTGAGCTTGAGGGGGAGTGTTAGGACTCCTATTCTAGACTAGTTCTACTTCTATTCAAACTCTGTAGATAGTATATATTCTCTCTTGTAATCTTATTCAGATTGAGACATTCAATATACAAAACCTAATCGTCCGTATATGATGATTGATGAGATTAGTAGAGTTAGCTGCATACCGTACATATCGTTGAGAATAATGGTCTTGAGAAAGTCTTCGATTTCCCAGTACGGCAACACCGTGAAAGGTGAGTAAGTTTTGTAGAGGTGAGAAACCATTTCCTTATGTCCTAACAAAGCCGCATACTGGATTGGGCTGATCTCATCATATGTCCGGATTGTTAGCAGCTCCGAATTCTTCTGTATCATCACCTTCGCATTCTCCACAACCCCCGATGTCACGGCGTGATACAGTGCTGTGCATCCTCTGTCGTCTTTCAGCTCCAAATCGCTTGCGCCTAGCATCTCCACCAGCTTCTTTACGAATAATGTGTGCTTTTCCGCAGCGGCGATGTGGAGAACTGTTTCCCCTCCGGTTGTGATCCTCTGACGAGCATAATCTGGATTGCCGCCGAGAATCTCTTTCGCGGTTTTCCAGTCGCCGGTTTTGGCGGCCTGATATAGGCGTCGGTGATCCTGCAGCGATTTGCCTTCTGAAAATCCATCCATGTTAGCCTCCTTCCATTTCCATTAGTAAATGAAAATCTATAACTCTGTTATTTTATCAAACACCTTTCCTGCATTCAATTTCATCTACTTTCAACTAACACTTCAATTCTATCAACAGCCGGCCGATCGAGTCCGAGATCGAATTTAAATCTTGGCTAGGTAGGTTTGGCTTTGATCTTCTTCTTCTACAGCCTTTAATTTTAACCAGTGTGTCAAAATAAATCAGTGGAGTTTGGAGTAATTACCGTTCAGAGGAGGAGGACTTTCAGCATCAGTGTGCTCAGAGGACGGAGGATGATGAAATGGCGGTTCAGCCAAGTGAAAACCGCAGAGTGTTGATATCTTCTTCATCTTCAATTCCTTAGTTAAACAACTCACACAGCTAGCTAGATATCATCAATTACGCATGTATATATATAACCGGGTAATGGTAGAACTAAGAACAATCTTCACTGTCTCCTCCCTGAAACGAAATAATTTTGGGCAAAACCTTTTTTTATATGTATGTACACATAGTGTCATGACCACATATTCACAAAATATCTCCTTTAATTGCAAAATGTGTATTATGGATTTTAATCAAAAATTAAATCACATTTACACAAAGAACTCATTTATTTCTTAAATGACATAGTGAGGAACAGAAGTTGGTACTAAAACAATAGTCATGAAAATTGGTAAGAATTAAACTAAATAAAAATTGTTATTTTACTAATATTTATGAGACTAAAATTAGTATTTGCTCAAATAATTAGATATTTTGGTTTACAGAAGGGTACTAAATCTTATTAATACGTTTCTATCATGTGATGTAAATGAATTGAAGAAATTAGAACTTATGGAATTAATGCATTGCAATAATGTCATTGAATTGTCACCTTCTCCTTTTTTCTTTCATCATATTTCTCACCATGCAGTTGTTTCGAATCAGAATAGTTTTTTGTTCGCCTCCTGCGTGTCCTTGCAAATCAAGAAGTACAAGATTCTTTTTTTCTTCTTCTTCTTTTTTGGAAAAAATAAAATTTTTCTTTAGATAATGTACAGAAGCATATCTTTTTTCAAAAAAATGTTAATTTCCACTCTATTTTACTTATTCGATGTAGTATTTAAAAAACAGAAAATTGTAATTTATACCCCTCACAAATAGGTCAATTATCATTGTTACTCCTAAATTATTAGTGGTATAAATGTTGCCCCTCAATTTTTAAAATGTGACATATATTGCTCTTCCCCTAAATTATTAGTGGTTATCTGCCGTTTTTCTTGTTCGAAGACCATATTTTTCTTTCTCCGTTTGTTCTCCAATCCTTCCGCCGACAATAATGTTTTTCCTTTTTCCTATTAGGGGAGGGTTAATATATGTTACGTTTTGAAAAATGAAGGGCAACATTTATACTACTAATAATTCAGTGATGACATTGATAATTGGCATATTTGTGAGGAGCATAAATTACAAATTTTCTCCAAAAAAAAAAAAAACTCTTTTTTTAAGTTGATGTAGAAAAACTCAAGCAACTATTAAAGGATGTGTACGGGACTACAGGATAAATCTCGTTCTTATTAGCCTTCAAACCACATACAAAATAAACCGCACTAGGAAGACCATGCAAGGGACTCATCCAAGAAGATATTTGTAAGAATTAAATTTGTAATATTCCGTTACGAAAATCATGACCTACCATTAGGGGTGAGCACAGGTCGAGTATGGGTTCGACTCGCGTGTAATGTCATAACCCGAATTATTTCGGGTTGGTATATCGTATATCCGAACTCGAACCAAATTATGTGAATATTAACGCGGGTTCAGGTACACTTATTCTAGTCGAATTCGGATTCAGATTCCACATACCCGAAAATATGAGCAGAGCTGAATTTTTAAAATATACTTTCAGCACTCATCATTCTTATAAACAATTTACTTTTTAAATATCTTTTCATTCTTTTCATTCTTTATACGTGGTAATATTTTTTGGAAAAAAAGGTCAAACAACAAAATAAAAAGGTACAATTGGATAGCTTAACCTCAAAAAACAATGCTCTACAGAGCTAAGTAGATAGCTAACTCGCAACAAGCTAAGGGGTTTGACTGCACAATGCCTCCTCCATCTAGTGATGGTGGATTTTGGCAGAGAAGTGCTTTCACTTTCAAGTTGGTGAAAGTAAATAGTCAACATCCACGTAATAATATAATCTTTTTCATACATTGCATATATAAGGTAAAACACTAGTATAAATTAAAGCCCAAGATCATAGGAGCTTATAAATTTATTATTTAAATAAAACCTAAATCTTTTTTTTTTAAACCCCCTCAAATTCAATCCTATGTGCTATGTCCTAAAAATCTACTGCCCGTTAGACCGTGGACCATGCACCATGGTTGATACTGCAGTTGCGTTGAACTGATACTGTTGATACAACCTCTGTTTCGCGCAACTGCAGTTCCCTTTCAACATAACCGTAGTATCAGTTCAACACAACTGCAGTATCAGCCAAATCTATCTCAATAGTTATCCTGTAAAGCAATCGATTTGTAATGAAAGTGAAACTAGTTAAGCAACACCGACGCAATAGTGTCAAACCAAAGCTTCGAATTGAGCAACAAAAACAACGCAACCGGCACACCCGCAAACGCAGCGATCACAATTGTCTGCCACGCCTTCCCATACACCACAAAGAATCCCGCGGTGAAAGCAACGAGCATCCCACCTATCGAAACACACAGTGCCGCCAGTCCAAACAACAATCTCCGCAGCGCCACACGAAAGTTATCCTCCGTGTAACGCAAAATTAGGATGGACAAGAACGTGACAATTGACAGCATTGAGCTGATCATCGCCACCACATCGGAGATTGTGAAAATGGTAAACGTTGTTTGCGCTACGAATATGGGAGTTCCTGTGCGGTCTTCGTTGCCGCCCGGTAAGGTGAAGGCGGCGGCGAATGCAACGGTGGCGATTAGCGTTGCGACGAGCATGCAGGAGTTTGCGGTGTCTCTAATGGATTTTTCGCCCTCTATCTTTAACGTCATGTGCTCTTTTGAAAACAATTGCTTTGCGGTTTTGTCATCGTTGTTTCTCATGTATAGGAGTGATGATGGCACAATCTTCTCGACCTCCTGGCATCCACGGACAATAATAGTTATGAAATTTAAGATGCATTTATTGATTGAGGAAAATTCAAACAAAGCAAATTAAAGTTGCATGCATGAGCAGTTCAATTCAGCTGGTTCTTGTGTGCAAAGACACATGCATAATTGAGCCTTGACCGTGATAGTGTGGTGGTTACACCAAAAACGTGGTCAATAGGCCGGGTATTAGCCACTTGTCCTTTTACCACTCCATTTTCTTGTCGTGTGGAGAGAGGAATTTTGCTTTTTCAGCAACTCCAAATCAGACAACCCTATGATTGAAAAAATCGTTAGGCATGGCTGGGCTGGGTGCCTAGGGCCTAGGCCGCGATTAATCGGCGTTTTATTTTATTTTTTATTTTTAAAAAATTTATTTAAATTTTTTAAGACTTGATAATTATAAACTATTTAATACTTTAATAGTTAATACTAAAATATTAAATATTAACCTAAAATCATATAGCGTTTGAACAATTTAGGGTTATTTCGCTTAAAAGGGTGTTATTTTCAGTGAAATAACCCTTTTTTAAGCGAAATAACCCATTTAAAAAAGAATGAAAAAATAGCTAATTGACCGACTAGGCGACATAGTTGTTGCCTAGGCAACCTAGTCGACTGCTTAGATCACCGATTATGGTGATACACTAGGCGGTCAGCCATCGCCTAGCACCTAGTTGCCGATTAATCGGTGCCTAGGCGAGATTTTAGCAACATTGGATAAGCTTAAACTTTTAATTGAAGGATCTTAGCTTCTTCTTACATTAAACCATGAGATCTCTCTTTCAAATTGAAGGGCTGCTGTGGATAATTGGAGAAGTGATTGCGGCATAATCTTCTCTTCCTCCCGCTCGTCCAACATAATAAGCAATTGCTATATACAGAGTAATATATGCAATTTAGAAAGATAATAATATATAATTCTTGGTTGATTTAGAAATTAAAACGAAAATTGTACATACACTTCCTACCATACCTTAAGCAATAACGAGTGATCGTGATCTTGAGAAGGGGTGCTGCTGTTTTGCAATCCCTGCAGTGTGGCTGCCAAATGCAAAACGTTGTTGCGGTCATCGTCTTCGAGGAGAACGATAAAATCTTTGTAACCTCGTATGTTGCAAATAAGATGGACGACTTTCTTCTGTCGATATAACACAGCGACATGGAGAATGGTCTGTCCTTTTTGATTGAGCTCCCACAAGAGGTCTGGGTTGTTGTGAAGAATCATGTCTAGAAACTCAACATTCCCCTCTCTTGCAGCGTAGTGAAGTATCTCTTTACGCCTGATTATTAGCTCCAGGAACTCACCGTCGGTTAAGGATGTACACTCTGACCAAATCTTTTCGAATAGCCTTCTGCCTTGCTCCTTGCCCAAACACTTTTGTTTCATCCAATTTGAGACTATGTATGATAAAAACACAAGCTTTAATTTTTATTACAATCCATAATCCATATCATTTGTCATTACATTGCATATTTGGTCCTAAGCAATCTTGTAAAAATCGTCCTACCTGGTCGCCTAGGCACCTCTAAGCTGAGGCAATTTCAGCCCTAGGTGTCTTTTAGTTGGCTGACCGACTAGCCGGCTGACTAGGCGCCGAATTGGGTGCCTAACTCGGCCGAGTTGATCGCCTAACTCAGCTGGCGCTAAGCACCCCTAGGTCAAGGCGACTTCAACCCTAGGCGTCTTTTAGTTGGCCGACTGACTAACCGGCGCTATGCACCCCTAAGCCGAGGCGATTTCATCCCTAGGTGTCTTTTAGTTGGTCGGCCGACTAGGCGCCGAATTGGGTGCCTAACTTGGCCGAGTTGATCGCCTAACTCAGTTGGCGCTAAGCACCCCTAGGCCGAGGCGATTTCAGCCCTAGGCGTCTTTTAGTTGGCCGACCGACTAACCGGCCGACTATACGCTGAATTGGGTGCCTAACTTGGCAGAGTTGATCGCCTAACTCAGCTAGCACTAAGCACCCCTAAGCCGAGGTGATTTCAGCCCTAGGCGTCTTTTAGTTGGTCGACCGACTAGGCGTCGAGTTGGGCGCCTAACTCGATCGAGTTGATCGCCTAACTCAGCCAAGTCGGGTGACTAAGTCAACTGTGTAAGTGCCCAACTCAACCGAGTGATTTTTAGTTTAGTGATTATAATAATCTAATAACTCTATACTCGGATTAGTTGACCATCTAGGTGGGCTGGTGCCTAGGCGCTATGTACCCCGGATGCCCGACTAGTGTCTAGCACGTTCTACAACATTGATCCTAAGCTATATATTCCCCTTTTATCAAACATGTAAAAAAAGATTACTTGAAGTATGCCGGCCTTACAAAACAGTGTGGGAAGCACATTAGAAGTTGCAAGAAGAAATGTTTCCATAATTCCTTCTCGGCGGCTCTCACCAATACGCTTTCGAGCTAAAACGTCCAACAGTATTTGATTCCGATCTAACATTGTCAGGGTCAAAGGTGTACACTGGGTTAACATCGTCGTTGCCACGTCTACACCCATGATCTCCCATTAATACAAATATCAACATAATACGGATCGGAGTACCAAACTAAAGAATGTGTGATAAAATGAACATTTATTATTTATATATATAGGAAAAAGGATCAATAAGACATCTAAACTTTGAAAAAATGCAATTAAACTATTTCACGTGTCAAATTGGATGACCTGTTATTACAGGTCATTTAATTTTCGACGACTATCAATCTGTCGCCTGTCGCCATCTCTAGCGGAAGCGACCAAAAGGTTTTGAGGCGGAGAAGGCAGACCGGAGAAAGTAGCCTTCTCTGGTTCAAAGATTAAGTACCTAATTGACTTTTGATGTAAAGTTTAGGAACTTATTGGACCCTTTTCACTAGACGGGCGTACCGTACATATCGTTCTGAATAGTAGCTTCCAAGAGCCAAATGATCTCCCAGTCCCCCAATTCGGAGAAGTCAGTGATGTGACAGAGGAATGCAACCATGGATTTATGCCCCATCACAACCGCGTGATGGATTGGCGTTTCACCCTTCTCATCCCGGATATTCCATAATTTCCCGTTCTTCTCGCTCATCACCTTTGCGTTTTCAACCACTCCCGACATGGCTGCGTAACTAAAAGCCGTGCATCCCACATCGTTTTTCACTTCCAAGTCTTCTGGGTTCAAAACGTGGACCAGCCGCCGCACAAATCCTCTCCTTTTCGCCGCTGTGCCCAGGTGAATGACTGTTTCTCCTTTTTTCGTAATCCTTTCGCGACTGTAATTCGGATTGGTTCTCAGAATACGTTCCGCGGTGTTCCAGTCTCCTTCTAGAGCCGCACGTTGGATCTCAACATCCAGTGTGCGTGTTCTGTGACCTGATCCAAAACAAGTTAAGTTTTGATTTCCTTAGTTTGAATCGGTCAGCTATGACATTTTAGATTAGTTAACTTTTTAATCACACAAAGTGGCTTTTTCTAGTAGACCCCCTTAGTAGTGGCTGCATATTTTCCTCGTCATTTAAAAACATAAATTCTAAGGTGTCAATTTACATGTACGATACATGAGGGAATTGATATTACCAGCATGAAGTGGATTCTGAACATTAAAGTGAAAATTGCAACATGCTAATCTCCTCCTTGTATTACTTAAACTTGACATGGGAGAGCTTTGATTCTCTATCCACTCTGAAAATTAAATAAAATAATACAGAAGGGGCTAAACGATGCATAAGTGAAGAGATCAATTGCAACTTAATACTGTAATTAGCATATATAAATTGTAAGACCTACATACCCTGTGAAAGTTCCTCTGCTGGTAATATGTAATAATTCTCAGATCAATGTTCTGCGTTCTGATCAAGTTTCCCTTGGAAAGAATAAAAACTTGAGACTTTGAACAGTGTCAAATATATATATATATATATATATATATATATATATATATATATATATATATATATATATATATATATATATATATATATATATATATATATATCGGAAACATGTCAAGATTAGGGAGCTTATATCTCTTATATACGGAACAGAGCTGAGTGGAGTGACTAAAGTGTTGCAAAGTTCGTGTAATCGAGCTAGTAAATTTTCTACATGTACATGTTTAGGATTGTTCTATCATCACAAGTAATAAAAAAGTATAATTAGTTACTATAATTATTATCAGTTTCTTGTTCTTGTTAATCTCAACACTTTTCTATCATTATTAAGTCAAGAAGTCATTAGCGCAAACTAAAGAATTAAAGAAAATAATATGACTAATTATCTGCTCATCATTTGAGTTCTTAGATTAAAAATAAGAATAGAGGTATTTAGACGGATTTTGGTTTACAGAAGGGTACGAATCTTATCCATACGTTTTAATCATGTGATGTAAATGAGTGGATGAAATTAAAACTGATGGAATTAATGCACTGTCATTCAAATGTCACCTTCTCCTTTTTTTTCATCATATTTCTAGCCATGCATTTGTTTGGAATCAGGAATTCGCCTCCTGCGTGTCCTTGCAAATCAAGAAGTAAAAGATTCTTTTTCTTTTTCCTTTTTTGGAAAAGATAATTTTTTTCCTTTAAATGTTATCGGAATAAGGTTCAAATTGACTACTAAACGGAACTTGAAAGTGTAATTATGCTACTGAACCAAAAAAAAAATGCAGTTAAACCACTGAACACTCCAAATGTATGCAATTTCACCTGATAACAGGTTACCATTCATTTTATCAAGTTATTTGCTTACGTGGACGGTAAATTGACATTTTAAAATAATTTTTAATAATAAACTATTAAAATAAAAAATTAAAATAATTTATATGTATGTATGTACGTACGTACGTACATACATACATATATGAACGGTTAAAAGGTCATAGGTGCGGTTAGATTAGAGTCGTTGATCAGATCTAGATCAACGACTCAAATCAATGAAAATTTAGAAAGTAAGAAAAAAAACACATTTGGAAGTAAGAATCATAAGTAGTGTTGCAAAAATCCCGCCTAGGCGCCGATTAATCTCAGCCTAGGCGCTAGGCGCCGGTCGACTGCCCAACGTATCACCTTAAATGGTGGTCTAAGCGGTTGGCCGGCTAGACGTCCGCCTAAGCTCCGCCTAGGCCGCTTAGGCGCTAACCGCCTAGGCCGACTAGACCTCGTAGACGCCGACTAGTCGACCGATTAACTATTGTTCTTTGTTTTTTTATGTGTTATTTCACTCAAAATAACATCGTTTTGAGCAAAGTAACCCTAAATTGTACAAACTATAGATATTTTTATATTAATATTTAATATTTTAGTATTAATTATTAAACTATTATATACTTTATAATTATTACTCTTTAAAAATTTAAGAATACAAACAATTTTTTTAAAAAAATAAAAAATAAAATGAAAAAATACACGAGCGCCTAGGCACCGATTAATCCCCGCATGCTCGCCTAGGCGTCCTAGGCTCTAGGCGCTCCCCGAGCGCCTAGCGATTTTTTCAACCATGATCATAAGCTAAAAATGACGCATTTTAAGTGATAAGAACGCGCGCCTTAAGTGATAGGAACACGCACCTTAAGTGATAGGAACATTCACCTCAAGTATTAGAACAATGGACCTTAAGTCTTATGGTCACGCACCTTTAGTTTATAACGATGGCGCACCTTAAGTGATGCAAAGACGCACCTCACTGTCTCACGGGAATATGTTGTCTCATTTTGACTATATATATATACATGCCCGCGGGGGCATGCAACTTAAGGTCTCCATATACAATTGATATTTGCATAAAATTTAGGCATTTATATCCACATTTTGATGTAGTTTATTGTACAGTTCAATAATCCACTGATATATTTTATCTAGTTTGTAGATGGACTAAGAAACGTACATTGAATAAATGAAAAGCAAATCAAACTACTAACATTTTTCCGATGCCAAAGTTTGATCAATATCCTCAGCCCGGAGGCCATTTCATCTGTCTCCCACCGAGTACGTGCAAGTGAAGATGGTAAACATATTGACCTGTAAGAATCAGATGAACAAAGCTCGTTTTGAAACCATTCGCATCATAGGAGCGCACGGAAATAGTTCCTTTCCTATCTGTGTACTGTTAAAGAATAGGGTGCCAAATGCATATGGGCATAATAGTTGTTAAGGTTAGAGAATTGATTCTTATTTTGCTTCCCCCTTCAAATGACATAGGAAAAGAATAGACTTATACGCTTGAGGACCATTGTTAATAACATTGGAGGTTTTAAGAGTTTTAGCACTCATAAATACAATTGTAAAATGTTGGAATCTAAGAATGGACCGTAGTCAACTCAATTGGACAGTAACACAAATGGACTCCAAACCACACTAAAAGATTGAATCCAATCAATTAGCTAGTCCAACCCGTCAAGAACCTTTTGGTCCAGTGGCATCAAACCCTTCCATTTATACTGGAGGTGGTGGGTTCGAGCATTCTAATAGAGTTAGTAGTATTAAAAAAAAAAAAAAAAAAAGCTAGTCCAACCCATGACCTTATCCATATGTTTCTCTCTTATTTTACAATGTGGCTTTGGACTCTTAACATAAAAGTGACTAAGGAGGAGGATAGGAAGAACTGAAGAAGTTGAAATCTTTTGTTTTCTCTCCTCCCTTCTATCGTTTTTTCATGAAAGAAAATTCTGCGCACACTTCCTATAAGCGGAATCAAAGTGCTCAATATAATATTGGTTCTAGTTCACTCGACCTTTTGTTTGAGTGCTCAAACTTTATCCTAAGAGACTTATCTACAACGCGTCTAGTACTCTCATAAGGAGGTAGCAAATTGGTTTTAGGGAAAGTGTGTGTTACACACTTGGATCTTTCCTTACTTTCGTTGGTTTTATATATAACCTCATATTTGAAAATCCTCATATGCATTTTGGAGTGAAGATTAGGGCTCATGCTGACACTCACGCTGTGAGCTCCACTCTATTGTGCACTTTTCTCTGCCAAACGACGTCTGAGTATTTTAAGGAATGTCCAAATGAAGTGATTACAAAAGCTACAACTTAAACGAAGACAACAAAGTCTAGTTATAACATCTACAAGGTGAAAAATGGCCTAGGAATCAGAATTGTTGCGTAGAATGGACTGTTACAGTTGCAGCCGGTCACGGACCACAGACCAACAATATAAAGTATTGGTTTTGTTGGATCAGGCTTGATATTATTTTCAGTAAGACACAGCTGTGAAATTAAAATTGTGGCTTAATGATGTAAAAACTAAAATAAAAACAATAATCGAATTATATTCAAACATTTAAATAATGCTCAATTAATTAATTTGCTAATTAATGATGAACCAAGAAGATTTATCCTAACAATTTCCAGACTTCAGATACTAAGGAAACATACAGTGGGTGAAGATCGTAAAGCAACAAGAGGTAGAGGTATCATTGTGGACAGTTGTGGGGTGAAGGCCGGAATAAACATATATTATAAAACTATTTTTTTTACACTCTATATTCTTTACAAGGTAGTATCTTTTCTATACTTTTTTCTTGTAGTATAGTGCTTATCACCGGTTTACTTCCTTGGTGCCATTTGCTGGTTAGAATTATACACCTTCGGATAGTACCTAGAAGTTTCCTTGTTTACTAAAAAAAAAAGACAGACAAATGTAAAGGAATTGAGGAAAAAAAATGCATATATGGAACATGCTAAAGCTAAGATCCACTCTCCCTTGGTGTTCAAGCTAAGGAATACTTTACTAGCAGTGAGCATTTGGGCATGCATTGTTGGAGGGTTAGAGTGCATTGGAGGATAAGAATAATTTAGCTTTTTTTATTCTTCTCCTCCATGTCTACTCCACATGCTATTATATATAGGTGATGTGGTAACTGATGATATATGTATCAATCTTAATCATAAATTGTCACAAACCACTCTCAGCTCATTTAATTTTTCCCTCAAAAGTTGAATTGTTCTCTGATCTGATCTTCTCCCTAATTATACTCTCCATTCAATATGGCAGCCCAAACTCCACTTGTATCCCAGAGAATAATTTCACAACCAACAATGATGCTCACATCACTAAGCAGCCAGTCCGTTGATGAGAGTATAATCAGAGAACAAGTTTTATCCACTCACAACTATGATGGTAGAGAATTCGACACCAACTTCATATTGAGCATGGCAGAAAAGACTATTAATCTCGAGACGGTTTGTCGTTCTACTTATTACTTCATGATATCTTAAAACTGTTTTATGTTTGACTTTATCTATAAAAGTAGTTAGATTGTGCATGTATATGATAGTGGTTTGAAAAAGGCATTGGTTTTTATTTTATAAAGGGAAAATTGTAATTTTTGCCCCTCCATAATATGCCAATTATCAATGTCACCCCTGAATTATTAGTGGTGTAAATGTTGCCCCTCAATTTTCAAAAACAGTACATATATTGCCCCTCCCGTACCAAAGAAGGGGCAATATTTACACCACGAGAGGGGCAATATATGTACCGTTTTTGAAAATTGAGGGGCAACATTTACACCACTAATAATTCAGGGGTGACATTGATAATTGGCATATTATGGAGGGGCATAAATTACAATTTTCCCTTTTATAAATATAAATGAATTATTTATGTACTATGAGGATCAGGGTACTGCTCAAAAAGTCATGGTGGAGGAGTTGAATCAACTAGAAGAGCTCGATACTTACAAGGAACTTTCACTTCATATCAGACAACTTTCATTCGAGGTATGATTTTTGGGATGCATGGGAGCTATATATGATGGATGATCAAAATGTATAGTAATGCTTGGGATGACTGATAGCTAGGATGGTTAATTCTATTTTTGGTCATTTTCAGATAGCTTCAAGTGCAATTGCAAAAAATCAACACTACTCCACCACTATTCATCATCTACTGAGCATTGTATCTCCTTATTGTTGGGAGGATAAGTTAGTCCTTATGATTGCAGCTTTCTCCATCATCCATGGAGGAGAATTTAGCCTTATTTCACGACTGTGCAAGGGCAAAGGCAAAGGATTAGCTCTGAAACAAACAACAGCTGAGGATTATTGGTGCATAAGTTCAGCCATAGAGCTCACCAAATGTGTTGTCCAGCTCAAACAATGGCTATCTTACTCCCCTCCACAATCTCTAATTTTGGCTTTACCAATGGCTGCCTATTGGATAGCCACAACTGTTGTTAACTGTGCCTCTTATGCCTATGCCTGTGACCCTCACTTCAAGTAAGATTTAATTTAATGTTTTGATATATTCATTATTGGTTAATATCAATATAGTGGACTGTTAGTACGTATTCTTCGTTTCAGTAGTCGGTTAGTTATGGAAAACTTATACTCCGTACTAGTTAATTTATCTCCCACCTAGTACATACGTTTGGATAGTATAATCCCTCGTGACATTGTATGTAAAAAATTACATGGCAAATCTTCTATGAGACGGCCTCACGAAATCTCATATGTGATTCCATGAGACGAGTCCAATCTTTTATAAGTATTGCATTTTCTCTAATAAGTAACAATCAATTATTTTATCTATGATTAATATTACAATTTTTCTTATAAGTAACTGTTCAATCTATAAATATTACTCTATACATTTTTATTTATTTCCAATTAGTATTACATTTTCACAGCATAAGTATTACATTTCTATCTCGACCTATCTCACAAAAAGTCACCCAAATTACATAATTTACTAGCTTGTTGAGATTAATATTTTTTTGTTACAGGCTTCAAAACGAACATAGGGAAATAACCACCTTAATGGCTACTTTCTCTGCAGAACTAGGTAATTAGTTGATTTTATATATAATGCCGTTGCCAAATATTTACCCATTTGATTTATCTATTGAAGATTATACACACAGACATAATAATACATTGTTTTTTCATATGAATATATGCAGCAAGGAAAAAGAATGAGGAATCTTATAACGCATTGCGAAATGCATTATATCACGGCTCTTCTGATAAGTTAGAAGTTTTCAAATTAATGTTTAATGTCAATGATGATGATGAGATAATATTTCATCACAAGGTAAGGTTTTGAATCTAAACAGCTATATAATTCGATCAATATAATTCCATACTATTACTACGACAGAATTGATGTTTTTCTTCTTGTTTTTTGTTTGCTTACTCAAGGAGTACCGTTACATACTGCCGGTGAGACTCGATCCCTGGTCTTTCTTTCCAATTGGGTCGAATTTTTGGCTAAGGGAAGATAATTATATTGATTGGGTTAGGAATTATTAGGCTTGCATTCCATTCTTATATACATGTTAATGTTTCTGTATATATGTTAGGATTTAAGGTTTTGGAAAAGGGGATTAGTGATGCTGCTAA
>CP025651.1:4868129-4956463 GCA_003576665.1 Ipomoea trifida | reverse complement strand
TCCAATGCTTTCCAACTCATACTCCTTGCAAAATAACACAAATAAGCACTAATTCTCATGAAAATTGGAATGATCTATAAACAAAATGACTTAGTGAAAGGGAGAAAAATATAGACAAATGAGCACTTATCAAAAATACACAAATGTTAGTGGACGCGGACGCGAATAACTCCAGTAAATTCATTATCTATAATACACATAATCATTATCTAGAATACACAGAACGTTTGCCTAGAATACACAGAATGTTTGCCCAAAATACACGGAATATTGACACAAAATACACAGAACTCATCATCCTAACATTATATCTTGCATGCTGCTACAATTCCACTTACTGCTATTGTGATTTTGCAAATTTCAATGCCAAAGATCTCTTTCATGTTTTCCAACATTAATAATTAGGGCCTGGCCATTTTTATTTAGTCACAAAGTATAATAAGGTCTGAAACAAGAACAAAAGTTAAACAGCATATATAAGAAAACAGTACATTGTTGGGGCTCCAGTATCAGCAGTGGCTGCAGCAAGCCTGGCAGAAGCCTCTTCATCAGTTGCAGCACTTACATAAGACCTGAATATGCAAAGGTAAAGAATATCTTGTTGAACCTTCCAAAAGAATATACAGAATAAAATAAGAGCCAATAAAATTGTGGAATAAAACTTAACAAGAAACTCTAGGGGATGCACAAAGTATTAAGACCTTGTTTTAATGCATTAAAGGGACCAAACTGCCTATAAAGGAGGGATTCTTCATTCCTCCCATGTTAAGAAATTTTTTAATAATTTTTTCAGTTATATGCATTCACCCATAGGTTTCTACAATTGCTTACTTTTAAAATTTCAAACAAGCAAATCAAAATCAAAGAGAACACAACCTTGTGGCTTTTAATTTAATGAGTATCTGATACCAAAACAATAACAACAGCAGCAACAATAATAAAGCTAAAAAAACATATAAATAAATAGCATTTTCTTTTCTGGTGTTTCTTCACTAAAAACCCGATAATCAATAAGCACCTATTATCACTAAACTGCTGAAGTACAAGACAGAACATATATACAAATTAAATGCGATTTCAACTTAGGAGAACTATTTACTTGCCCCTAAAGTTTGCCTGAAGTACAAGACAGGACATATATACAAACCAGTGAAACCACACACCTAAAGTTATTCTAAAATGGCGAACCTAAATATTATAACTGACGCACCACCTTAAGTACAAAAATCACGCACCTTAAGGAGGAAAATCACGCACCTAAAACTTTAAATCAACGCACCTTAAGTTTGAACAACTAAAACACCTTAAGCACACAAACCACGTACCTTAAGAAGGAAAAACCACACACCTTAAGAAGTAAAATAATGCATCTAAAACTTTAGATCGGCACACCTTAAGTTTGAACAAATAATACACACCTTAAGTTCTCACTGAAGAATTGACGCACCTTAAGCACAGAAACCACACACCAAAAGAAGAAAAATTGCGTACCTTAACAGCGCACCTTAAGTTTGACCAATATGAAAAATTACCAAATTACCACTGTGTTTTTATAATCATTATTATGCTTGGACGTTGATTTTGGCAAGATTAATTGGTTGTCCTCTCATTGCACAACCGCACATGAGCATACCATCCGCATTTGAACTGTATTATATATATATATATATATATATATATATATATATATATATATATATATATGTATATGTATATGTATATAAGTTGTATCGTATGCGAGTGAAGGCTTTAGGTAAAAAATATTGATAAATCTCAACCATAGATATAGTTCAAATCAACAGCTCAGATTGAGGATGAATTAAAAATTTTGCAGTAACATAATTGTAATTTTGAGTAAGTAAGTCAGATTGTTTTTGTATTCGAGTGCACATTTTCTTCTTCATCGAGTGCACATGTTTCCTTCTTCAAGTGCATATTTTCTCTTCTTCGAGTGCATTTGTTTTGTTTCAATACATAATTTCTCTTTAAGTGCACTTCTTTGTGCCTCTGATATCTATTGTGCACATAAACTGATAAAAGTACTAAGAATTAGTGCTTATCACTGGTTAGTGGTTACTTCCTTGTGTCCTTTGTTGGCTAGGATTACAAAGTAGAGTTTGTCTAGTATACACTTTCGGTAGTACCAAAAAGTTTCCTTGGTTACTGAAAAAAAAAAAAAAAAAAAAAAAAAAAAAAAAAAAAAAAAAAAGGAGTGAGGAAAAAGATGCATGCATGGAACAAGCTAAAGCTAAAGCGCAGCTAAGATCCACCCTCCTTCACTCCTTGGAGTTCAAGCTAAGGAATACTTTACTAGCAGTACGTGAGCATCTGGGCATGCATTCTTGGAGGTTGGATTTTGAACTCTCAAAATCTTTTGTTTTCTCTCTTCTCTTTTTTCTTGAAAGAAAATTCTGCGCACACTTCCGATAAAAGGAATTGAAGTGTTCGATCTAGGTTCTAGTTCGTCGAACCTTTTGTTTGAGTGCGCAAACTTAATGTCGTGATCCATTTTATCCTGGAAGACTGGTGCTACAGGGCTCCTAGCACCCCAGGCCAGGAGGTAGCGAATCAGTTTTAAGAAAAGTGTGTTACACACGACTTGGATCTTTCCTTGCTTTGGTTGGGTTTATAACCTCATGTTTGAAAACCCTCTCTCGTCTTTATTTATTCTTACATAATTTATTTTGGTTGCTTTGGTTATATATACCTACATACATACATATTTGTTACATCAACTTATCCGGCCAATACCGGCCTACATATACAAGATAAACTCTACTTTGTGGTCCTAGCCAGCAAAGGACACCAAGGAAGTTAACAAGTAATAAGCATTAATTTTTAGTACTTTTATGTGCACAATTGATATAAAACTCATTGAATTGACATTTAATTAGTTATCTAATGTGATCTCAACCGCATATGAGCTCGACTATTCAGTGCAAGATAGAGGAGTCTCTCAATGTGAGCTCACTCAGCAAATCATGATGATATTAGCTACCTAAATGAGTGGAATTCTCTAATATGATCTCAACCGCATATGAGCTAGCTAGCTTGGGTATTCGGAGTGAGGCAATTAAGTCCCTCTTGCAATTGGTGAGCTCGATCGAGGTTGGTTGGCCACCTAGATAATAACTTAAGTTCTCCAATGTCATCTCCACCGCACAAGTAGTCCACAATAAATTAAATTTTTCTTATAATATATATATGTACTGGTTTGAAGGCTACATAAGCAACTTAATTAATATAACATGTGGGTTTAATTATATTTGTGTTGCAGGAACATCCGTACCTCACTGAGAATTACTTTCCCAATCATTCCTTATGTGTCTAGGCTTAATTAAACAAGTTATTGGCTGGCCATGGCTATTCTGGACAGTTGTGGGGGAAGGAATAAACATCATAAAACTTTTTTTTTTAAATACTCATAATTCTTTACAAGGTAGTATTTTTTTTATACTTTTTTTTGTAGGTAGTGCTTATCACTGGTTTACTTCCTTGGTGCCATTTGCTGGCTAGAATTATACACCTTCGGATAGTACCTAGAAGTTTCCTTGGTTACTTTAAAAAAAAGACAGACAAATGTAAAGGTATTGAGGAAAAAAGATGCATGGAACAAGCTAAAGCAAAGCTCCACCCTCCCTTGGTGTTCAAGCTAAGGAATACTTTACTAGCAGTGAGCATTTGGGCATGCATTGTTGGAGGCTTAGAGTGCATTGGAGGATAAGAATAATTTAGCTTTTTGATTCTTCTCCTCCATGTCTACTCCAAATGCTATTATATATAGGTGATGTGCATGGTGACTGATGATATATGTATCAATCTTAATCATAAATTCTCACAAACCACTCTCAGCTCATTTAATTTTTCCCTCAAAAGTTGAATTGTTCTCTGATCTGATCTTCCCCCTAATTATACTCTCCATTCAATATGGCAGCCCAAACTCCACTTGTATCCCAGACAATAATTTCACAACCAACAATGATGCTCACTGCATCACTAAGCAGCCAGTCTGTTGATGAGAGTATAATCAGAGAACAAGTTTTATCCACTCACAACCCTGACGGTAGAGAATTCGACACCAACTTCATATTGAGCATGGCAGAAAAGACTATTAATCTTCAGACGGTTTGTCATTCTACTTATGACTTCATGATATCTTAAAATTCTTTTATGTTTGACTTTATCTATAAAAGTAGTTAGATTGTGCATGTATATATGATAGTGGTTAGTTTGAAAAAGGCATTGGTTTTTATTTTATAAATATAAATGAATTATTTATGTACTATGAGGATCAGGGTACTGCTCATCAAAAAGTCATGGTGGAGGAGTTGAATCAACTAGAAGAGCTCGATACTTACAAGGAACTTCCACTTCATATCAGACAACTTTCATTCGAGGTATGATTTTTGGGATGCATGGGAGCTATATATGATGGATGATCAAAATGTATAGTAATGCTTGCGATGACTAATAGCTAGGATGGTTAATTCTATTTTTGGTCATTTTCAGATAGCTTCCGGTGCAATTGCAAAAAATCAACACTCCACCACTATTCATCATCTACTGAGCATTGTATCTCCTTATTCTTGGGAGGATAAGTTAGTCCTTTTGCTTGCTGCTTTCTCCATTATCCATGGAGGAGAATCCAGCCTTATTTCACGACTGCGTAAAGGCAAAGGATTAGCTCTGAAACAAACAACAGCTGAGGAATATTGTTGCATAAGTTCAGCCATAGAGCTCACCAAATGTGTTTTCCAGCTCAAACAATGGCTATCTTACTCCCCTCCACAATCTGTAATTTTGGCTTTACCAATGGCTGCCTATTGGATAGCCACAACTGTTGTTAACTGTGCCTCTTATGCCTATGCCTGTGACCCTCACTTCAAGTAAGATTTAATTTAATGTTTTGATATATTCATTATTGGTTAATTAATATCAATATAGTGGACTGATAGTAAGTATTTTTCGTTCAGTCGGTTAGCTATGGAAAAGTTAGGCTATACTAGTTAATTTATATCCCACCTAGTATATACGTTCGGATAGTATAATGCCTCATGACATTGTATGTAAAAAATGACATGGCAAATCTGATCTTCTATAAGACGTCTCACGAATTCTCATATGTGATTCCGTGAGACGAGTCCAATATTTTATAAGTATCGCATTTTCTCTCATAAGTAACAATTAATCATTTTATCTATGATCAATATTACAATTTTTCTTATAAGTAATTGTTCAATCCATAAATATTACTCTATACATTTTTATTTATTTCTAATTAGTATTACATTTTCACAGCATAAGTATTACATTTATATCTCCACCTATCTCACAAAAAGTCACCCAAAATTACATAATTTACTCGCTTGTTGAGATTATGATTGTTATTTTTTTTGTTACAGGCTTCAAAATGAACATAGGGAAATAACCGCCTTAATGGCTACTTTCTCTGCAGAACTAGGTAATTAGTTGATTTTATATATAATGCCGTTGCCAAATATTTACGCATTTGATTTATCTATTGAAGATTATACACACACACATAATAAAACATTGTTTTTTCATATGAATATATGCAGCAAGGAAAAAGAATGAGGAATCTTATAACGCATTGCGAAATGCATTATATCACGGCTCTTCTGATAAGTTAGAAGTTTTCAAATTAATGTTTAATGTCAATAATGATGATGAGATAATATTTCGTCGAAAGGTAAGGTTTTGAATCTAAACAGCTATATAATTCGATCAATATAATTCCATACTATTACTACGACAGTATTGATGTTTTTCTTCTTCTTTTTTTTGTTTGCTTACTCAAGGAGTACTTTAACAATCCGTCATTGGTGAGACTCGATCTCTGGTCTTTCTTCCTAATTGGGTCGAATTTTTGGCTAAGGGAAGATAATTGATTGGATTATGAATTATTAGGCTTGCATTCCATTCTTATATACATGTTAATGTTTCTGTATATATGTTAGGATTTAAGGTTTTGGAAAAGGAGATTAGTGATGCTGCTAATAACATCAGGTGTTGGCGTCCCTAAGGAATGGATTCGTTTTTTAAATTGGTTTCACTCCTATTCAAGACCACATATTATTTGGATCCCAATCACACAGGATGATGCATCATGGAGCACTAAGTATGAGCAACAATGTGATAAATTAAGAAACAAGATAAGATTCTTTTGGTTGAATGATCCAAAAAAAATGTTGAGGCCACAATTTACCAGATTTGTTAAAGAAGAGTTGTTTCAAAAGAGATGGGGAGAGGAACCCATAATTGTTTCACTTGACCAACGAGGAAGAATTGTTCACCCAAATGCCATCCACATGATGCTCACCTGGACCCCTAATTATATTGAACAAAATACAATAGGGGTAAAGGTAATACCACATAACATAACTCTTTTCATACAAAACGAGTTGAAGCAAGGGATTTACGGCATTGAAGCAAGCTCAGAATCCTCGAATTTCCGGCATTATGTGGGACCTAAAATTGACTCAATGACAACGGATTTGGTGCATAACATTGCTGATAAAATAAATGCTTGGAAAAAGGATGTTGAAGGCATAATTGAAGAAATGGTACGGTACACTACTACGTTCTATTTTTTGATTCATTTATACCGTATTATGGTTGTTCTTTTTCTTTCAAGATTGCAGCTAGCAATATTAGCATTTCATAACATTAATTAATTACCTTATTTTCATTTATCATCAGACAGCACAATCTAGTCCGTATGACAGCGAAAAGGAGAAACTTTTGTGGCAACAACAAACTTGGACTCTTCATCTTCTGGCACCACAACCTGACTACCATTATCCCCACTATTATACAATTGGCATGCCTATAAATGATTGGGTACGCCCACATTCAAGTAACTTTGTTTTTTTGGTGAAAATTTAAGTAACTTTGTATTTTCATATATATATATATATATATATATATATATATATATATATATATTTATTTATTTATTTATTTATTTATTTATCTAATATGTTTTTCTTTTCAGATTCGTGAGGAAAAGTATATTTTCTTATATGGTGGAAAGAACATTAAATGGATTCGAGATTTCCTTTGCAAGGTACGTGAAGTTGCCTCCAAAACCCAAATGAACTTTGAGTTTGCCTACATTGGAAAAAACAAAATGGTAAGAGAAACCATTGCTAAGGAAAGAATGAGTCATTGTGCATTGCATAATTCTAATGGAGTATGGTGGTTTTGGGCTCGTCTTCGAAGTACGTTTTTGTCAAGAATTCAATATTTAGAGATGACTAATCACCTTGTCAAAGAATACAACAATGATGAAATTTTGCAAGGACTCAAAAAATTATTGTCCTATGAAGGCAAGAATGCAACAACTGAAGGATGGGTGTTATTAAGCAAAGGATCAGAAGTGGTTGTATGTGGACATGGAAGTAAAATGTTGCAAGTCCTGAATGACTACGAGATTTGGAAGGAAAACATAGCTGCTGCCAAAAGTTTTGGCCAAGGATTCAAAGACTACCATGAGATGCTTTCCAAGGATAAGCATTCTTGTTGTACGCTTGAATATCCAATTACCTTGAGCAAAATTCCTGAAAATGAAAGATGTCCTGAATGCTCTCGCCGTATGCAAAAGTTTTTAACTTTCACTTGTTGTCATGATGACGATGTTGAAGATGTTGAAGATGTTGATTATGATAGCGATGAGTAGTACTTCATGGTGTATTTGGTTTTTATATTTTCATTAACTTACATTTTTATTTTTGGATTTTAGGTTACATTATATTAATTAAAATAATTAAACTTTTTTCATCCAATTTTCTAATTGCACAGTCAAGATTAAACATAAGTAACAACTTAAAAAAAAAAAAAAAAAAAGAACTTGCCATCAAGAAAATACCTCTACTAAAAAAATAATAATAATAATAATAATAATAAAAATGTCACCCCGATTTTTTTAAGCACAAACCCTAAGCACCTTAAGTTTGACCCATATGAAAAATGATCAAATTGTCACTGCATTTTTTTTAAACATTATTAATCTTGAACGTTAATTTTGTAAATTACAAATTTTATAGCATAATGTACAAAATTATGGACACAAATGAAAGGTATAATCGCTCTCTGTGCTTCACTAGGTTGGGAAAGTATGTTGTAAATTACAACTTTTATAGCATAATGTACAAAAATACGGACACAAATGAAAGGTATAATCTTCATTCACACTTATTATGTTTCTAGATTAGATATATGTGCGCGCATGCAACTTAACGTCTCCGTATACAATTGATATTTGCATGAGATTTAGACATTTATATCCACATTTTGATGTAGTTTATTGTAAAGTTCAATAATCAATTGATATATTTTATCTAGTACGTAGATGGACTAACTAAGAAATACTCAATAAATGATAAGCAAATCAAACTACTAACATTTTTCCCGATGCCAAAGTTTGATCATATCCTCAGCCCGGAGGCCATTTCATCTGTCTCCCACCAAGTACGTGCAAGTGAAGATGGTAAACAGATTGACCTGTAAGAAGCAGATGAACAAAGCTCATTTTGAAACCATTGGCGTCATAGGAGCGCACGGAAATAGTTCCTTTCCTATCTGTGTACTGTTAAAGAATAGGGTGCCAAATGCATATGGGCATAATAGTTGTTAAGGTTAGAGAATTGATTCTTATTTTGCTTCCCCCTTCAAATAACATAGGAAAAGAATAGACTTACACGCTTGAGGACCATTGTTAATAACAACCCGAAAGCCATCCAGAATTCCTTCTTTCTCTGCTACAATTTTGGCAGCATAGAGAAGACGTCCCAAGATCTCTGTGTGTCTTTCTTCAGCCTACATATGAGATAGAAATAATATAATGCAGCCAGTAATGAATGAGAATGGACTTAATCACAATAAACTATTGCCAGATCATTTTTACTGAAATCTCATCAATATATAATAGTAATATCATTAGTACAAACATGTAATAAGAGATGGCTGCAAGCTTCACTGCACCACATCTGACTCTACTGTATAATATCAAGATTTCATCATGTTTGCCCCAAGTCCCCACAATTGTTCTAAACTTTAATAACCTAAAAGGTTGGAGGTTTTAAGAGTATTAGCACTCATAAATACAATTGTAAAATGTTAGAATCTAAGATTGGGCCAAAGTCAACTCAATTGGGCAGTAATACAAATGACCTCCAAACGACACTAAAAGATTAAATCTAATCAATTAGCTAGTCCAACTCATGACATTATCCATATGTTTCTCTCTTATTTTACAATGTGGCCTTGGACTCTTAACATAAAAGTGACTAAGGAGGAGGATAGGAAGAATGATGAAGTTGAAATCTTTTGTTTTCTCCCCTCCCTTCTATCGTTTTTTCATGAAAGAAAATTATGCGCACACTTCCTATAAAAGGAATCGAAGTGCTCAATATAATCTTGGTTCTAGTTCACTGGACCTTTTGTTTGAGTGCTCAAACTTATGGTCATAATGATCCACTTTATCATAAAAATATTAAGCTACAACGTTTCTAATACCCTCAGTAGGTAGCGAATTGATTTTACGGAAAGTGTGTTACACACGACTCGGATCTTTTCTTGCTTTCGTTGGCTTTATAACCCTCATGTTTGAAAACCCTCATATGCATTTTGGAGTGAAGATTAGGGCTCATGCTTACGCTCACGTTGTGAGCTCCACTTTATTGTGCACTTTTTCTCTGCCGAGCGACGTCTAGGTATTTTAAGCATATATCTCAATATAGAAGTGTCCAAATGAAGTGATTGTAATGACATTGGAACAAAGAGCTACAACTTATACGAAAACAACAAAGTCTAGTTCAAACATCTACAAAGTAAAAAATAACCTAGAGATCAGAACTGTTGCGCAGAGTGGACTGTCATAGTTGCGGTGGTCACGGACCACAGACCAACAATATAAAGTATTGGTTTTTTTGGATCAGGCATGATATTATTTTCAGTAAGACACAGCTGTGAAATTGAAATTGTGGCTTAATGATGTAAAAACTAAAATAAAAAATAATTGAATTATATTCAAACATTTATATAATGCTCAATTATATTATTCAGCTCGATTTGTGAAAAATTAGACCCATCCAATTGAATTGACATTTAATTAGTTATGTAATGTGATCTCAACCGCATATGAGCTCGACTATTCAGAGCAAGATAGACGAGTCTCTCCTTGGCAAGCCTAGTTAATTAATATGTTAATAAATGATGAATTGTAGTTTTCGTGGTGGATGGAAAGGAATAGGTGTTAAAACGGAAAGATTTCCGAGTATCGTTCTCAAAGGATGGCAAGGTGGGAATTTGAGCGGTAAGGGGATTAAGCACAAGAGTGTTTAGTGTTTGAAAGCTAACCCAAACATAGGTAAGAAAGGTGCATGAAGCACAATGAAAAATAAGGAACAAAACGTTGGAAACAAGCAATTGGAAAGGAGGATTTGGACCTTGCAACCCATATAGGTATCCTTGATTTCCTAAGATATTAGGCTAGCAACACTTAGATAATGAAGATGAGACAAGGTCACCAACACCACCGCCACTCTCGTGGTCAATGGACTCACTCCTTAGACCGTAACGTCATCCGTATGAACATTAGGCTAGAAGAGGCATTTCCTCAAACACGTTATGTGCCTCTTATCTTCCACTTCTCCCTTTTCTCAAAGGTGAGAGGGAAATGTGCTAGGCTAGGCTAAGGAGTAACCGTACTCTCGTAAGTGAGACTCCTTCTCCAAACATCTCTCATACAGGTTGATCATTCCCACACAAGAGTCAAAGAAGATCATCATTCACACAACCAAACTCATAATCAAAGCAATTGCAAAACCTAATTAATCAATTCAAAGCTCAAGAACATCCATACAACATTGCTCAATCCAAATCCACAAAGATCTATCTAATCATACTTGGAATTGAAATAGCAAAAGGTAAAAAGTAATGACAAGAAATTAAAAGGAAGACTTAGCTAGGAATTGAAGGAAGAATTTGAACTTGAACTTGAACTTGAAATTGAACTTTAATCTTGAACTTGAATGTAGATCATAATCATGCAACAATGGAATTCTTCTCTAATTCTAATCTAAACTAAGAATTGCAATGTGGAGTGAATTGGGGGAGATCTCTCTAGGCTAATCCTAGAAAGAGAAATATTCTAAACTGATCTAAAACTGAAGTGTGAAGGATCCCCTGAAAAATTAGCTCAATTCTATCCTTTTAAACATTGCAGAAACTGCCCATTTTCGCGATGGACGCCCTGGTGGACGCGCGTCCACGGGCGCGTCCACTGCGACAAATGCGTCCAGACTTCAACTTCTGCAAGCGTTCTGATGGACGCCCCGGTGGACGCGCACGTCCACTGCGCGTCCACGGCCCTCTGCTGCACAGACTTCAAACTTCAGAGAGCAGAAAATTGGACGCATGGGTGGACGCACGGGTGGACGCGCCTCCACCGCAGTCTTGGCCTATTTTTTGCTCCAACTTTGGTTCGTTCTTCACTTATCCGAAATGTTGTCATTTCCTGCCCTTTTTGCACATCTTTTTACCTACAAAATGATTAACCAAGTGTGGAACGGGATCCAATCGCATTATGAAGCAATCTAATGCAATTTAATTCTAAAACATTCATAAAAGCTTTAACTTGTATACTAAACGATCCATGAATAACCTTATAAAAGTGGTATATTTTGCACTTATCAATAAATGTGAACAATTTCCAGACTTCAAATACTAAGGAAACATACAGTGGTGAAGATCGTAAAGCAACAAGAGTTAGAGGTATCATTGTGGACAGTTGTGGGGGTGAAGGAATAAACACCATAAAACTATTTTTTTTAAATACTCATAATTCTTTTTTGGGTTGTTCCCAAGGTATCCCTCTAGCCAACAGCTAGAAGACTAACCTCCGTCCCAACGGTCATGGCCAAATGGTTTGCTCCATTCACCTGGATGAAGATCGAACCCCAAACCTCATGCTTAAGGGACGAGGTGCTGAACCACCAGGCCAACCATGTTGGTTTTTTTTCTTTTCTTTAGTATAGTGCTTATCGCTGGTTTACTTCCTTGGTGCCATTTGCTGGCTAGAATTATACACCTTTGGATAGTATCTAGAAGTTTCCTTGGTCACTCAAAAAAAAAAAAGACAGACAAATGTAAAGGAATTGAGGAAAAAAGATGGATGGAACAAGCTAAAGCTAAAGCTAAGATCCACTCTCCCTTGGTGTTCAAGCTAATTAGGAATACTTTACCAGCAGTGAGCATTTGGGCATGCATTGTTGAAGGGTTAGAGTGCATTGGAGGATAAGAATAATTTAGTTTTTTTATTCTTTTCCTCCATATCTACTCCAAATGGTATTATATATAGGTGATGTGCATGGTGACTGATGAGATATGTATCAATCTTAATCATAAATTGTCACAAACCACTCTCAGCTCATTTAATTTTTCCCTCAAAAGTTGAATTGTTCTCTGATCTTCTCCCTAATTATACTCTCCATTCAATATGGCAGCCCAAACTCCACTTGTATCCTAGAGAATAATTTCACAACCAACAATGATGCTCACATCACTAAGCAGCCAGCCCGTTGATGAGAGTATAATCAGAGAACAAGTTTTATCCACTCACAACTATGATGGTAGAGAATTCAACACCAACTTCATATTGAGCATGGCAGAAAACACTCTTAATCTTGAGACGGTTTGTTATTATTTCATGATATCTTAAAATTGTTTTATGTTTTACTTTATCTACAAAAGTAGTTAGATTGTGTATGTATGTGATAGTGGTTTGAAAAGGGCATTGGCTTTTATTTTATAAATGAATTATTTATGTACTATGAGGATCAGGGTACTGCTCATCAAAAAGTCATGGTGGAGGAGTTGAATCAACTAGAAGTGCTCGATACTTACAAGGAACTTCCACTTCATATCAGACAACTTTCATTCGAGGTATGATTTTTGGTAGGGGTGGGCACAAAACCAAACCGAACCAAAGTGGTTTGGTTCGGTTCGGTATAAATCGAAAGAACCAAACGGTACTTAACATAGAGAAACCGAACGGTTCGGTTCGATTTTTTGTTGTTGTACCGAACCGAAAACCGTTCGGTTTTTTTTTTAAATATATATAATAATAATAATAATTAATATTGATTCGTGAGGGGATGATGGATGGACAAGATATTACTTTACAATTTGGATTGCCATGTTAATTTTGTGTTTGAATTTGTTGTAATTTGGCTTCTCAATTAGCTCAGTTCTCGCGTGGTGATTGCCCGGTAATTGCTTAGGAATATATATATGATAATGTAGTGTAGATAAGGCAAAGGAGAAGAAGAAGAAGAAGAAAACAAGATCACTAAAGCTCTCAAAAGCCCCATTTTATTCATCCATCAACATGTATATATATACAATAGTACAACTCTTCATTTCTCAACATAATGAGGGAGTTGAAAAGTGGCAAATGAAAAGTCTCAAAATAATGGCCATTAGTAATATATTTATAACAGAATTGTTTTATTTGTATGTAATATTTATATTTTAGACTTTGGATTATGCGAATATGTATTGTGTGTTGTTTGAAAAATTAGTAAATTTTGAAAATTGAACATCCTAAACCGAACCATATCCCGAACCGAAATCGAACCAAACTTTATTGTAAAACCGAATGGTATCATTTTTTGTAATACTGAAATACCGATACCGAAACCGAAACCGAAACCGAACCGAATCCCGAAGTGCCCACCCCTAATTTTTGGGATGGGAGATATAGGTCCTGTTTGGTAAATGGCTGTTAGCTGATTGGGTTGGCTGTTTGGGTTAGAAGGTATGATTTGTTGATAACATTGGCTGATTGTAGAAAATTGTTTGATAAATTAGCTGTTAGCTGATGGTTGTTTGGAATAATTTCTTTTCTCAAAAAGTTAATTGAAAAGGCTGCTTTGAGTAGCCTTTTGAATTTTAGCATTTTGGAATTACAAAAAGCTTATTATTTACCAATTAATAGTGGTCAAATAAGCCAAAATTGGCTGATTTGGCAATGATGACTGATAGTTAGGATGGTTAATTCTATTTTTGGTCATTTTCAGATAGCTTCCGGTGCAATTGCAAAAAATCAACACTACTCCACCACTATACATCATCTACTGAGCATTGTATCTCCTTATTGTTGGGAGGATAAGTTAGTCCTTTTGTTTGCTGCTTTCTCCATTATCCATGGAGAATATAGCCTTATTTCACCACTGCGTAAAGGCAAAGGATTAGCTGGGAAGTTGGTACATCTGAAACAAACAACAGCTGAGGAATATTGTTGCATAAGTTCAGCCATAGAACTCACCAAATGTGTGGTTCAGCTCAAACAATGGCTATCTTACTCCCCTCCACTATCTTTAATTTTGGCTTTACCAATGGCTGCCTATTGGATAGCCACAACTATTGTTAACTGTGCCTCTAATGCCTATGCCTGTGACCCTCACTTCAAGTAAGATTTAATTTAATGTTTTGATATATTCATTATTGGTTAATTAATATCAATATAGTGGACTATTAGTACGTATTCAATTCTTGGTTCCCGTTGGTTAACTATGGGAAATCTCGCTCGAATAGTATAATGCCGCATGACATTGTATGTAAAAAAAATTACATGGCAAATCTTCTATGAGGCAGTCTCACGAATTCTCATATGTGATTCTGTGAGACAAGTCCAATTTTTCATAAGTATTACATTTTCTCTCCTAAGTAACAATAATCAATCAATTTATCTATGATTAATATTACAATTTTTCTTATAAGTAGGACTGTTCAATCCATAAATATTACTCTATACATTTTTATTTATTTCTAATTAGTATTACATTTTCACAACATAAGCATTACATTTCTATGTCAACCTATCTTACAAAAAGTCACCCAAAATTACATAATTTACTAGCTTGTTGAGATTATGATTATTATTTTTTTGTTACAGGCTTCAAAATGAACATAGGGAAATAACCGCCTTAATGGCTACTTTCTCTGCAGAACTAGGTAATTAGTTGATTTTATATATAAAGTCGTTGCCAAATATTTACGCATTTGATTTATTTATTGAAGATTATGCATACACACACATATTAATACATTGTTTTTTCATATGAATATATGCAGAAAAGAAAAAGATTGAGGAATCTTATGAAGCATTGCGAAATGCATTATATCACAGCTCTTCTGATAATTTAGAAGTTTTCAAATTAATGTTTAATGTCAATGATGATGATGAGATAATATTTCGTCGAACGGTAAGGTTTTGAATCTAAACAGCCATATATTTTGATCAATATAATTCCATACTATTACTACGACAGTATTGATGTTTGCTTACTCAAGGAGTACATTTACATACTGCCGGTGAGACTCGATCTCTGGTCTTTTTTCCCAATTGGGTCGAATTTTTGGCTAAGGGAAGATAATTGATAGGGTTATGAATTATTAGGCTTGCATTCCATTCTTATATACATGTTAATGTTTCTGTATATATGTTAGGATTTAAGGTTTTGGAAAACGCCATTAGTGATGCTGCTAATAACATCAGGTGTTGGCGTCCCTAAGGAATGGCTTCGTTTTTTAAATTGGTCTCACTCCTATTCAAGACCATATATTATTTGGATCCCAATCACACAGGATGATGCATCATGGAGCACTGAGTATGAGCAACAATGTGATAAATTAAGAAAGAAGATAAGCTTCTTTTGGTTGAATGATCCAAAGAAAATGTTGAGGCCACAATTTACAAGATTTGTTAAAGAAGAGTTGTTTCAAATGGGATGGAGAGAGGAACCCATAATTGTTTCACTTGACCCAGGAGGAAGAATTGCTCACCCAAATGTCATCCACATGATGCTCACCTGGACCCCTCGTTATATTCAACAAAATACAATAGGGGTAAAGGTAATACCACATAACATAACTCTTTTCATACAAAAAGAGTTGAAGCAAGGGATTTACGGCATTGAAGCAAGCTCAGAATCCTCGAATTTCCGGCATAATGTGGGACCTAAAATTGACTCAATGACAACGGATTTGCTACATCACATTGATGATAAAATACATGCTTGGAAAAAGGATGTTGAAGGCATAATTGAAGAAATGGTACACTACTACGTTCTAATTTTTGATTCATTTATACCGTATTGTCGTTGTTCTTTTTCTTTCAAGATTGCAGCTAGCAATATAAGCATTTCATAACATTAATTAATTACCTTATTTTCATTTATCATCAGACAGCACAATCTAGTCCGTATGACAGCGAAAAGGAGAAACTTTTGTGGCAACAACAAACTTGGACTCTTCATCTTCTGGCACCAGAATCTGACGACATGTATTACGACTATTATAGAATTGACATGCCTATAAATGATTGGGTATGCCCACATTCAAGTAACTTTGTATTTTCATATATATATATATATATATATATATATATATATATATATATATATATATATATATATATATATATATATATATATATTTATTTATTTATTTATTTATTTATTTATTTAATATGTTTTTCTTTTCAGATTGATGAGGAAAAATTTATTTTCTTATATGGAGGAAACAACATTAAATGGATTCGAGAATTCCTTTGCAAGTCACGTGAAGTTGCCTCCAAAACCCAAATGAACTTTGAGTTTGCCTACATTGGAAAAAACAAAATGATAGGAGGAATCATTAATAAAGAAAGCATGAGTCATTGCCCTTTGCATAATTCTGATGGAGTATGGTGGTTTTGGACTCGTCTTCAAAGTATGTTTTTGTCAAGAATTCAATATTTAGACATGACTAATCACTTTGTCAAAGAATACAGCAATGATGAAATTTTGCAAGGACTCAAAAAAATTATTGTCCTATGAAGGCAAGAATGCAACAACTAAAGGATGGGTGTTATTATGCAAAGGATCAGAAGTGGTTGTATGTGGACATGGAAGTAAAATGTTGCAAGCCATGAATGACTACGATGAGATGCTTTCCAAGGATAAGCATTCTTGTTGCACCGTTGAATATCCAATTACCTTGAGCAAAATTCCTGAAAATGAAAGATGTCTTGAATGCTCTCGCCGTATGCAGAAGTTTTTAACTTTCAGTTGTTGTCATGATCACCATCACGATGTTGATTATGATAGCGATGAGTAGTACTTCATGGTGTATTTGGTTTTTATAATTTTATTGAACTTAATGTTAATTTTCATTAACGAACTTACATTTTTATTTTTATAATTCAATAATCCATTGATATATTTTATCTAGTTCGTAGATGGAGTAACTGACTAAGAAATACTGAATAAATGAAAAGAAAATTAATGAAAGTACTAACATTTTTTCCGATGCCAAAGTTTGATCATATATATCCTCAGCCAGGAGGCCTTTTCGTCTGTGTCCTACCGAGTACGTGCAAGTGAAGATGGTAAACAGATTGACCTGTAAGAAGCAGATGAACAAAGCTCATTCTGAAACCATTCGCGTCATAGGAGTTCACGGAAATAGTTCCTTTCCTATCTGTGTATTGTTAAGGTTAGAGAATTGATTCTTATTTTGCTTTCCCCTTCAAATGACATAGGAAAAGAATAGACTTACACGCTTGAGGACCATTGTTAATAACAACCCGAAAGCCATCCATCAAGAATTCCTTCTTTCTCTGCTACAATTTTGGCAGCATAGAGAAGACGTCCCAAGATCTCTGTGTGTCTTTCTTCAGCCTGCATATGAGATAGAAATAATATAATGCAGCCAGTAATGAATGAGAATGGACTTAATCACAATAAACTGTTGCCAGATCATTTCGATCTACTAAAATCTCATCAATAATAGAAATATCATTAGTAATAAGAGATGGCTGCAAGCTTCACTGCACCACATCTCACTCTACTGCATAATATCAAGATTTCATCATGTTTGCCCTAAGTCCTCACAATTGTTCTAAACATTAATAACATAAAAGGTTGGAGGTTTTAACCGTATTAGCACTCATAAATACAATTGTAAAATGTTAGAATCTAAGACTGGGCCGAATTCAACTCAATTGGGCTGTAATACAAATGGACTCCAAACCACACTAAAAGATTGAATCCAATCAAATAGCTAGTTCAACTCATGGCCTTATCCATATGTTTCTCTCTTATTTTACAATGCGGCTTTGGACTCTTAACATAAACAATCGTTATACCCTGACCACGGTGCACATAGCAATGTGCACCACGTACGTAAACGACGTTGTTTCGATGTTAGTGGATGCGGACGGGAATGACTCCAGGGAATTCATTAGCTATAATAAACATAATCATTATCTAGAATACACAGAACGTTTGCCTATAATACACAGAATGTTTACTCAGAATACACAGAATATTGACACAAAATACACAGATGTTAGTGGACGCGGACGCGAATAACTCCAGTGAATTCATTATCTATAATACACATAATCATTATCTAGAATACACAGAACGTTTGCCTAGAATACACAGAATATTTGCCCAAAATACACAGAATATTGACACAAAATACACAGAACTCATCATCCTAACATTCGAATGCACAAACACATCACAACCTGTGTTAATAACATGAATACACAGAATGACACAAAATACACAGAACTCATCCTCCTAAACATTCGAATGTACAAACACATCACAACATATGTTACTAACATGAATACACAGAACGGTTGCCTAGAATACACAGAATATTAACTTAAATACAGAGATCGGCCGAAACAGGAAACGTGATTTCCAAAAAAACGAACGGTTAGTTTACAATACTCAAAACGACATCGTTTACGTACGTTGTGCACATTGCTATGTGCACCGTGGTGCACGGTATAATTTGCCTAACATAAAAGTGACCAAGGGAAGAAGTTGAAATCTTTTGTTTCTCTCCTCCCTTCTATTGTTTTTTCATGAAAGACAATTCTGCGCACACTTCCTATAAAAGGAATCGAAGTGCTCAATATAATCTTGGTTCTCGTTCATTGGACCTTTTGTTTGAGTGCTCAAACTTATGGCCGTGATCCATTTTATCCTAAGAGACTGATGCTACAACGCTTCTAGTATCCTCATAAAGAGTTAGCAAATTGGTTTTAGGAAAAGTGTGTGTTACACACTTGGATCTTTCCTTACTTTCGTTGGTTTTATATATAACCTAATATTTGAAAATCCTCATATGCATTTTGGAGTGAAGATTAGGGCTCATGCTACACTCACGCTGTGAGCTTCACTCTATTGTGCACTTTTCTCTGCCAAACGACGGCTGAGTATTTTAAGCATATCTCAGTATAGGAATATCCAAATGAAGTGATTACAAAAGCTACAAGGTGAAAAATGGCCTAGAAATCAGAACTGTTGCGCAGAATGGATTGTTACAGTTACGGCCGGTCACGGACCACAGACCAACAACCAACAATATAAAGTATTGGTTTTGTTGGATCAGACTTGATATTATTTTCAGTAAGACACAGCTGTGAAATTAAAATTGTGGCGTAATGATGTAAAAACTAAAATAAAAACAATAATCGAATTATATTCAAACATTTAAATAATGCTCAATTAATTAATTTGCTAATAAATGTGATTGAAAGCTGTGGAGATGGACCAAGAAGATCCAAACAATTTCCAGACTTCAGATACTAAGGAAACATACAGTGGGTGAAGATCGTAAAGCAACAAGAGGTAGAGGTATCATTGTGGACAGTTGTGGGGTGAAGGAATAAACATATATTATAAAACTCTTTTTTTTAAATACTCTATATTCTTTACAAGGTAGTATCTATTCTATACTTTTTTTTTTGTAACCGTACTGTTTATCACTGGTTTACTTCCTTGGTGTCATTTGCTGGCTAGAATTATACACCTTCTGATAGTACCTAGAAGTTTCCTTGGTTACTCAAAAAAAAAGACAGACAAAATGTAAAGGAATTGAGGAAAAAAGATGCATGGAACAAGATAAAGATAAAGCTAAGATCCACTCTCTCTTGGTGTTCACGCAAAGGAATACTTTACTAGCAGTGAACATTTGGGCATGCATTGTTGGAGGGTTAGAGTGCATTGGAGGATAAGAACAATTTATAAGTTTATTTATTCTTTTCCTCCATATCTACTCCAAATGCTATTATATATAGGTGATGTGCTTGGTGACTGATGATATATGTATCAATCTTAATCATAAATTCTCACAAACCACTCTCAGCTCATTTAAGTTTTCCCTCAAAAGTTGAATTGTTCTCTGATCTTCCCCCTAATTATACTCTCCATTCAATATGGCAGCCCAAACTCCACTTGTATCCCATGCATTAAAGGGACCAAACTGCCTATAAAGGAGGGATTCTTCATTCCTCCCATGTTAAGAAATTTTTTAATAATTTTTTCAGTTATATGCATTCACCATAGGTTTCTACAATTGCTTACTTTTAAAATTTCAAACAAGCAAATCAAAACCAAAGAGAACACAAGCAACCTTTTAATTTAATGAGTATCTGATACCAAAACAATAACAACAGCAGCAACAATAATAAAGCTTTAAAAAAACAGATTAGTAAATAACATTTTCTTTTCTGTTGTTTCTTCACTAAAAACCCGATAATCAATAAGCACCTATTATCACTAAACTGCTGAAGTACAAGACAGAACATATATACAAATTAAATGCGATTTCAACTTAGGAGAAATATTTACCTGCTCCTAAAGTTTGCCTGAAGTACAAGACAGGACATATATACAAACCAGTGAAACCACACACCTAAAGTTATTTTAAAATGGCGAACCTAAATATTATAACTGACGCACCACCTTAAGTACAAAAATCACGCATCTTAAGGAGGAAAATCACACACCTAAAGCTTTAAATCGACGCACCTTAAGCACACAAACCACGTACCTTAAAAGAAGGAAAAACCATACACCTTAAGAAGTAAAATAATGCATCTAAAGCTTTAGATCGGCACACCTTAAGTTTGAACAAATAATACACACCTTAAGTTCTCACTGAAGAATTGACGCACCTTAAGCACAAAAACCACACACCAAAAGAAGAAAAATTGCGTACCTTAACAGCGCACCTTAAATTTGACCAATATGGAAAATTACCAAATTACCACTGTGTTTTTATAATCATTATTAAACTTGGACGTTGATTTTTGGCAAGATTAATTGGTTGTCCTCTCATTGCACAACCGCACCTGAGCATACCATCCGCATTTGAACTGTATTATATATATATATATATATATATATATATATATATATATAGGGGTGCACTCTCGTGAGAACTCTCGCCCAGGTAGGAAATGAGAACGCTCCACAGTCGTCCACGTGTCCAGATCAACGAATCAGATGCAATTTTAAAAAAATGACGCGGTGGCATTTTCGTAAATAACTGGAACTTTTGTGCACCTAGTTTCACTTACAAGTGCACCTAGTTTCACTTAAAAGTGCACCTAGTTTCACTTACAAGTGCACCTATTTTCGCACATATTTTAACTTACAAGTGCAAGTAATTTACCTTATTAATATTCATGCACCTATTTTCGCAAATACTTTCACTTACAAATGCAAGTAATTTACCTTGTTAATATTCATGTACCTGGGTGCAACCTAGGTGCACCTAGTTATAACATAGGTGCACCTAGTTATAACATAGGTTGCACCTAGTTATAACATTAGGTGCACTTATAAGTATTGGCTCACTGTACAATTCACTTGCACCTGTAATACATTTTACTTGCATCTGCAATACATTTTTCTTGCACTTGTGCAAGTAATTTACTTTGTTAACATTCATGCACCTGGTTGCAACCTATGTGCACCTAGTTATAGCAATAGGTGCACCTAGTTATAACATTAGGTGCACTTAGTATTGATGCTCATTGTATAATTTACTTGCACTTGTAATACATTTTACTTGCACGTGTGCACCTATTTTCACCTGCAGGTGCAAGTAATTTACCTTGTTAACATTTATGCACCTGGGTACACCTATGTGCACCTAGTTATAACATGAAGTGCACCTAGTTATAGCGTTAGTTGCAACTACATTCCGGACACGTGGCGCGCTGTGATTCGTTCTCAGTTCTCTCCTGGGCGCCCAGTTCTCACCTGAACGCGATCCTATATATATATATATATATATATATATATATATATATATATATATATATATATAATTTGTTTCGTATGCGAGTGAAGGCTTTAGGTAAAAAATATTGATAAATCTCAACCATAGATATAGTTCAAATCAACAGCTCAGATTGAGGATGAATTAAAAATTTTGCGGTAACATAATTGTAATTTTGAGTAAGTCAGATTGTTTTTGTATTCTAGTGCACATTTTTTTCTTCTTCAAGTGCTCATGTTTCCTTCTTCAAGTGTATATTTTTTCTTCTTCGAGTGCATTTGTTTTGTTTCAATACATAATTTCTCTTTAAGTGCACTTCTTTGTGCCTCTGATATCAATTGTGCACATAAACTGATAAAAGTACTAAGAATTAGTGCTTATCACTGGTTACTTCCTTGTGTCCTTTGTTGGCTAGGATCACAAAGTAGAGTTTATCTAGTATACACTTTCAGTAGTACCAAAAAGTTTCCTTGATTACTCAAAAAAAAAAAAAAAAAAGGCAAATGTAAAGGAGTGAGGAAAAAGATGCATGCATGGAACAAGCTAAAGCTAAAGCGCAGCTAAGATCCACCCTCCTTGGAGTTCAAGCTAAGGAATACTTTACTAGTATTACGTGAGCATCTGGGCATGCATTCTTGGAGGTTGGATTTTGAACTCTCAAAATCTTTTGTTTTCTCTCTTCTCTTTTTTCTTGAAAGAAAATTCTGCGCACACTTCCGATAAAAGGAATTGAAGTGTTCGATCTAGGTTCTAGTTCGTCGAACCTTTTGTTTGAGTGCGCAAACTTAATGTCGTGATCCATTTTATCCTGGGAGACTGGTGCTACAGGGCTCCTAGCACCCCAGGCCAGGAGGTAGTGAATCAGTTTTAAGAAAAGTGTGTTACACACGACTTGGATCTTTCCTTGCTTTGGTTGGCCTGGGTTTATAACCTCATGTTTGAAAACCCTCTCTCGTCTTTATTTATTCTTACATAAATTATTTTGGTTGCTTTGGTTATATATACATACATACATACATATTTGTTACATCAACTTATCCGGCCACTACCTACATATACAAGATAAACTCTACTTTGTGGTCCTAGCCAGCAAAGGACACCAATTCAGTTAACAAGTAATAAGCATTAATTCTTAATACTTGTATGTGCACAATTGATATAAAACTCATTGAATTGACATTTAATTAGTTATCTAATGTGATCTCAACCGCATATGAGCTCGACTATTCAGTGCAAGATAGACGAGTCTCTCAATGTGAACTCACTCAGCAAATCATGATATTAGCTACCTAAATGAGTGGAATTCTCTAATATGATCTCAACCGCATATGAGCTAGCTTGGGTATTCGGAGTGATGGATAATACACTAGCCCTGGGCTACATGAACCGGCCCAAGAGAGCAAGTATACTTTCTAGAGACTTCGTATCCACAAAGTCTCAAGAAAGTGGGGGACTGGATGATGGATAATACACTAGGCTTGGATTACATGGACCGGCCCAAGAAAGCAATTGGATCAAGAAAGCCCAAGAAGGACCCTCAACACAAAGCTACAGAAGAGTTCGATAAGGATTAGACTTAGCACTTGTAATATTAACAAGATTAGGGCTTATTAGTTATAATGTAACAGGGACTCCCAATACGGGGCGGTCCAGGATTATTATTCCTTGTAGGGCTCTAGGCCCAAAATATGTATAAATAGACCCTCCACACATGGAGAAGGGGGCAAGCAATCCTAAGCAATACAATACATATATTCTCTCCATATATTTTTCCTACATATTTCCTATATTCTACCTATTCTAACAGGTAGTGTTGGCCTGCCTTTGACTACCCAAAAGTCATAAAACCAACATTGGCGCCGTCTGTGGGGATCGATACGGAAAAGCTTCGTACTTTCCTCTGAACTCGAGAAACATGGTGACTACACAATTCTAAGGGCTCAACCAGGGAAACAGATTAGAGATGTGAAGCATTATTGGTTATTCAAGTTAGAGATTACACAGAACCAGGTAAGTCTTTATCCTTATTCTACTTTTAATTAAGGATCCATGATCGTGAATATTGTTTAATTGATTAATTTGATTAATCAGAGCCTGCTTTTAAATTGATTGATCACTAAAATTAGGGTTCATGATATTTGGGAATTTTTAATTATAAAATTTATTTAATTGTGGTACATCAATTTTGTATTTGTTGTTGATGAATCTGTTCGATTTGCACGATGCCGCAAATTCGTATACGTACGGTACGTGGATTCCACTGTCGAGTTTTTCTTTCGCTAATGGTGGATTAATTATGTTATATGGATGACAATATCAATTGTGGAATCTTCATATATGTTCTGACCATACTGTTTCATGTTTTGGAATAAAACAATATCAACAACATATATGGTTGCTATGTACGTAATGTTCATATGTTTGTGTACATATTATATGTTATCGCATATGATTTATGTGTTATATGGTTTAACACTATCAATCATGTATTATATGTTATAAGAGAACAACATATAAATTAAGGCATGTTCACAAAAATATGCTCGTGAAATCAAAATCAATTGAAACCAACAAATATATACATGTACTGTTTGATTATATTTAAGCTGGTTTAGTTGGTTTCTTGAATCGAATATTACGTATGTGTACTCCTATTGTTGGATTATTTGTATGAATGTTAGAATCAACTACTGCAATGGAATAAAACTTGGAGTCACGAACGGCTATGGTGGCGTAGCTGGGTTCCACGGCGGAGGGCAACAGGCAATAAAAAAAAGAAGAAAAAAGAAAAATATACCACCGAAGTGTAAGAGAGTGGGTAGAGCCCACCACCGAGTGGAAAGCCCCCACCGAGGGAAGACCATCGAGTGGAAGACGATACCCACCACCGAGTGGAAGACGACCCACCACGAGTAGAGTGAACCCACCCACGAGTGGAGACGCGAGTGGAGAGATACCTACCACGACCGATCACCACCGAGTGGAGACGTATACCCACCACGAGTGGCACAAGACGCCACCACCGAGTGGAAGACGTATACCCACCACCGAGTGGAAGACGCCCACCATCGAGTGGAAGACGTATACCCACCACGAGTGGGTCCCCGATGGAGACGATACCCACCACGATACCACCAGGGACGTCACCGAGTGGAAGACGTATACCCACCACCGAGTGGAAGACGCCCACCACGAGTGGAGACGTATACCACCACGAGTGGAAGCACGGTAGTACCACCCACCATCGAAACAAAAAAGCACAATTATACTTTCCCGAGACTTTGTATTCACAAAATCCCAGAAAGTGGAGGACTGGATGATGGATAATACACTAGCCCTGGGGCTACATGAACCGGCCCAAGAGAGCAAGTATACTTTCTAGAGACTTCGTATCCACAAAGTCTCAAGAAAGTGGGGGACTAGATGATGGATAATACACTAGCCCTGGCTACATGAACCGGCCCAAGAGAGCAAGTATACTTTCTAGAGACTTCGTATCCACAAGTCTCAAGAAAGTGGGGGACTGGATGATGGATAATACACTAGGCTTGGATTACATGGACCGGCCCAAGAAAGCAATTGGATCAAGAAAGCCCAAGAAGGACCTCAACACAAAGCTACAGAAGAGTTCGATAAGGATTAGACTTAGCACTTGTAATATTAACAAGATTAGGGCTTATTAGTTATAATGTAACAGGGACTCCCAATACGGGGCGGTCCAGGATTATTATTCCTTGTAGGGCTCTAGGCCCAAAATATGTATAAATAGACCCTCCACACATGGAGAAGGGGCAAGCAATCCTAAGCAATACAATACATATATTCTCTCCAATATTTTTCCTACATATTTCCTATATTCTACCTATTCTAACAGGTAGTGTTGGCCTGCCTTTGACTACCAAAGTCATAAAACCAACACGGAGTGAGGCAATTTAAGTCCCTCTTGCAATTGGTGAGCTTGATCGAGGTTGGTTGGCCACCTAGATAATAACTTAAGTTCTCCAATGTCATCTCCACGCACAAGTAGTCCACAATAAATTAAATTTTTCTTATAATATATATGTACTGGTTTGAAGGCTACATAAGCAACTTAATTAATTAACATGTGGGTTTAATTATATTTGTGTTGCAGGAACATCCGTACCTCACTGAGAATTACTTTCCCAATCATTCCTTATGTGTCTAGGCTTAATTAAACAAGTTATTGGCTGGCCATGGCTAGTCACGCACCTAAAGAAGGTGCACGACGCACCTTAAGCACAAGACCTACGCACCTTAAGTTTTACCCATATGAAAAATGATCAAATTGCCACCGCGTTGTTTTTAAACGTTGTTAATCCTGGACATTAATTTTGGAAAGATCAATGGTTCGCCTCTCACCGCACAACCACACCTGAGCACTCCATATGTGCGCGCGCATGCAACTTAACGTCTCCATATACAATTGATATTTGCATAAGATTTAGACATTTATATCCACATTTTGTAGTTTATTGTAAAGTTCAATAATCCATTGATATATTTTATCTAGTACGTAGATGGAATAACTAAGAAATACTCAATAAATGATAAGCAAATCAAACTACTAACATTTTTCCCGATGCCAAAGTTTGATCATATCCTCAGCCCGGAGGCCATTTCATCTGTCTCCCACCAAGTACGTGCAAGTGAAGATGGTAAACAGATTGACCTGTAAGAAGCAGATGAACAAAGCTCATTTTGAAACCATTGGCGTCATAGGAGCGCACGGAAATAGTTCCTTTCCTATCTGTGTATTGTTAAGGTTAGAGAATTGATTCTTATTTTGCTTTCCCCTTCAAATGACATAGGAAAAGAATAGACTTACACGCTTGAGGACCATTGTTAATAACAACCCGAAAGCCATCCAGAATTCCTTCAATTCTTTCTCTGCTACAATTTTGGCAGCATAGAGAAGACGTCCCAAGATCTCTGTGTGTCTTTCTTCAGCCTGCATATGAGATAGAAATGCAGCCAGTGATGAATGAGAATGGACTTAATCACAATAAACTATTGCCAGATCATTTTTACTGAAATCTCATCAATATATAATAGTAATATCATTAGTACAAACATGTAATAAGAGATGGCTGCAAGCTTCACTGCACCACATCTGAGTAAGACTCTACTGTATAATATCAAGATTTCATCATGTTTGCCCCAAGTCACCACAATTGTTCTAAACTTTAATAACCTAAAAGGTTGGAGGTTTTAAGAGTATTAGCACTCATAAATACAATTGTAAAATGTTAGAATCTAAGATTGGGCCGAAGTCAACTCAATTGGGCTGTAACACAAATGGACCCCAAACCACACTAAAAGATTGAATCCAATCAATTAGCTAGTCTAAGTTTCTCTCTTATTTTACAATGTGGACTCTTAACATAAAAGTGACTAAGGAGGAGGATAGGAAGAACTGAAGAAGTTGAAAAGGATGAAGTTCAATGAAAGAGTGAAGACAAATTCTTGAAGTCCAGTATTATTGACAGCAACAAAGTATAATTACAAGTAGCGGATAATGTGTAACATATTTTCATTGGTGGGAAAAAATCTTGTATACTAGGAAAACTTCTCTCCAGGGTTTTTCTCGCGTTAGATTCTATCACTCTCTTTCGCATGAAATATATAACTATAGGAAATTTCTACAATAGTAACCATGCCTGATACTAAAAATAATAAGGATGGAGTACACTCTGTCAAATTATAGAATTTAGAGTGTACCCCATTACTTACTATTTTTAGTAGCCAGCATTGTTACTATCAACATGGAAGCACCTCAGAAGAACCTTTATTCTCAGCAAATTAGATGGGAAGAGAGAGAGAAGAGAAAACACTGACCTTGCTAAGTTGTGTTAATCCATCCCTTAATTTTGGAATAATTAGAACATGAACAGGAGCTTGTGGATTGATATCCCGAAAAGCAAGAACCTCATCATCCTCATATACTATGGTTGAAGGTATCTCCTTAGCAATTATTTTATCAAATCTAAAGACAAAAAAATAACAAAATAAAATACAAGTTAGAATAAAGTGATAGTATAGATGCAACTATGCAACACCATCACCTCACAGCAATATATGAGTCGGTGACCTTTTGAATAAAGCTCTATAGGCGTAAACTACAGAAATTCTTACCAATCTGAATTTAAGTCAGATTTCATGAATTTTTTAATCAAGATCAATCAAGACAATGGATACAATCTTTCCATTGCTTCTAATATTAAGTGTACAGCAGAAGGGTAAAAGAATTCAAAAAGGGAGGGAAAGACACAGTGCAATGAATAGTAATCCAACATTACATCTTGCATGCTGCTACAATTCCACTTACTGCTATTGTGATTTTCCAAATTTCTAATGTCAAAGATCCTCTTTCATGGTTTCCAACATAACAATTAGGGCCTAACCATTTTCATTTAGTCACAAAGTATAATAAGGTCTGAAACAAGAACAAAAGTTAAACAGCATATATAAGAAAACAGTACATTGTTGGGGCTCCAGTATCAGCAGTGGCTGCAGCAAGCCTGGCAGAAGCCTCTTCATCAGTTGCAGCACTTACATAAGACCTGAATATGCAAAGGTAAAGAATATCTTGTTGAACCTTCCAAAAGAATATACAGAATAAAATAAGAGCTAATAAAACTGTGGAATAAAACTTAACAAGAAACTCTAGGGGATGCACAAAGTATTAAGACCCTGTTTTAATGCATTAAAGGGACCAAACTGCCTATAAAGGAGGGATTCTTCATTCCTCCCATGTTAAGAAATTTTTTAATAATTTTTTCAGTTATATGCATTCACCCATAGGTTTCTACAATTGCTTACTTTTAAAATTTCAAACAAGCAAATCAAAACCAAAGAGAACACAAGCAACCTTTTAATTTAATGAGTATCTGATACCAAAACAATAACAACAGCAGCAACAATAATAAAGCTTTAAAAAAACAGATTAGTAAATAACATTTTCTTTTCTGTTGTTTCTTCACTAAAAACCCGATAATCAATAAGCACCTATTATCACTAAACTGCTGAAGTACAAGACAGAACATATATACAAATTAAATGCGATTTCAACTTAGGAGAAATATTTACCTGCTCCTAAAGTTTGCCTGAAGTACAAGACAGGACATATATACAAACCAGTGAAACCACACACCTAAAGTTATTTTAAAATGGCGAACCTAAATATTATAACTGACGCACCACCTTAAGTACAAAAATCACGCATCTTAAGGAGGAAAATCACACACCTAAAGCTTTAAATCGACGCACCTTAAGCACACAAACCACGTACCTTAAAAGAAGGAAAAACCATACACCTTAAGAAGTAAAATAATGCATCTAAAGCTTTAGATCGGCACACCTTAAGTTTGAACAAATAATACACACCTTAAGTTCTCACTGAAGAATTGACGCACCTTAAGCACAAAAACCACACACCAAAAGAAGAAAAATTGCGTACCTTAACAGCGCACCTTAAATTTGACCAATATGGAAAATTACCAAATTACCACTGTGTTTTTATAATCATTATTAAACTTGGACGTTGATTTTTGGCAAGATTAATTGGTTGTCCTCTCATTGCACAACCGCACCTGAGCATACCATCCGCATTTGAACTGTATTATATATATATATATATATATATATATATATATATATATATATATATATATATATATATATATATATATATATATATTTATTTATTTATTTATTTATTTATTTATTTATCAATTATCTAATATGTTTTTCTTTTCAGATTCGTAAGGAAAAATATATTTTCTTATATGGAGGAAACAACATTAAATGGATTCGAGAATTCCTTTGCAAAGCACGTGAAGTTGCCTCCAAAACCCAAATGAACTTTGAGTTTGCCTACATTGGAAAAAACAAAATGGTAAGAGAAACCATTGCTAAGGAAAGAATGAGTCATTGCGCATTGCTTAATTCTAATGGAGTATGGTGGTTTTGGGCTCGTCTTCGAAGTATGTTTTTGTCAAGAATTCAATATTTAGAGATGGCTAATCACTTTGGCAAAGAATACAACAATGATGAAATTTTGCAAGGACTCAAAAAATTATTGTCCTATGAAGGCAAGAATGCAACAATTGAAGGATGGGTGTTATTAGGCAAAGGATCAGAAGTGGTTGTATGTGGACATGGAAGTAAAATGTTGCAAGCCATGAATGACTACGAGATTTGGAAGGAAAACATAGTTGCCACCCAAAGTTTTGGCCAAGCATTCAAAGACTACCATGAGATGCTTTCCAAGGATAAACATTCTTGTTGTACCCTTGAATATCCAATTACCTTGAGCAAAATTCCTGAAAATGAAAGATGTCCTGAATGCTCTCGCCGTATGCAGAAGTTTTTAACTTTCACTTGTTGTCATGATCACCATCACGATGTTGATTATGATAGCGATGAGTAGTACTTCATGGTGTATTTGGTTTTTATAATTTTATTGAACTTAGTGTTATTTTTCATTAACTTACATTTTTATTTTTATTTTTATTCAACTTTTAGCCATTTTTGGATTTTAGGTTACATTATTATATTTTAATTAAAATAATTAAAGTTTTTTACGCACTTTTCAAAAAAAAAAAAAATTACGCAAAAATGAAATTTTTAATTGATTTGATTGTTAGTCCAACATATTCAATCGGCCTAGCCTGACACCGGTTTTCTAACCTAGAGGCCAGGCAAATTATTGTGTGGACAAACAGTTATTCAATGGGTGAAATTAAACATTATTTTTCACCAAAGGAAGCTTTTGCACCTGATTCACTATATATATTACAAATTTTTAAAATGTGCTAGTTTTCATAAATATTACAAAATTTTGTTTATTTTCAATTATTAGATCTACTAGATCAATGGTTTGAATTTGTTTGGTTCTCACCTGGGCATGGTTCTCATAGGTTCTCATTTCCATGAGAATTAGTGTTGAGGTGAAGTCATGTGGTTTAATCTACACCATCCAATTTTCTAATTGCACAGTCAAGATTAAACATAAGTAACAGCTTAAAAAAAAAAAAAAAAAAAAAAACCTGCCAGCAAAAAAATACCTCTACCCAAAAAGAAAAAAAAAATGTCACCCCTATTTTTTAAAGCACAAACCCTATGCACCTTAAGTTTGACCCATATGAAAAATGATCAAATTGTCACTGCATTTTATTTTAAACATTATTAATCCTGAACGTTAATTTTGGCAAGACAATTACTCTCCTCTCACCGCACAACCGCACAACAACCGTTTATAGTTTATATTAAAATTTTTAATTTTATTTAGATTTTAGATATTTAAATTATTGTAAATAATAATAATAGTGTAAAATATTTTTATAAATTTTATATTTATATTTGAAGAAATAACTAACATATAACTCCAATATATATGCCAAAAGCCTTGTGGTCAACTGGCATAGCTATGGCATGAGATTTAGACATTTATATCCACATTTTGATGTAGTTTATTGTAAAGTTCAATAATCCATTGATTTATCTAGTTCGTAGATGGACTAACTGACTAAGAAATACTGAATAAATGAAAAGCAAATCAAACTACTAACATTTTTCCCCATGCCAAAGTTGATCATATCCTCAGCCCGGAGGCCATTTCATCTGTCTCCCACCGAGTACGTGCAAGTGAAGATGGTAAACAGATTGACCTGTAAGAAGCAGATGAACTAAGCTCATTTTTGAAACCATTCGCGTCATAGGAGCGCACAGAAATAGTTCCTTTCCTATCTGTGAAAAGTGGGGTGCCAAATGCATATGGGCATACATATGTGACTGTAATAGTTGTTAAGGTTAGAGAATTGATTCTTATTTTGCTTCCCCTTCAAATGACATAGGAAAAGAATAGACTTACACGCTTGAGGACCATTGTTAATAACAACCCGAAAGCCATCCAGAATTCCTTCTTTCTCTGCTACAATTTTGGCGGCATAGAGAAGACGTCCCAAGATCTCTGTGTGTCTTTCTTCAGCCTACATATGAGATAGAAATGCAGCCAGTAATGAATGAGAATGGACTTAATCACAATAAACTCTTGCCAGATCATTTTTACAGTTTTACTGAAATCTCATCAATATATAATAAGAGATGGCTGCAAGCTTCACTGCACCACATCTGACTCTACTGCATAATATCAAGATTTCATCATGTTTGCCCTAAGTCCTCACAATTGTTCTAAACATTAATAACCTAAAAGGTTGGAGGTTTTAAGAGTATTAGCACTCATAAATACAATTGTAAAATGTTAGAATCTAAGATTGGGCCGAAGTCAACTCAATTTGGCACTAATACTGTAATACAGATGGACCCCAAACCACACTAAAAGATTGAATCTAATCAATTAGTTAGTCCAACCCATGGCCTTATCCATATGTAGCTCTCTTATTTTACAACTACAATGTGGACTCTTAACATAAAAGTGACTAAGGAGGAGGATAGGAAGAACTGAAGAAGTTGAAAAGGATGAAGCTCAACGAAAGAGTGAAGACAAATTCTTGAAGTCCAGTATTATTGACAGCAACAAAGTATAATTAGAAGTAGAGGATAATGTGTAACATATTTCCATTGGTGGGAAAAAATCTTGTATACTAGGAAAATTTCTATCCAGGGTTTTTCTCGCATTAGATTCTGTCACTCTCTTTCTCATGAAATATATAACTATAGGAAATTTCAACAATAGTTATTACCATGCCTGATACTAAAAATAATAAGGATGGAGTACACTTTGTCAAATTATAGAATTTAGAGTGTACCCCATTACTTACTATTTTTAGTAGCCAGCATTGTTACTATCAGCATGGAAGCACCTCAGAAGAACCTTTATTCTCAGCAAATTATATGGGAAGAGAGAGAGAAGAGAAAAATCTGACCTTGCTGAGTTGTGTTAATCCATCCCTTAATTTTGGAATAATTAGAACATGAACAGGAGCTTGTGGATTGATATCCCGAAAAGCAAGAACCTCATCATCCTCGTATACTATGGTTGAAGGTATCTCCTTAGCAATTATTTTATCAAATCTAAAGACAAAAAAATAACAAAATAAAATACAAGTTAGAATAAAGTGATAGTATAGATGCAACTATGCAACACCATCACCTCACAGCAATATATGAGTCGGTGACCTTTTGAATAAAGCTCTATAGGCGTAAACTACAGAAATTCTTACCAATCTGAATTTAAGTCAGATTTCATGAATTTTTTAATCAAGATCAATCAAGACAATGGATACAATCTTTCCATTGCTTCTAATATTAAGTGTACAGCAGAAGGGTAAAAGAATTCAAAAAGGGAGGGAAAGACACAGTGCAATGAATAGTAATCCAACATTACATCTTGCATGCTGCTAGAATTCCACTTACTGCTATTGTGATTTTGCAAATTTCCAATGCCAAAGATCTCTTTCATGTTTTCCAACATTAATAATTAGGGCCTGGCCATTTTTAATAGTCACAAAGTATAATAAGGTCTGAAACAAGAACAAAAGTTAAACAGCATATATAAGAAAACAGTACATTGTTGGGGCTCCAGTATCAGCAGTGGCTGCAGCAAGCCTGGCAGAAGCCTCTTCATCAGTTGCAGCACTTACATAAGACCTGAATATGCAAAGGTAAAGAATATCTTGTTGAACCTTCCAAAAGAATATACATAATAAAATAAGAGCCAATAAAACTGTGGAATAGAACTTAACAAGAAAATCTAGGGAAAATGGGGCTAGAGAGACAGATGCAAGGGAATGGACAGGTTTAGCATGGTAGCAATAGGGCATACTTGCCCACCCCCCCACCACAAACAGGCCCACTGCTACTTTACATAGCTCAATATTTTGTAACCAGAAAGTAGAATAGATGCTAAAAATAGTCAAGAGATAAGGAAAATGCTGAAACTTTAAACTGCAAACTTCTTTTCATTTTGGGCCACTAATGACATTCCAGTTAGCAGAACAATATAGCAAGATCTACCCCACTAGAAAGTAGTAACATGACAGTATTTTGGGCCACTAATGACATTCTATTAGCACCTTCTTGTATGTTCACATTTCCATCATAACATCCTCACCTCAGCTATGACCATTTTATAGACATTTTGCTTTTTCACCACCAACAATCACTGCCAATAAAGCATCCAATGTAGGATAGCTAATCAATAGATGTTACTCTTAAAGAAATGTTTGGTTGAATTAGAATTTGCCCTTATCCTGTCCCAAATCACCATCACCATAACAAATCATTCACATCACAATGAAATTGCATACTTATAAAAGCTTCGAAAGTTAAAATTATTTCTTTGAGATTAGACACTGTTTTACTGCATTAAAACGACCAAACGGCCCATATAGGAGGAATTCTTCATTCCTCCCTTATTAAGAAATTTTTGAATATTTTTTTCAGTCATATGCATTCACCCATAGGTTTCTACAATTGCTTTTAAATTTCAAACAAGCAAATCAAAACCAAAGAGAACACAACCTTGTGGCTTTTAATTTAATGAGTATCTGATACCAAAACAATAACAACAGCAGCAACAATAATAAAGCTAAAAAAACATATAAATAAATAGCATTTTCTTTTCTGGTGTTTCTTCACTAAAAACCCGATAATCAATAAGCACCTATTATCACTAAACTGCCGAAGTACAAGACAGAACATATATACAAATTGAAGGCCATTTCAACTTAGGAGAGATATTTACTTTGATAAAAACGAACAAGAACACTACAAAATGCAAGCACGCGAAAAGATAAGAAATTTGTTCAAAATGGAATTCTAAATTTAAATAACGAAAATCAACAATGACGAGTAAGAATACAAAGTGGAGAATAAAAAGCAAGGCTTAAAGCATATTGAACAAAATTACTTTGGACTACAAACAGAGAAGAGAACAGACCTGCGGTAGTGAATAGCGCGATGGAAGAGCGGGAGAGAGTGGGGAAGACGAGTATTAGACGCTCTAACGAAACCCAAAGCTCGTACTGTCAGCGGACCACTGAAGAAAATCCAAAAATTGAATCGTAAAGTAAAATTCGCAAGGTAAAATTAGAGGAGAAGAAAGTATAACGATGGGCGAGGCATTACCGTAAGAGGGAGAGAGAGCTCGCGGTAGCCATGAAAACGAGACACTACACAGGGAGAGTAAGCCAGAGATCTTTTCAATCGCTATGCAACCACCAGCTTCAACACATTTCGGCCTAGGGATTTTGAGTTCACGTAACATTATCAAATTTAGGAATAATGTTTAAATACGGAGTAACATATTGAACTATATAAAAATACAATTTCATCATTCAAATTAAAAAGATTGTAATTGGGTCTCTAAACATTCAAAAATTATACAATTAAATTAAAATTGACATCAAATACTACATTATAACAGAGTCAGTAGTACTCAAAAAAAAAAATTAAAATTGACATTTTTTTCTGATAATCGTGTTGATGTGTTATTTTAATACTTTTAAATAATGTATACTTTTAATAAATGTTAGCTTTGTTTTTGTAAATGATTGAGAATTATGTCAATTTGATTAGGGGTGTACAATCAGTTAACCGAAACTTTTAAAATTTTAACCGTTAATCGAACCGAACTTTGTATTACTGAATGAACCGAAATTTTTTTCGATTAGTTGACCGATTAACCAATTACCCGAATTTTTTAAGCTAAAATTTAAAATCCTAAGAATAATACCTACAATTCAGATTTCAGAGTATCAAAGTATTTAAAATAATTTTAAATTTGTAATCAAATATAACCCCTTTGATTTTTAAAGTATGGATGGGAACACGAGGCCAATTGAAATATAAATTAAAAGGACATGTGAGTTCTCAAGATTCTCTTGAAAACAGTATTTTCTTCTGGGTAACATCATATGTGATTTGAAACTTGCTGACACACAGATAAATAATGTTCTGAAAATTCTCTTCAAGAAAGATTATTATCAACTTAAAAATCAAACCATCAAAGTAGTGCACAATTTGATTGCAATGTGTTGTGCAACACCACACCAATGACAACTCAGCATCCAAAACCAATAAACCTACAAACACCTATGGTGGCAGCCATTGGAAGGAACCTTAAGTTTAGAAAGTTTTAACAACTTTTTCTTGTCATCAGCTTTGTACTATGAAGCAAAGCAACCCCTCAATGCTTTGCATCTTCTTCTTCACAAAACTTCGAATAATCGTCCGCATCCATCAAGGAACTCAGTTCCTTTGCATCGCTTACCTCCACCTTCATGATCCACCCATCTTCATATGGGCTCCCGTTAACCTGAAATCCAATTTAATTTTCACGTTTAGCCCCGCCAATTAAGATTGTTCATTGATTTCCCATCCAAATCTAAATAGTATATTAATGAAAAAAGACAAAAACCGCCACTTTTTTTTTTGAATGCTACTGACTCTATTACATTGTAGTATCTGTTCATCTATACTTTCTTAACCTATTGAAGCACAAAGAGTATACTTTGTCCACTTTTTTTTAAATGCTACTGACTCTATTACATTGTAGTATCTGTTCATCTATACTTTATCAACCTATTGAAGCACAAAGAGTCAACAACGCCTCCACTGAGGCTTGATCTCATGACCTCCTATACGGGAGAGTCACTGCATGTCATCTGAGCACAAGGTGCTTGACACTTCAAAGATAACCAAGACAATAATTGAGGGACCGAGTCATACCGGGAGAACTTAAGGACCAAATATGTCATTCCCCCTAATAAATATATCCTATTTGTTGTCACAATAATACTATAGCCATTTCGATGATTGTCCAAAATGTTCACTTGTGAATATCACCCAAAAAAATCAGCAACAATTTGAAAGCAAAACTATTCGGTTCTAGCAAAAGAGCACAACACAATGACACAATTCTTTTTTGTTTAAGAATCTTAAACACTAAAAACTTAGGAAACATACCAGACCGGGGGAGTCGTTGAGTTTCTCATTAACTGCAACCACCTTGCCAGAAACAGGAGAATTGACATCACTGGTCGCCTTAACACTTTCAACAGCGCCAAAACTGCAGCCCTGTTTCACGTCAACCCCAACTTCCGGTAACTCAACAAAGACAACATCGCCTAGATGATCCTGAGCATGATGGGTGATGCCAACAGTGGCAGAACTACCATCAACTTTAACCCATTCATGGGTGTCTGCATACTTTAAATCCTTGACAACTGCACCAAACAGTAAAAGGAAACCAATCATGAATATATTCATGAAATTACGAAAGGGCTTTTCCCACACTCTTGACTATTTAATTTCTTCATCTTTTAGGTCAAACTGTTCTCACACATTAAGACCAAATATCTACTCATCAGTTAAATTTTTAAGAATCCATAATGTACACATCTCCTTGATAAAATTTAGCATAGGAAATATCATTCACAAGACAATAAGGTTCAGTTTGGATAAGCACATTTTCTGCTTTTCTACTCACAGAACATGTACTTATGCTAAACTCATAAAACAATCAAAGGCATTTGAAATAGCAACCATGTATAAAAGCGCTGAGCAATTAAAACTGTTGGAACTAAAAGTGGTGCAGTCAAAGAAAATCAGCAATGAAAGTTCAAGAAACTTTAGAGCATGTTTAGTAGTTAAGTAACCCTCACAAAACAATAGCATAGGAAGGGTAATGATCAACATTTTATCAACACACTAAAAGACAAAAACCAACATGTCTCAGGAAATAAAAAGATTCAAGTCCATTGTCATGACTAAGGAGTGAAGAGCCTATCAGGAGCAGTGAAGGTGGAATTAGGCTGTTTAAGAATGCTCTTGCTGGGATAGTGTTTGATCACACAAATGAACTTAATCAATTGGGAAAGAAGCCAAGAATGCTTCCTGTTCCAGAAATTGATGAGAGATCAGAGGAGTTTAGGCACCAGATCAAATCTGTTGCAGTTGATGGGACAGACAAATCACATAATGGCTGCAGCTAAATATTCCTCTCAGAAATCTTTGGCTAAACTAGAAGCAATACACACACACACACACACGCATCAAAGAAAAATTCCATTTCCTCATGGACAACTAATCTATTAAGTGATCTACGACATAGCAATAAGCGCAACCCATATTCGGATCTTTATTCAAGAAAACAACAGATCAAGCAGTTCCCATAACTAAGATTCAACCAACCCAGAGAAACCCAAATAAAGTCTGATCCCCACCACCTAAAACACAGAAAGAAAGAGTCTTTACCAGTAGCAAAGCCTCTGGGGAAGGCCGAGATCCTAAGGTAAGAAGCAGCCCTTGAAGCCCAAACCCGCATAGCCATCTTTACTCACACCGCCGCTTCGAGTACACACAGAAAAAAAAAAAAAAAGCTCGCCGCCCTTTGTTCCTGAAGGGCTACAACTCCTGAATGTGGGAAAAAGTGGGAGAGATTGAGAGTTGGAGACAATTACAAACGCAGATTCATATAAAATGTGGGAAAATTAAAATATAAAGAAAAAACAAAACAAAAGGTGGTGGCTTACCGACTCGCAGATCGATGTGCCAACAAACCCTCCTTTCAGCAATCAACAGGAAGTTGGTGAGTTTGGGAGTGATGTTGAAATGTTGAATATTCCGTCAACTCTGCACTTGAATACTTGATAGCTCCCAGCTTCCTATTTTTGAGATAAAAATTCCCTCTTTTTGAGCAACTGATTTGATTTATTCATTAATATAGATATTTGTATGAATGAATCAAATGTATTTTTTTTTAATATAAATTTACATATGTAAAAATGCAAAATTGTGTATATCCTATCATATCCTCGCAGTAAAATCAAATGTATTTTTTTAATTTACAATATCGACTTCATTTTGTCAATAAGACATTTGATGAGTATGCCAATGAGACATTTAATCAAGTGACTCTCCCAAACAGATATTTTTATTAAATTAAAATTTTTACATTCTTAATAAAATATTTTTTAAGTACCAATGCAATATATGTTCATAATTTCTCGTTTGGGAGAGTCACTTGATAAGATTAGATGTTGTGGTAACCAAGCTCATTAAAATTTCTCTTAGTTCATGCAAAGTTCTCTATATTCATTAAAATTTATCTTAGTTCATATGTACCTTAATTTTAAACATAACCAAAAAAAAAAAGTGACAACATTAAAAAATACCAAATTAAAGAGAGAAAAAAAAAAAGAATTTATGCTTTTCTACCCACCACATGTCCACATCCACTATGGCACTATGTATAACTTGTGGCTTTCTGGCTTTGGAAAAAATTAGTTGGTGAATATTTATTTTTTAAAAAATAAGATTGGGTAGACTCAATGATATTAAATGAGTTAATTCAAAGATACAGATTACAGGATATATATAATGAGTCCAAAGATACAGATATATATAATGAGAGAATACAAAAAGACTAGAATATGAGAATCAGGAAACTGAAATAAGGAGTCACTCAAATACATAGAGTCATAATACTCTCTTCAAGCAAAGAAATATTATAGGGATATATATAATGAGATAATTCTAGGAAGACTGAAGAATTTCAAGAAAACTATAATAGAAGAATCACAGAAAAATTAAAATAGGGAGTCACTGAAATACATAGAGTTCTAAAAGACTCAATTGTTGGTATGTATAAATCAAAATCCATTAACTCCCTAATAAACTAGGATCTCACAATTCTTTTTTCAAACACCTAACAAAGTAACAATCAGCCAAATTGCATATGATCCTTTTCAATCACCTAATTTTTGGTTTTTCTTTAGAAATACTACAATTTTCGTATATAAGTTTTTGGGTAATTATTATCTTCGTATTCAATTTTTAATTTTACTTATATTTCGTCCTTAAAAGTATTTATCTAGTGGCTCTTTAACCCCTAATTTTTATGTAAATGTTATTTTTCTTCGATAATTAGTAGTTTTCATCCCAAGACATTTTTCACTATAATTAGAGACAAAAATAACAACTACCAAAGAAGGCAAATTATAGAATGAACTAGGGTCTACCTTGCCTTCTATATTTGTAGTTGAAATATTCTGTACCTATCGTTGAAAATTTCTGTACCTGTAACTATCATATTATGTGTTAGCAATTATCTAAGTTATTTATTTACATATACAAAAACTATTAACTATAGGAACAGAAAGTAAATAAGTTGCATATAACAATTAGAAATCACTTTCAAATTCCAAGCTGGAGTCATTTGAGATCAAATTTCAGTACTTAAAAGTTAAAACAGCTAGTACCCATCTAAGATTTTGATGGTAGTTACAGAAAGCTATGTAAAATTGGCAAAATTAGAACTCATGCATTGTCCTCTGCTGCTTCCACCTCTTTCCTTTTGCCCATCTTTGAAACTGTAGCTCCTCCCTGTTGTTGCTCAGCCTTCTTTTGAGCTCGAATCATGGCCCGCCTAGCACGAGGTCGCATTTCACGCACTTGCCGTGGTGGCATCACATAAGGCTCTAGAGGCCGGTCGCCAAAGGGATGCTCACTGCCTGCAAATATTCTCAATTTGCGATCTCGATCCTGGAAAGCAAAAGATAATGGTGTCAAGTGAGAGCATGCAAGAAATATGATTATTGCAACCAAATATAGTATCGGTTTCAGAGACTCAGAATTAGCTATCATTTACATTGTTACACTGAGTTCTCATTACACTCATGAAAATGTGAAATCAAGGTAGTAAGTAACACAACCTCAGCTAGCATGTCTATTTTCATTCACTATACAGAAACCTAGGAGCATATAATCAGGTTGGTTATCTTTGTGTAAATAACATTAAAAAGAGGCAGACATCATAAATTGCAGCAATTCCCTTATAACAGTTCTATTTTCTTTGGAAGTACAGAAATAGGACAGAAAACAAATTAGAAATTATCGTGCCTATGTATGTCTTACATCACGCAATTTGTTTCTTGGAAGCATGCGAAGAACTGCTTTGCGAATGACTTCTGTGGGATCCTTGGTCATCTGGTCCTTTAAACTCCTCTCCTTCAGGTGTCCAATATACCTACAAAAGCAAATAATTGATAGTATGAGACTCAATACCATCCACAGTTCATACACAAAAGGATAATAAACCATCTAAACCAACCAGTAAAAACTAGATAACTTCACAAATCAAACATTGTGGAAAGAGAGACTAATAATTCTACAAGGAAAAAAAAAAAAAAAGGACTGCTACTTGCCCGGTGTGCCATCGGTAGAACTTATCAGTGAGTTTCCTTCCGGTGACACAAACATCCTTTGCATTGATCACAATGCACATGTCACCTTTGTCCCAGTTAGGCGCGTAAGTTGGCTTATCTTTACCCTGAACCACAGTTGATATTTGAGATGCCAGCCTCCCAAGAACCTGGATGAGAAACATCCATCAATTAATAAAACTGCCATTGAAGTATCTATTACCTATGACTAGGGAGACCACATTCCAACCTGGCCTTTGGCATCAAATACTCTCCACCTTAAGCCTTCCAGATCGATTCGTCTTAAGCCAGCAAGCGCTTTCTGTAGTAACAAATATTCTTATATCAGTTTCCCAGGCTAGTGGGATTGCAAGGGGGGAAAGGGAAATTCCTATTTAGCAAACAGAGCGCAAAACGTTGAAATTTCCAAGCACCAAACTTTACATCTTTCCAAGCAGTCTTTTCAATCATTATATAACGGAGAGCCATAATCAGCGTAAAAAATCTATACTCTAACATAGTGATCCCAAGAGAAATTTGAGCTACATAATCTAGTTTATTAACAGAGAAAATATCACAAACACCTTGCGATCGTCCTCGAAGTGTACTACTATCATGGTAAAAAAAAAAAAACATTCAGAAACAATAGTAAGAAGATGCAAGAATGGAAAGAGAGATACAAAAGATGCTTACCTTCAAATTGCCACTAAAGGACTGGGTAGTGGCCGCCATCTCCAACACTGTTGAGTTGTTTCTCCGATATCAGAAAAGAGGTTTTATGGGAACAAAATGGAAAGAACAAAGGCCAGAATATAAATCTAACTTCCTTAAATGATCATCTTCCTATTGATTAGCACATCCTAATCAATCAAATTACATGATCAAAATTCCTAGCAGAAAATCAAAATTTAAGGGGAAAAGAGAGAAAAACAGAAAAGCAAACTTTTTTGACCTCTCTCCATACCAAAAAGGGAGAATTGACTGACTTTGTCCCCAAAATCTCAAAACCCTACAAGACACAGAGCTCCAGAGATTAAATTTAAAGCAATATACGAACAACAAAGTTGGAAACAGTTGAATTCTTTAAAACCCTAGAAAACAAAAAACGTATGAAATCAAGATCCTTTGAGCAGGAAGTAAACAAAAACCGAGTATGCAACCAGGGACGGAGCCAGGATTTCTTTTGAGTGGGGGCTAAGAAGCAAAGGTCAAATGAATTCAAAAATATTCAAATACAAGGTTCAAATACAAAATATTAAATACGAATAAGATTGTTAAAATATTATAAAATATAATACAAGGTTTATGATGAACTAGGGGATAATACTCCTCTCCGCTCTCTAAGTGTAGAATTGCTTTATTTGAAACTTAATCAAAAATATCTTTTTCAACATACGACACTAAGCAATCATGTAATAAATCATCACTCAAAACAATCCTCACATTCAAAACATACTCACTGCCCCACTGCTCACTGCCTCACTGGCACACTCTAATAAATCTAGACATACTCACTGCCTCACTGCTCACATTCCTCACATTCAAAACAATATTAGAATTTAGACATACTCACTGCCAGGCCTCAGTGCTCGCATTCATATAATTGATATAAATTGAATCATACATAATAGTACAACACTCAACATTGGCAGTATAACTCAATAACACATTGGATTATTTCTCTATAGAATCACTGGACACTGGCATACGAACTGATATGATAAAATTTCAGACTTACAGTATAAAATTAAACAAATTAAAGAAAAAAATTCTCTATAGTATAAACAGTATAAAAAATTTAAAATACTACAGACTTACAGAGCGTGAGGGCTAAGGCAGTGAGGTGAGGCCTGAGGGACGAGATCGTCGGCCGGAGAGCCGGAGAGGAGCGAGGACGTCGGCCGAAAACGGGGAGCAGTGGAGTGGATTAGTCGAATCGAGAAGCAGAAGCCGAGAACAGAGGAATCGACGAATCGTGGCGACGTGGTCTCACCGTCTCAGGTCGGCGAGAAGCAGAAGCCGAGAACGGGGTCTCAGACTCTCAAGTCTGTGCCTCTGTGGTCTGTGGAATCGTGGAGACTGGAGAAGCCGTCGAGGTCTCGAGCCGTAGGGTCCAAACCTGTAAAATGACTTCTTAGTTTCAAAAAAAAAAAAAAAAAAAAGATGCAATAGGAAAATATACTAAGGTCATTTTTTAGAAATTATTTTTCTTTCTTGTGTTTGGCTGCAGAGTAGAAAACTGTGTTTGTGTGCTTGGTTCATTTTCCAGAAAATAAGTCGGAAAATGAACAGAATTGTATAATTAAATATTTTAGTTAATTTGTTTAAATATAACATTTATCCATACTAATATTACTACAAATTATTTATTTATAACAAAAAAATCACAATATCTCAAAAAAAAATACATAATAAAAAAAACCCAAATTTGGGGAAGCAGTCTACCCATTGGTTTCGGAAATCAGTGGGTAGACTGGTTTGGCATGGTAAACCAGTCCACAGACTGGTTTCAAACCAGTCCGGTGGATTGGTTTCGGAAATTTTGTTTTTCAATCAGTGAAATTCAGCCCATTTTGCTCAGAAGAAGATGAAGAAACATATTTTGGGTTGATGATAGGAAGATGACAATGGCAAGAGAAGAAGAAAATGAGTGTTGGAAGCCAAAAGCAAGAGAAGAGACGGAGAGGAGAGAAATGAGCAGCAGAAGACTTGGAAAATGACTTCCCAAAAAAAAAAGGAAAGTCATTTTCCTCCAAATAACCCTCATTTTCCATTGACCATTGGGTTGTTTTCCTTTGACCATATTTTCATTGGCCTTCTCAAACACCTAAAACCCGAAAAATAATTTATAGAAATCATTTTCTGAGTTTCCAAACACACTCTAAACTAAAAACATTTTTCGGTGAAATTCGGTGAAAATTAAAATTGGGAGGGACTGAAAGACATATAGTCCTAATAGACTCAATTGTTGGTATGTATAAATCAAAATCCATTAACTCCCTAATAAACTAGGATCCCACAATTCTTTTTTCAAAGACTCCTAACAAAGTAACAATAAGTCAAATTGCATAAGATTCTTTTCAATCACCTAACTTTTTATTTTTCTTTAGAAATACTACAAATTTCATATATAAGTTATTGTGTAATTATTATCTTCATTTTTTGGGATCATCAGGATTCAAAAAGGGGCACCCAAATACAAAACTGGTCGTGGTTAGCTCATCTGTCTCCATATAAGGACGCTGATAAGGTCATCATACAGAGCCTCGGAGATCTCCATGGTGGGTTGCTCCAGAATCTAAGTACCTCGTGGTTGATCAACGGACACGTTAGCAAGTAGATCTGCCACCCTGTTCTATTCACAGATTGTGTTTGTATTTGATCCTTAAGAGTATTTATCTAGATTGCTCTTTAACCCATAGTTCTTAGGTAAATGTTATTTTTCGTCAATAATTCTTGGATAACTAGTATTTTTCATCCCAAGACATTTTGCACAATAATTGGAGACAAAAATAATAACTACCTAAGAACTAAGGATGAAAAAATTCCATGATGAAATATGAGCATGCACAAGAACTAAGGATAATTACCCAATAACTCAATTGGCCAAAATTACAACTTTGCTTTTTTTTTTTTTCTTTACACTACCAAAACCCTAGTGTGGTATAAATCCAAAGCCATCTGCCAAATCATAATCACAACTCAACCCAAGAATCAAGTTGTAGCTATGTGTTACTTTTTATTTTTTATTTTTTTTTATCCCCATCATATTCATGACTGTATGTTTGAGCTGCCACTTGTTCAAACCAGCTCCATGGCAGCAGGATGTTTGTGCATTGTTCTCATAACAGTGGTGACTTGATCAATCTGTTCTTCACTTGAACAAGAAGCCAGCAACACCTTAACGGTTTTGTCATCCGGGTAACATCCATCATCGATCATTTCCTCGAAAATCTCGAGACATCTGTCATACAGTTTCTTCCTCGAATAAGCCCCTAGCCGAGATGTCCAGGTCACAACATCAGGCCTCAAGTTCTTACCAGGAAGTGACCCGAAAACCTCTTCCATGTCCTCGATGAACCCTGCCCGAGCATATGAGTTGATCAGGATGTTGTACGTGCTGATATCGGCTACGTATGGTCCACTTCCCAACGCGGCCAAGACTTGTTCCATCTTCGCGAACTGGCCTAGACGACCATACAGGTTTAGCATGGTGTTGAAAACAAATGTGTCTGGTTTGATCCCCGAGATGTGCATTTGCTTCACAATATCCTCGCATTGTGAAACATTCCCGGTTCTCGAGTAGGCTGATAGGAGTAGCATGTAGGATTTCATCGTCGGGGCTATTCTTAGCCGCTTCATCTCATCAAATATAGCGTGCGCATCTGAATCAATAATCATAATTCTCAATTCCTCATACATCAAGTAGCTCAGAATACTAAAATCTCTGTTCTTATTAGCCAAGGTTTACTTAGTTACTTACTTACTTACCCTCATAAAGACCGGCTCGCCCATAAGCATCTACCATGATATTATACGAGGCTATGTCTGGCTCGCAACCCATGTGCTGCATCAGAGAAAAAATTTCAGCAGCACCGTAAGGATAACCTGCACGACTGTAAAGCGAAGGCATTATGTCTTCTTCGAAATCACAACGAAAGGCTTCAGTAGTTATGTAGCTTTTAAGGCATTTTTATATCAAGAACAGAACAGGTTAAGATGGTTTGTGGAGTGACCTGTAACTTTCCATTAGGGCATTATAGGCATAGACGTCGGGCTCAAGCCCCTTTTCCTGCATTTGTTCAAAGAGTTCTTCGGCCTTTTCGCATAGGCCATCCCTGGCAAAAGCATTCACTAGAGCTGTGTAGGTGCAGATATTCGGTTTACATTTCTGACTCCTCATTTCATCAAACACTTTCATGGCCATGTAAGATTTATTCTCCTGTGCAGCATTCCAAAGGAGTTACTCATCACTTATGAAATGGAAATTGTTAAGAGAGTCCCAAAAACATATGGGTTTATAAGGCTATGAGTTAGACCAGCTAATTGATTGGATTCAATCTGTCTATTCGGTCCACACTGGACAAACAAACAACAGACAATGTCATTTGGGTTGTACTTAGGTTACCAAATCCCTAAACAGAAAACAAAACTCTCTTACCTTTCCATATAAATTGATCAACATGGTGTAAGTGTCAGTCGATGGGCGACAGTTCTCCCTCTTCATCCTCTGGAAGATCTCGACAGCTTTTTCGGGTTCTCTTGCCTTCATCAGCCCATCAATATATGCATTATATACAACTGTACCTGCAACAACCTAAGAGATCAAAATCCCCTGAGCCTTAGAAGAATTCCTTACAAAATTTCGAAAATTATGAGGATACAAATGCACTGTCTAATATGCATAAATGGAAACAGAAAGATAACTATCAAACATACTCGGGGGAAGGCGATTCTTTCGCATCTCAGAAAAGACAGCTTCGGCCTTCGCCAGCTGCTTACATTTGCAATAAGCTTTTACAAGAAGGGCATATGTATCCTCAGTTGGCATGCATCGAGATTCTAGAAGCTCCATGTACATAGATTCTGCCCTTCTAGAAAGTGACTTGTGCCCATAAGCATCTATCAGCAGATTGAAACAAATCACATCTGCCTTGAAGGAACTCCTATTCAGTACCCATTCACAAATCTGGAAACACCCATCTATAAGCAAAATGCAGCAAATCACAACCTCTTAAATACAGTTAATCCGGCTGTGATTCGACAATACAGCCAGAAAAAACTCACAAATGGAGTGTTTGCAGAGTGCAGACTCTTTTTTTTTTAGTACAGACAAATTGAAGAATGTGTTCCATCTCAACTAAAATTCTAAGCTGATAGTTGAACTGCACATTTATGTGTATACAAGACAAGCCAAACATAAACATGGCTTGTTTGAATGTTCATTTCCATGAATTGAATATCAAAATATTAAAAATGCCATTACTCATTACCAGTATAATTGGATCCCATTGTTTATCGATTCGAAGCTGAACAGCTACATTAACTATATCATCCCAACAGTGATTAGTGGGTGGAAGACTATCCAAAGAATTCCAAATTTGTTCCCTGTCAGTTTCCTTGAGCATAAAGTTGAGAATTTGCTGAGCAATGGGGCTCAGCACTGGGAAAATACCATCAACAAATCCAGACCCATATTTCCACCCTTTACCCCTTAAAGAACCATCTGCATATATATATGTCCATTGATCATTACTCCAGTATTAGGTTACAATAAATCTGAATTGTAAACCATTAGATTAGATATCATCTTACTCTTTTTCCTCGAAACCTTTTTGCGATCAAAATGTCTAACTCTCCCTCGTTTATCAACAAAAGAACTGTCCTTTTTCCAGTCATCACTGGAGCTTCTCACCCTCCATCTCTCCCCACTCCCGTAGATTCTTGGCTCAAATAGTATATAATTTACAGGGCATTTGATAACGAAACCCAAAGCTCGTACTGTCAGCGGACCACTGAAGAAAATCCAAAATTCGAATCTGTTTACTACTACAAGTATAAGTAAAACTAGTATATTACATGTGCGATGCTAGTACTAGAGCATTTCTTTTTACTATAAAGACAAGTGCAAAAGTATCAATAATATATTTTCCTACAAGTAAAATTAGGGGATAATAAGAAAGAATAAAGATGGATGAGGCGTTAATTACCGTAAGAGGGAGGGAGAGCCGGTGGCAGTAGCCATGAAAACGAGACCCTAAGTTTATTCTGTGTGTGTTCTTCTGAGTTGTGAGAGGTGCTGCCATTTTTAATTTGTGGGATAAGATTGATGATAATGGAAACTGAAAAATATCTTTACATATGTAGACGACAAACTCTCCCCCGCTTCAAATTTCAGCCTAGACTATTGGGTAACTATATTAACGGACAAATTGATGCCAACATGGAAACGTGCACGCGCAGGCGTGTGGCTAGAGTTTATAAACGTGCCTCTTACTAATAATTTATTGATTTTATAAGAGTTAATTCCACGGAAGGTCACTTGTTTTTTGTGTCAATTCCAATTTTAGTTCCATTTTCCTGAGTTATGCAAAAATTGCAAATTCCGTCTTTAATGTTTTATTAGTGAAGGGATGAAAAGTGCAACGTTAATAATAACTTAGTGACGAAAAGTGAACATCCACTTTGGGACGATTTCTACAATTACTCTATAATTTATGGACAAAAGATGTAATGTTCCCATTAAATTATTACATTTTCTTTAATTTTTTTTAGACTACCTAAAATGATAGAAAAAAAAATGTTGAAATTAATTACCAAAAAGCTAAAATTCTGGTACTATCGTCAACCAGGACCGATCCAAAATTTCCTTTGGGCGAAGAAATAAACTGATAAACATAATCAAAACACAATTTCTGAAAATAAAACAGAAGCACAAGTGACAATTAAGCAAAGCTTTAACATTAATCTATAAGCAAAGCATTAAATAATTAAACATTAACATTAAACCGTCTCTAATCTTTAATCATTAATAAAGTATTTTAAGGAAAAAAAAAAAGATAAAACACATAAGAAAAAGAAAAAGAACACATAATTAGCAGCAGGATTCCAAACTTCCATAATACCCATTCATATATATATTTGCATTATAATTACTAAAAACTTTATCCCTAACATGTCCGAACCATACTTTTAAGTTTTAATTAATTCTCATGTCCGTATAGTTGCTGCTCTAATCTGCATTATATTCTAAATATCAGAAAAAAACTCCAAATTCCAAAGCGACAAGCATAGAAGATATATAGAATTTAGGAACTATCACATATCACAACTCGAAATCATAGTCTGGATTGAATTGAACTGTAATAAAATCCGTGGTGAAAAACTAACACGAACGTCATCACCTAATTAAGCAAAGCATTAACTAATTAAGCATAGATTTAGGTTGCTAACCGAATACGGGACTTGAATTAGAGACAAAAGAAAGAGAACTTAAGGATTGAATGCATCACGTACCGTGCGACTGTTGTGCGATAAAGATGGCCAGACGGCAGAGAATTGTGTGAAATAATCACCGCTCTCTTTAGCAATCAAGGCATATAAAAGTGTTAATAATTAAATAACAATATAATAATACAATAAATGATTACATTTAAAAAAAAATGAGACTAAAAAATTGATAGAACAAAAAATAAATTAATTAATTACCAAAAAGCTAAAATTTTAATTTGGTACTGTGGATGTTTGTTATAGTTTTTTTTAAAAAAAAAAAAAAAAATTCAAAATATAGGTGATGTATCTCTTTTTTTAAAAAGCATTTAACACCCACAATTACAGTTGCCATGTAAACCCATTCAAGAAAGAGCATAGCAGACACAACTATATATAAAAATATGGTAATTCTAAGAGTTGGCATGAGAATTATAACTCATATGTTGTCTCAACACATGTTTTGGACTTTCAATTGGAGTGATATAAATTCCATTTTCTAATTATCTACACAACTATTCATTTTCTCATTTCCATAGCTTTAAATTACTAAATGAATAATGAACATCCATTAGAGAGAATAAAAAACCCTCAAAAACTAAAGTCATCACCGTGCGACAGTCGTGCAACAATCACGATGGGGACGAAGATGGGCTAATGGCATAAAGTTGCGTTATACTCACCTCTAGGGTGTAAACGAATCGAATCGAGTCAAATATTTTACTATTCGATTCGAATTCGACTATTTTAAGAACTATTCATATTCGTATTCGATAAATATTTGAATCTAAAATTTTATTCGTATTCGATTCGGTTACATTATTCGAATATATTCGATTCGACTCGAATATTCGAATTCGAAATGGCTAACTTAATTTTTCTTTTCAAATTCTCCAATAAATTAAGATAAAATGTAATAAAAATTTAAATTTAAATAGCATAAAATTTTCTATTAATATACTATTATACTAATTTTTTTAAACACACACACACACACATATATTCGAATATTTATCGAATCAAATATATTCTGATTCGTATTCGAATAATATTCAAATCGAAATATGTATTCGAATTCGGATTCGTATTCGATTAATTCAAATTCGAATTCGAATCACGAATCGAATTAAAAATATTTGATTTGTTTACACCCCTACTCACTTCTCCCTTGAGCATGTTTGGAAATTTATGAGGTATTGAAATCGTTTTTGAAACATCATAGAACACCCAAAAAAAAAATAATAATTACCAAGAAACTTAAATTGTGCTACTGTTAATCAGTAATATATATGGTGTATCTTAACAATTACAATTGCTATTTAAATCTATTGGGGAAAGATCATAACAAAATCAATATGTATACAAACATCGTAATTCTTATATGTTATCACAAGCATGTTTTAGACTTTTAGTCAGAGTGGAATAAATTTTCATTCCATAGCTATCTGAAATACTATTCATCTTTTTATTGTCATAGTTTTAAATTACTAAATGAATAATGAACTTGAAATAGAAACTAAAGAGTGAAAACTTGGAGCAAATCTTTGTAAATTCAACATGAAAAATAGCACAAACGACCGGACATGACGATAATGTTTGTAGCTGTGTGGACTATGATCTATGGAATAATTTGCCAGTCTGCCATTCATTCTACCAAAAGCCCAAAAGAAATAATTTTATGTTTTGACCCAATCCAACAGCCCAAATACAAAACACAAAACACAAATCCCTAATTCCAAATCTCAAATCCCTAATCCCTTATTCTGTTCTCCACTTCTCCCGCGTCTCTCACCCCCTCTGCGCCTCACGCCCTCCGCCCTCGGCGACACTCCGGTCAGGCGGTCACTCCCATTGTTGTAAGTTTGCAATTCTCCCTCTAAAGCTCAAATTTCAACCTATTCTTGTTTATGTTCTTGATTTTACTTAAATTTTGTACCTTTATCTGTCGTTCTTTAGCAATTGAATTTCTCTGTGTCCCCTATTCCAGTATTGGTACATGTTATTGTTATATGTAATTTATCAGAAATCAGTGGAAAACCCCCCAAGAAATGTCTAATTCTCTTTCTGTTTGGTCCACTTTTTTTGGTTGTCGGATTATTGCAGTGTTAATGTTGTTCAAAGAGGGTCAGTACTTGATGGGATTCGAGCTTGATACCGATTAAATGTGAAAGTTTAATGCATACAATGGCCATAACTGAATTTATGTTTTGAGAATGAAAACAGAAGCTTGATAAAATGTTTTTCTTGGCTAGTAACCACAAGGAAGTGTTTCCTTTTTTACTGTATTTTGTCTGAAGAGGTTACTCCAGTTGCTTTTCAAGTGGCATAGGAACTGAGGGCATTCTGATATTTATATTTGAAAATTTCATCTCTTCACTTTATGGTTTTGAGGATCTTCAACTTTTAAATAAATTATCATGAATTCTCTGGTTTTAAAGGTTCTCTAAGGCACTAATTGAAGTTAGTGAAAGGAAAATGTGTACCAGAAGTTACTTTCAGAAGACAATGTGTAGTACTTTGTTAGGAAATGGGATTGTTATTTTGTCAGGCACATAATCTCAAGAGGTGAATGGGGATGTAATGCTGGGTTTTAAAACTTTGGCATACATTCTGCTTTGCTCAAAATATTTCAAATTTATGGTTGTTTACTAGTTCAAGTACTATTTACCTATCATCAAACTGGTAGTCACTTCTTGTTGCCTATCCGTTTTTTTTTTTTTTTTTTTTTTTTTTTTTTTTTTTTTTTTTTCATTCTTATGTATGGTGCACTCATTTATTTCCTCTGTAAGTTTGTATGTATGCACAAATGCTGATCCTTTTTCTTTCTAAAGTTTTATCTGTGCACAGAAACTGGTGACAACCTTCTTAATGCTTCAGCATGATGCGTGGATATTATTGTTTTTAAAAATGTTGCAGGAAAGTGAAGGGGTTGGAGGGGGAGAATATTATATTATACTGTAATCACCAAAAAGGAAAAAGAAAAAAAAAATAGAAAAGAGATTACAAATTCATAATGTAGATGGTGATGGTTTTTATCTCGCAATGCTTGTCTATATATCTCTTTTGCTTCTTTCACATGTGTATATACAGGTTTTTGTGGGTTTTAACCATATCCCCCTTGCCTGATTCTCACATAGGTGGCTTTTCATCCAGGTTTTGAAGCAAAGCTTTGTCATAAGGTATCAATTGTACTCCAGGTAGCAGTAAAGAAGGAGATGAGTGCTTTCAATGCTTTCAAAGCTTGTGCTCCAATTGCATGGAGCCCAAATCTGTACATTACACTTGTAAGAGGTATTCCAGGCACTAGGAGGCTCCATAGGCGAACCTTAGAAGCATTGCGTCTTCAGAAATGCAACCGAACAGTGATGCGGTGGAACACCCCTACTGTCAGGGGAATGCTCCAGCAGGTTTGTGAATTCATTAGCATAACCATAACTAATGAGGACTATTCCTATTTCTCTTTTCTAATCTGGCTTCTCTAATTTTTTGCTGTTTAACTAAAATTACAATGATCAATGGTTTGGTGGTTATTCTTTTCCATATAGGTGAAACGGTTGGTAGTTGTTGAAACAGAAGAGATGTACAAGGCACGAAAGGAGAAAGAAGCTAACCACCGTGCCTTTCGCCCCCCATTGGTCATAAATCACCATCCAGCTTCTGCAACCAGTTCCAGTCAGTAATTATCGAATGCCATCCCTTTGCAGGTTTGCTCTCTATATCCTTCTAAAGTACTTCTAGTGACTAAGAACGGTTACTCTACAGCTTTTCCTGGATTCCTATATCAGTGGTTAATTGATTCGCTTATTGCCTCAAACATATTGTTTTAGGTGTAAGGGAAATTGGCATTTCATTATGCTGCATTATAGCGCCATTGAAGTGTGGATTTCATGGTCCAGTAATAAGAGAAGACGATAGATGTTTCACATTGATGGATTTTAGAGTTTCTATCCTCTTGAACTTTTGAGCATAATTGTAGTTTTTGGCCAATAGCAAGGTAGGTTCTTCAAGTTCAAGACAAAATGTACAATGGTGAATCACATTTGTGTTTTATACCGGTTATGTGAGGGCGGGAGGCTTTTACTTATAGTTGTTTAATGCATGGTCTAGACTGCGGTATGGGTGTAAACGAGCCTAGTCAAAGTTCAAAGCTCAACTTATACGGAGTAGTTGTTTAATGCATGGTCTAGATTAGGGTATGGGTGTAAATGAGCCTTGAATAGTCAAAGTTTGAAGCTCGAGCTTGGCTCGAGTTCGATCAAGTACTAATTATTTGAGCTCAGACTCAGCTCGAGTTTGAACTAGCTCGAATAAGCTCATTGAAAGTTTTGTTTTTTTTTTCATTAATAATAATACATCCAAATATCATAATAAACTTAATATTACATGATTTAAAGGTCTTTGGAGCTGGTGGGGTTTGAATTTCACTATAAATGTATGAGAAAAAGGCCTAAAGATGTGTGCACATGAAGATTGTTGATTGTGTAATTTGTGTTAATCCGGTAAAGCTATAGACTTAATATTATATTTTGAATAGTCATTTTATATAGCATATAAACATAAATATATTACGGAGTAATATATTACTTATGTAATATTATAATTTATATTAGGTGTAAAATATAAATAAATAAGCTTGATTAAGCTTCCGAGCATTAAAAATTTTGAATTTAATTTGTTATTACTTGAATTATTTGACCTCAAGTTTGAGTGGATATTAACTGAATTAGATTTTAAACATTTGTTGAATTAAGTTCGAATAATTCACGACTCATAAGTAGCTTGGCTAATTTACAGTCTAAACTGGTTGGGTCATCCTTGACTATCTATAAAAGAAAATGTCATAAGATTTTTTAGTTTTTTTTTTTTTTTGAAAAACAAATTCATTAATCATAAGTAAGAACATTTACTGTAAAGTTCAAAAGAATGATAAGACAACTTCCTAGTTAAGCTAAAAAAATTTGAATTACAAAGTGTTTAATAAATTGGAAGTTGGGATGCTTAAAAGGATTTAAAGCTTCTAAAACATTATTAATGATTTGGCCTGTAGTTAAGAGTATCCATGGTTGAAAAGTCGTGCGTACTCACTGGGTATTCGTCTCCATTCTGTTGTTCCATTGACAATATAGCGAGATGAGAATACCCGATCTTGCATTCTTGAGAGATTTGATCGGCTTATCAGAAGAAAAGCCTACCAAATTAGCTGAACTGCAAATCATAGTTCGAAAGAAGCAGTTTTTCATTATCATGTTCATCTACCTATATGAGTTTCACATACACCATGACCATTAATATCTTTTCACGCTCCAAAAAAACCTTATTAAAGAAATAAGAAGTGAAAATACACACAAAAACTGCAAACAGATGAAGAAGTACAAAGAAACAAAATAGTAGACAAATAAGACAATTTCTAGAAGAAAAAATAAAATAAAAATCCGGCGTGGGTGACAACTTTCCAACCCAAAGCCACTAAACCCACTTTTACAAAAGAAAATGGCACAACCCACAAACCCAGACCCCAATACCCCAAATACAAGAAAGCCTGCCACACCCCACTACAAAATGATTCAATAAAGATGATTAAATATATAGGCAAAGCCCCTATAAGGGTCAAATAGCCCTTTTATTACTAAAAAAAAAAAAAACCAATTAGCACCCCGAATTAAAAAAGCATTTAATTAACTATTACAATTCTTTAAAAAAATTAATTTTTATTTTTTGTAAATTTATATAGACAATAATTTAATGATAATATAGAACTTCATATTTTCAATTCTAATGCTCTGTAGTCTTTTTTTTTTTTTTTTTTTTTTTTTTTTTTTTTTTTTTTTTTTTTTTTTTAAGCAATACTCCATATCTAATGTTCATATTTTTTATATACATTTTTTTCTCAATTTTCTGGAAAAATTTTATTATAATAACCAATCTTAGCTTTATATTTGCAAATATCGAACGGAACAAATCAGATTTAAGAAAAATACGGTGACATTTTCATAATTTTTACCAACTTTACTATGCAAATTTAAACACAAAAATATGCCCTTCTCAAAATTTTATAGGTTTGCACATTTAGTATTACAATAACATTTTACACATTTAGTATTAAAAGATTGTACTTGAAAAAATGTGAAAGCACATTGCACTTAGGGTTTCAATTTTAAAACTTATGATTAAGTTTTTTGTTTTATTTGGTTTATTGGTTCACTTTTTACTATTTTGGGTTTAACATTTACGGCTTAGATTTAAAATTTGTCTTTTTATTGATTATTAAAATTTCATCCAAGTTTGCATATTTAGTTGTTACATATTGCATATTTAAGTGTTCAAGTTTGCAAAGTGAAGTTCACCATAATTATGAAAATGCCACCACAGATTTTAATTAAAATATTTGATATAATCCGTCTGACTTTTACATACGTAAGACTAAGATTATTTCTTCATTTTCGTCTAAGATTGTATTCTCATATATATATATATATATATATATATATATATATATATATATATAGAATATTAATCAAATGTGGCTGTGCTCTTAGGTGTGGCCGTGCGGTCACACACCACTCAATGTTACGAAATACACCACTCAATGTTAAGAAACACACCACAATGAAAATATACAAAAACACCATAAAACACACCACACACCCAAAATAATGCACCATAACTCCTATGTCCCTAATGGTGCATTTGCTAATACTGTGTGGTGTATATTTGCATACCTAGTGGTGTGTTTTTGGGTGATGCGTCCCTAACGATTCATATTTGTGTGGTGCATTTTCTAACACTGAGTGGTGTATATCTGTATACAATATATATATATATATATAGGGTCATGTTCAAGTGTGGCCGTGCTCTTAGGTGTGAACAGTGCGGCCTCACCACTATGTATACAGATATACACCACTCAGTGTTAGAAAATGCACCACACAAATATGAATCGTTAGGGACGCATCACCCAAAAACACACCACTAGGTATGCAAATATACACCACACAGTATTAGCAAATGCACCATTAGGGACATGGGAGTTATGGTGCATTATTTTGGGTGTGTGGTGTGTTTTATGGTGTTTTTGTATATTTTCATTGTGGTGTGTTTCTTAACATTGAGTGGTGTATTTCGTAACATTGAGTGGTGTGTGACCGCATGGCCACACCTAAGAGCACGGCCACATTTGATTAATATTCTATATATATATATATATATATATATATATATATATATATATATATATATAATAAATAGTAATAAAATTTTCAATGCCTTTAATTGTCTTTCTCAATAACCACGTTTCTCTAATATTTTGTTACCAAAAACAACATAGGATATAATATTTTTGGTACATGTAATTTTTTTTCCGTGATATAATAAGAAAATTTTCAGAAAAGAATATTGTAAAAACTATTTTTTTAAATTCATATACATGTATATGGAATTTCTCAATGCCCTTTTACTGTCTTTTTACATAGTCACTTTTTTTTTTTTTTTTTTTTTTTTTTTTTCCAATCATTTATCCAATCGCCCTGGCACGCGTACCTTCCAAAACAAACCGCTTTCCGGCACCGCAACGAATAGGATAAAAATATTACGGAGTAACACCTAAAGAAAGTAAAATATATTAAAATATTTAAAAAAAATTAAAATTAAAATTAAAATGGGAAGATATTTTCACAAATGAACAATCCTAGTTTCCTTAGGTTTTTTACAATCTGATATTTGATATAAACTCTTTCTTCTACTGCGCTCCCTCAATCGCCGTCTTATTTTACTTACTCATCAGGCGGTAATTCTCCGTTTCTCTCTCTAAAAAATCTGTAAACAACTGCCTTCTTACAATTTCTCTCTTGAAATCCTTTGGTTTATTTGTGCTGATGAAGAACGAAATCGGATTCTGGAATTTTTTATTTTAAGACTTTATTTTTTTGTTTTGTTTTTGTTTTTTGATGTATGCTTTTGGTATCTAAGGATTTATATAGAATCGAACTAATCATACTTTCAGTGCTAAGCGATCTGTTCTTAGTCCTGTTTTGCAGCGATCGGTTTCGGAAAGCGCATTGGCACAGTTGCGATTTAGAGGTGCAGATTTTATTAGCGTTGTGCCTATTTTTGATTAAGAATGATTGTTTTCAGTGATCTTTTGTTTATTTAAGAATGCTTGTTTTTCGTTTCTCGCTGTTTTTTTTTTTTTTTTTTTTTTTTTTTTTTTTTTTTTTTTTTTTTTTGTAATTTTCCTTTTCATCTTTCTGTATAGTTTATGTAAAATTGAATTTTTAGTTACTGTTGTGAATTGTTCGGATTCTCTGTTCCATTATTCATACAATTCTTCTGACTTGCTTTTGACTGGTATCTGTCTATGTTCATGCACGTTATTGCTCTTTACATATTTAATTGAGAGTATTGAAGCAATGTATGCAAAATAAAGCTAAACAATAATCCCCCCTTTTTCAGTTCTTATTGATTAGTTGATTAGAACTTCTTATGCATAATGGGTCCTCATAATGCATGTTAGTCTATTTGATTTCTGAATGCAACTTGCAATTTTAAGTTATGCAGCATACTATTGTTTTGATGGATAAGGGGGTTCTAATATGTTGTTTATGCTCTAATTTATACAACTCAACTTGGATTTCTTTCATTAACTCGGCTGTTTAATTAAATTTATTTGCCAAGAATGATAACAAATTAGTTTTGTTCCATTAGAATCTTCTCTATAATACACAACATTGTCGGCTATCCTTTTTTTTTTTTTCTTTTTTTTTTTTTCTTTGGAGAGTATGGACTGGTATAGAAATACTCTTGTAGTCACCTCATTTTTTTTTTAAAAATTTTGCCCTAAGAAGTTCCTATTATGGACAAGGGATAATTGATGTTGCCTTTTGTGTGCATTAAAGTTGTTTTTTATTGCCTGTATTTGATTAACTTGGCAGATCTAGCATATTTTGAATGGAGTTTGAAGAGGAAGAGAATGGTTTTCATGGAGAAGTACCAGAGTTTGGTGCAATTTTTATGTCTAGCATTGCAACAAAAAGAGAATGCTTTAAAAAGAAAATCATGGGCCTTCCATTGTCCAAGGCTAACTTTGTGAAGCAGGTTAAATGTGGAATGGTCTTGTTCCTATTTGAATTTGAGAGGAGAGAACTTTTTGGTGTCTATCGTGCTAGCTCTGATGGTGCAGTGAACATTGCGCCCCATGCATTTAGTTCATCAGGGGACTGTTATCCTGCACAGGTATAGCATTTTTAAATTGTTTCTTTTATCATTTTTATTTTATTCTAACACCTAATGGAATCTGGAAATCTAGCCTTGTTTTTTTCCTTCTAGAATAATGGTAGGATATTTGTAGTTTCTTTATGCCTGTGTTCTGTTATCCAGGTTCGTTTTACCCCAATTTGGGACTGCAGTCCACTTTCTGAACCTGAATTTCGTGGTGCAATTAGAGATAATTACTATTCTGCAAAGAAGTTTAACTTTGGTCTATCTCAAGATCAGGTTTGATAATTCTTACGCTGACCTTTTTAAGGACTATAATGCTGCTGGTGATGTGTTTCCCTTTTGTTCTATAACTCTCTTACTACTTCTGCAGGTCCGCAGTCTTCTGATGTTGTTCAGGACAAGGAAGTTAAGAAATAAGTTACCCCCTAGACAGTTTTCTAGTGTTATCAACAGAAGAGTTGATGAAAATAGTTATATTGTTGATGATGAGATCCCTACAGCAAGTAATGGTTTTCCTAATGAAAATTGCATTGAGCCTTCTCCAGTAATAGCATATCCAAATATTTATTGGGATAGAGAGAATGAACTAAATGGTGATGCATGTTCTAAAGGGAATAGGATTGAGGATGAATATAGAGTTAGTTTTTCAGATGGGCGATGCTTGAACAATAACTACAGTGATTCACCAGGTAGGAGAAGAATAGATGATGATGGGAGGATATTGATGAATGATATTGCAGGTAATAGCCTTAATAATGATCATCCTCTGGCTATGGGAATGAGATTAGCTGAAGGCAGCCAATTCTCAATGGATGATACAGTTAAAAATGAATTTAAAAATCTTCCTTCTGTTATGTCTTCTAATGATATGGCAGAACCCGTTCATTTCATTAGAAACAATGGTGGTGCCTTGTTTACAAATAGGGAGAGGATAGTTAATCAATCCAACGTAGAATGTGGTTCTGGGATGATCAGATTGACAGAAAGTTATGGGAAACTTTCAAATGATTGCCCATCCGCACTTGCAACACGTTATGCTAGGTCTCTGCTGAATGATGGTGCGGAAGAGCTCCATAACCCAGATTATACACCCGCTGTCTCTGGTAACTTTAACAGTGGAAACTTTTTGAGAAATGCTAGTAGTCAGCATAGATTAATTCATGATAGCACTGAAAATAAGCATCTTAAGGACTGTGTTGATGTTTCCACCATTCCTTCTACTCACTTTGTACATCCATCCCGTGACACAGACAAATTATATGGAGATGCCAGATCACCAGTGGGTTGGAATAAAAGAGAGCATAGTACTTTTGGGGGTCCAGGCTTTCATTGTAGCAGAAATGAGTATTTTCATTCTCTTGCTAGGGATAGAAGAGTGGATGAAAATACTATTGAATATGATCTTGGACCTTCTGCTTCAAATGAACAATCCTCTTTTCGTCTAAATGTAGACAAACAATGGGTTAATGCCGACTGGTACAGGAAGAACAATCCTGAAAATGCTGCTTCTCTTTTGGAGAATTTTCATAGACCTACTCACTTGGTAGGGGGTGATCGACATACTGAGATGAAGCAAATGTCTCCAGCAAGCTGCAGTATGTCATTTTATGAGACAGCTCTCCCTCGAATAACAGAAGCAGCAAAATTTGACAACACTTTCTCAAATTTTCAAGATGCAACAATTACAAGAGCTCTGCCATGTGATCACGAGTTTGCTACCTCTCATTGTGGATACTCGTCATCTTCTCAAGTTGATCATGAATCCAGTTTAGTACAGAATGACTTTCACAGTGTTGGGGAACAAAATCTTGATGTATTTCTCAAAGATATATCTATGCCATACCATGAAAAATTAGGAGCTTCAACCGGGATTCCAGATTTTGCTGCTGATCACAAGCAAAAAAAACGGTCGTATTTACAATCTGGGATTGGTGAATCTGATTTAAATGCTGAGTTTTCTGAGAATGTAGGACTTAATACTACTTCTTCCACGGTTTATAGAGCTCCACCATCTTCAAGGCCATATATGGTTTTCCCAGATGCTACAGGGCCAGGTGAAGCTGGTCTTCATGGGGAATATACTGGATTTTCCCCTCTAGCGATTGATTCAGGTTGTCAATCACTGGGTATCAAAGAGCGTGTTGCAATGCGAGAAAGTGATGGAATACTTTATCATGGTGGAGTTGCAATAACTGACCGCAACAATAACTTTGATATTTATGAAAGAATTGGTGTGAATGATGAAACTATGTGCAACAGGTTATCTGAGCTGTCACATTCTGATTATAAAGAGTTCAAGCGAAGAAGTGTCTTTAGTCGGTTATCTTCAAAGAAGTGCACACTAAAAGATGAAGTCATGGGAATGCATCAAAACCAGGTTTCTCTTTCCAATAAGCAAATTAAATGCAAACCATTGGTAAAAAGTCATGACAATGGTGAAAGTATTGTCCACGAAAAGCATGCTTCAGTTGAGATGGATCACAATTCTTCAATGATTTCTTCACTGAAGAAGAAGAGGAGTTTACAACAATCTATTGAACAAAATGTTCAGCATGCACAAAAAGAGACACGAGCTGTGGACTTTAAGCGCCGGAGTGAAATAAAGAAAATTTTGCATGACTCTGACACAAAAGATCATTTGATTTCTGTAGAGATGATGTCCTCTGAAAGCTCTGTGGTTAAGGAATTACTAGGTACGCCCCCAGAGCATGGGAATCTCACAAAAGAATTGATATCTGAGGAGAAGATGCCTTCTGGAACTGAAATAGTAGTTAAGGAACCTGCATGTAAGCTTGGGAAGCGTAGAAAGCTGGTGAGACCAGTTTTTGGGAAGAGTGGTGTTGATCACGGTAACCACCAGAGTTCAAATGTACATGCCATACATGTAGATGCAAAATTCGTTAAAGCATGTCAACACAATGCCACTCAAGACATTGGGCCTTCAAGTTGCCATGAGCACAGTGATACTAACAAAAAACAAAGGTTTACTTCTGTGCTCAAGAACAGTTCAGATCCTCAAGACTCATCAAGTAGGGATCTGGATGGTAATATATCATCTCAAGATAATGGATCAACCAATGTGATCTCTTCAACTGTTCAAGAGCACACTGATCCTAACTTGAAACAGAGCCTTGTTTGTGGAAACAAAAGGCCGGAAATGTGTGCTTTGTTGATTAAGGATGTTGATGTTAAAGATATAGGGAAACTACCTCAAAGTGTACCCCTGGAAGCTGATTCAGAAATTTCTCCCGAGGAAGCACCATCATGTATCACAGGCGTCTTGGATTCTGGAACTCGAGACAGTGCTACATCTGAAGCTGCCAATGTTGGTAATGCTACATGTGCTGATAAGCTTCTAGGTGCCGAAAATGAGGTAAGGAACCATCCTAGTAGTTGCAAGTTAAAAAGTGACAAGGTAACGCAACCGTGAAGTTAAAACTAAAAATATGATAGTTGTAGTCAAAGTGAAAGTTAATGGGATTTTGTGGCCATAAGGGTGCCCTGCAGATTGAAATGCCATGCCGGAGGAAATTATTTTGTCATCCGTCAAGTCCTAATTTTTTTGCTTCTGTTTGCTGCTACCCCCTTATCACGATCAACATTATATACTACGGTTCCCTTTGACTCTTTGAAACGATGTAAATTGGAATATCTTGTATTTTTGTGATGAAATATCATCTTGCATAGTATACGTGCTGCAAGAATGATCAGTAGTCGTTGAACAGTCTGGTCAACAATTTGTGATGTTACACAATTCTCTGTTTATACGAATCAATTTCTATTTTGCATTTATGCTTCATAGGCACAATGGCGTGTCTCATTCTCCTTGATTGCATCCTTTGCACGAATATTTAAATTTGGCTAACTGGAACATGGATGTAACTACAAAGTGAATTTACTTCCTTGTTCTTGACATAAATGTGTTACTTTCTTTGAGCTTTCAAAAAATAAAATGTTACTTTCTTTGAGCTTTCAAAAAATAAAAAGATAAAGGAATAAAGGTCAAATAGGCCATTCAACTCTGGTGTGCATAGTTACCGAATAACCGACGAAACTGATAACCGAACCGACTGAAAATTCCGATTATCAGTCGGTCATCGGTTATTAGTCAAAAAAAATTTGATTATTCGGCCATTCGGTTTGGTTATCGGTTGTCAACCTTTAAAAATTGCGGTCATCAAATAACAGACCGTATATGTATATATTATAATATATAAAATATACGTGTATATATATACATATATATAAAATATATATTAATATATATATTATTATTATATGTACTAAAAAATATTATTATTATTCAAAATGGCCAAAACCAAAAACCAAACACCAGTACATATTATATATATACTCACAGAGTCATAGTTACATACTTTGTCAATGTGTTTTTCCAAACAATTTTGTTTATTTGTTTTGAATTATAATTTACAATATTAATTTTTAAAAATAATTACAAATGAGTCATATATTATTTAATAAATAAATATATACTTTCAAATATTAAAATTATTTATAATTTTATTTTTAATTTTATTATCTAAATACATAATAAATATTTTTATCTACAATTTACTAGTTAAAAAAAGGGGGGATACGCAAGCCGGGTTTCCCTCCATCGATACGATCTGATCTGAACAAAATTCCATTTTCAAAGTTCCGGCAATCTATTCTCCTGGGCACCCCGCCGTCGCCGTCGTCAAATGTTCCGCAACCTGCGCTCGCGGCGGCGTCCGCGATACGGAGCTCAGCTCTGTGCCGTGGCTGCTGCCATTCTCCTCCTCCTATCCGTCTCCCTCCTCTATACCCGACTCAACTTCTTCCACTCCCACCAGCCGCATTCCTATACCAGTCACTACGACGCCGTTTCGCTCAACAACCCCCTTGTCGACGACCTCGCTGACCCCGATTTCCGCTCCTCCTCCTCCGATGACCGCATCGACGAGTTTGATGACGCCATTCAGCTCAACTCCAACGACGAAGAAAATTCCGAGCCCGAAGAGGAAGACGGGGAGGAGAATAGTCAGAATTCGAGAGCCTCGTCGAAGACATACTTTTACGACCATCAAATCGGCGTCGTTAGGAGGGCCTTTAACAAGCGGTCGATTGAGGAATGGGAAGATTACGTCAACTTCGAATCGAGCTTAAAATTAGGGTTTGGGTATGGGACTGATGAGTCCAAGGAGGCGATTGGATCGGATGATTTGCCAGTAGATGAGAAGATGAGGAAGAAATTGAGTGAAGTAAGAAGCATTGAAGATGCATTGTTGTTGAAGGGCTCGCCACTGAGAGAGGGTTGGGGAGACTGGTTCGATAAGAAGAGTGAGTTCTTGAGGAAAGATCGCATGTTTCGATCGAATTTGGAAAGCTTGAACCCAAATAATAATCCAATGTTGCAGGATCCTGATGGGGTTGGTCTCACTGGATTGAGTCGAGGGGATAAGGTTGTGCTCAAAGGATTGATGAATGAATTTAAAAAAGTTCCATTCTTGGTGAAAAAGCCACTATCGATCACAGATTCAGAGAAATCCAGATCAGCAGAAAATAATGTTTTGGGTACACATAACATGGAAACTATAGAAAAGAATGATGTGAGGATGAAAACCTTGCAATCTGACTCAGAATCAGTGAAAAGGAAAGGTGATGTTGCGATTAATGGAAGGGATATTGAAGTCAACCAAGGGAGAAGTGAAATCATTAGAGCTGAGAGGAGAAGTTTAAAAGACAATGCTAATAATCAATTACATATTGAAAGAGTTGGGGGTGATAATGTTGGGCGTTTAGCAAATAAGAACACCGAGGAGACAGAGGTGAATGGGGGAAGTGATGTGAAAATTATGGAGAAAAATAGTGTGCTGAGAAGAGAGGTGAATAAACCAGTATATGCTGATGGGAAGAGATGGGGTTATTTTCCAGGTTTACAACCAAGGCTGTCCTTTATGAATTTTATGGATTTGTTTTTCAGGAAAGGAAAATGCAATATGAGGGTTTTTATGGTGTGGAATTCACCGCCATGGATGTTTAGTGTTCGTCATCAGAGGGGACTGGAGAGCCTTCTATACCATCATCCAGAAGCTTGTGTGGTGGTGTTCTCGGAGACAATTGAGCTCAATTTCTTCAGTGGTTTTGTGAAAGAAGGGTATGTCGTGCTACTTCCATTTACTAACATCAATGTATAGAAACTGACTTCCATTATCAACTTGGTTGTTTTATTTTATTTTATTTTTTAATTAAAGTATCTGTTGCTTTCTGGGAAGATATCAAAATTTTATTTTTCAGTTTATTGAATACATGGTTTGCCCTTTGCCTACACACTTACTTTTTCATGCTTTACAGTATTTGTTGTGCTGTTGGCATGGTTTTTGGATAACAGCTTTCATTGATTGCTTCACAGGTTCAAAGTAGCTGTCGTTATGCCCAATCTTGATGAGCTACTGAAAGATACACCAACACATATATTTGCCTCAGTCTGGCATGAGTGGAAGAAGACAAAATATTATCCTACTCATTATAGTGAGCTCATCAGGCTTGCTGCTCTCTACAAGTAAAGAATCTTTATCTTCTATAGTAATCAATTTTGGCTTAATATGCAGTTACGTGGCATTTATTTTAGTCATCTAACCAGTTAGTTTCTGTTTTGGTGCTCTCACATTTGTTTTAAATGAGGATTAAGTATCAAAGAGCCATGAAAACTCAAATTTGAAAAGGAAAAGTATGTATCCAGTAGGGTCAGGCAGGAAAGTTTATTCTATGTAAATTGTTAGCAATGTGTAGGGAGCTTATCAAAATACATATGGGTATAATAATTTTAAGTTAGAACCAAAGAGTGATTATGTTCTGAATCAAGGAGAAAACTAAGGTCACCATTGATGTAAAACAATATTATCACTTATTGGAGAGATTAAAAGTACAACCATGAAACCTTTCAAAAAAAAAAGTACAACCATGAAAGCTTTTCCTGAATTGCATCTTGTGGCTTGTCAAAAGTATTGCTAAACTTTTGCAGTTCCATATGTGCATTTGTTCCATCGTGGTCCAGTTTAATTATTTTTGTGATGGTTAACTATTGGATTCTTGTGCTAGAAGTGAATCATATATCCAAAGTCACCACAGGCTTATTTATAAAAATTCAAAACATACAAATCCTACAATGCTTTACAATTAATTGTGCTCTGGATATGTAGAAATTAAAACTTGAAAGATCCAGTTTCTCATTGGTAAAAGGCTAAGTCATAAGAAGTGTAGCTAACTGCAAACTTTGAAAAATACTTGATAGATGTTTCATTGAACATTTTCAGTAATACCTTTGAAGTGGTGAAAGATCATGCTAAACAAGAAAAAAAAGAAGAAGAGGAAGGAACCACACTTTTTTTATCTATTATTTATTTATTTTCTGGTGGAGTTGTTAATTTGTTGTTTCTTTTGCTTATTTTACATGTAAATATGTAATATCAATTTATTGTTAAAGTAACCCATCCAATGATTATTTCTGCAAAAATGTCATTGTTCATTTTTGTGCAAGATTCTGTCAACTGAATAATAATCAGTTGAAAATTTTGAAAATAGATCCATTTCATGGCTTTAACAGTCTTGCATTTCTTTTGCTCCTTTACCACTACAGGTATGGTGGAGTCTATCTTGACTCTGACATCATAGTGTTGAACCGACTTTCTTCACTTAATAATACTGTTGGCATGGATGAAGGGATGGATGGAAACACTTTGAGTGGTGCTGTGATGGCATTCAGAAAGCATAGGTACTTTAGATATTCAGTTTCTCGTTTTTTGGAGCTTACTGCCATTAGCTGATTTATCAAAAATTAGGAGCAAATTTTAAATGCAGTACCTTTTAACCCTTTTTATTACTCTGTACTTCTTATCAAGGTTTTCATTTATTTTGTTGTACATCTTTTCAGTCCCTTTATAATGGAGTGTTTGAATGAGTTCTATTCATCATATGATGACTCACAATTGAGGTGGAATGGAGCCGAGCTTTTGACAAGAGTTGCTGGTAACTTTTCAAGTAATGATAATGTCTCCAACAAAAATATGGAGCTTAGATTGCAACCATCCTTTCTTTTCTTCCCAATAAGTGATGGCAATATTCTAAGGTATGACTTCAATCTTCCTCTTCTCTTCCCCTCACTCTTCGCGTGCAAGTCTCTTGCCCCACAATCTATAATCCTATTTTCTACAAAGTTGAATGACAAATTTTATGTGGAGTATTGTAATACAAAAGCTGCCTTTGGTTATAAATAAGTCATGTAGTATTTTCAATATGAAAAAAAAATGCAAGGGAAAATGCTACCCGCTCCTATAATTACTACTCCCTATTAGCTACTTCCGAATTAAAAAAGAAAAACTATTTATTTTCATGAATTACTAGTGAATTGGCTAACCCAACACCGAGTTAATAAGGAATCTACGTATCCAATAAAAAAATGACACGTCAGGGAGTGACTAATAGGGAGGGGTAACTGTAAGGGTCTCTAGCATGGTCACAATAAAAATAGCTGCTTTAATAGTATTGCTGTCGCTATAAATTGATATTACTTCCATATTCCCTGCATGCATTTTTATGGCATTCCAAATTATAAAAATGCAACGAAACATAATGGAAGACATTAAATATGATTCTTTCATACATATGATTAAACCCCTATTATGTATGACCCTCAACTTGCACAACTCTTTTAAGCTTCTTCACAAAGTTTTCTGAAACTGTTGTGATTGTACCGAAAAATGATGTTTTTAGTTGGCCATGTAGGACATGAGCACATTGTCAGTGCCAGTGAGGTCTTGTGATATCAATTCATTAGTAATCTGCTTTGGTGACTGCTGTTTTTATGCACACGCGTAAAAGAAACATAACTAATGTTGTCTACTCCTACCCACTATCTTGTTTTCTGCCAGATACTTAACTGCACCAGTTACAGATAGTGAAAGATCTGAACAAGATGCTCTCTTTAAAAAGATCCTTCATCAGTCTCTCACATTTCACTTGTGGAATAGCATAACCTCAGCCACTGTTCCAGAGCCTAACAGCCTTGTCGCCCGGATTCTAAATCATCACTGTCTTCACTGCTCCGAAGAATTGTAGTATACACAGTAAGCGTTCATGGCAGAATGGCTTCGTTGAATGCTTCTATACTTGCTCCGCTAAATTCTTAGTAAACAGAAACATTACGAGCTGGTTGATTAACGCATTATGCTGTACAGTCGAAATCGCCCTTGGATTTTGGCATGTCTTTGCTAAGGTGATGACATCTTGAGTTCCAAGTAGCTTTGTGAGAAATGTGAAGCTTCAAATGGATGAAGGTTGTAATAGAATATTTTTTTTTTGGTGGCAAGTCAAGTCTTGTAAAGTAAAAATTATTTATATATATATTTTTTGAAGAAATAGAGTTCGGCTTATATAAAGATGATTGAAATTAACCATCTTAGTTGGTGTGAGTGGCTGTGTACTCTCGTTTCTCAAAGAGGTCGGGAGTCTGGCTGCGAATAAGGATTAGTCTAAATATAGTATGAGTTTAAAGGTGTCTTCTGCAGTTATGATTTGTTCAAGACATTGTGGTATAACAAAAAAGAAGAGATGATTGAAATTAAAGGGAAAATATTTACAAATATTCTAGTCCATGGCATTGGGGCCAAAACATCTTTTCTTGATAGGGTTCCAAACCCATTGAACAAGAAACCTTCTTCCATTAACTCCATGCAAGTTAAACCCATTCCCCCAAGAATCCTTATACACCTCTCCGACATACCCGCCGCCGGCGCCGCTTCCGTACACACCCAAGCACAAGTCAGCAATTTCCGTCGGCGCCGACGGGTCATCTCCGGCGTACCACGCATTCACCAGCGGATTACTCGAGACCTCCGCGAGCTCGTGAGCCAACACACTAATCATCCCGTCCGTCGCCGCGTCCCCGTTCGGCGCCCTCATTAGCTCGCTCCCGCCGTTGGGCGGCCGCCCGGAATACTCCGGCCAAGCAAAAGGGTACGCGCACATGCCCGGACACTGGGCCCCACTGTACCCCACCCACGCGTACGGCACCGTCACGCCGGCGACGGAGGCGAACGTGAAATAGTGGAACCCACAAACCGCCCGGCAAAAATCTTGGACTTCGACGTCGTGTGACGTCAGCACCAGGTACACCCCGCTCCGGTAATTCATCGGCGCGCCGGCGGACGCGACGGCGGTCTTTATCACGCGCTGCATCGACAGCCGGCTGAGGAACTTGCCGTGGGAGTATCCGAAATCGAAATACTCGCCGGCGACGGCGACGTCGCCGGTGACATTCCCGCCGGTTTGATCACTGTAAAGGCGGACGGTGCGCCACCAATCGGCGACGGAAGGGTGAGGGGTGTTTGAAGAGGGAGAGAGTGAACGGAGAAAGTCTCTGACGGTGGCTTGGTGGCCGGGATTCCAAGAACCGTACCATATTATATAGAGATTGATCGGAGAAGCAAGAACCGGACCCATATGGTATTCGAGATTAACAAGGTCGGATGAGCCTTCGTAGTTATTGGCTTCATAGGAAGGCCTTGAGAGGGCTAGCAATGAGAAATGTAAGAAACATAGTAAGAGAAAATGGAAATTAAAATAATGGAGCTTTTGCATTGTCTCTCTCTCTATCTAAGTATCTGATTGTAAGTATCATGTATATATATATAGAGGGTGGTTGGTACTAAAGAGTTGGTGGGACAATGTTAAATGATGTTTGTTGGCTTGTTGCCGGTATTCATATATACAAAATTCTACTCCTTATTTATTATGAAATAATTTTATTTTTTTCCCTAAACTTATCTCTCTCAATACCCTACCACGGGGTTCGATCTTGAGCCAATATAGCCTCCATTGAGGCTCGAATCTACAGCTCTCATGTAAGGTGTAATCAGGTGTCACTAGACCACAATGTCTTTGACAATCCACTGTTCTATTTTATTTAATTCTAAAATATCTTTTAGATTCCTATCATAATATTGAACTATAGTAAATGTTCACACTTTCATGTAAAGAATCTTTTATATATATATATATATATATATATATATATATATATATATATCTTTTCAATTTGACAAACAATCTTCATTGCCGCTATTTAATTTAGTTAACTATTTGTAAATAATTTTTTTTTTGTAAATAAATTAATCTCATAGTAAATTAATTAATCAAATAAAAATATATTATCATATCATATGTTAAACAAATTTGGTGCAATTAAGCATTATCCATTGGAGAGTTGGCAGTGGGCGGAAGTTATGGGATGATTGATAGTTTGTTGGAGTGATTCTTCTAAACTTTACTTTTCATCATTGTTTACATAACTTTTTAATTATATTGATTAGTAGTGTGACCATATGCATGTTCCATCTTTAATTTCTTCTTTATTATTCATCTTAATTAATTGCATCTGTTTGATGTGTATTACACAATTCCTTCTCCGTAACCAACTACCTTAGCTTTCTGTTTATTTTGTGCCACCCCCAGACAACGTTTGTTTGTATTAGGTTTTTAGGGTGGATTAAAAATCTCCTCATTATATTATATTAATTATATATTATATACCCATGTGTATGGAAGAATATGGATCTCTTTCAACTTAACATCTCGGACTTGAACCTTGAGAATACAACTACTTTAAAAACCTACCCTAACAGAGAGTGCTTTGTCACTTTTGAGATCCTACTCGACATGAACATGATTAGTCTCTGTGTGTGATTGATAGTTGACTGATTAAGGAAACCTATAGTCAGAAAAAAGAATTATATACACCGTGACTATCAAAATAATATCATATTGGCCACGTTTATCTAGGGAACAAAATCGAGTGGCGAATGGGTAGACTAAACATGCTGTTGATTAGGCGGCCCGAGGGATTGATCCGTTAGTGAAGGAGGTCCTTGGGTTGTTAATGGATGCCATCCCGGGGATCTCCCAGAGTCGTAGGCTTCATGGTTCGGATTAGTTGGGATCTCCCCCTCCCATTGAAGGAAAAATAATATCACGTACTACTTATGGAACATGTATCACTTTAAAGTTATAAAAATTGTCAATCATAAGGGTATTTTCGTCCTTTTTAACTTAAGATCCCAATTTGAACATGAATAAAGAGATTTAAACACCAAAATTAATCCCAATTCACAGTTCTCCCTCTCATCTATCCTACCTTAATTGAGGAAGAGAACTACAAGGAGGAGAACTGCGAATTGAAACGATCTTACAGGTTAAATCCCATAATTCATACATTTTAAATCTTAGAGACTCCTTTTGATTGGATTCATTCCTTGCTTTTCGTTGATATTATATTTTAGGCGTTCTTTTCGCCAATATTTGGTTAACCACTATTCTCCTTTCTCTTGCATCTAAAAAAATCTCACCAAGAGAATGACTATTGGCGATTATTGCATCTAAATTATTATGCAGTGGTCCATTGACCAACAACTAACAAACTTATGACAACTTTGAAACTTTTGTCTGATATTGCATGTTCTCCTCGTCGATGGTAGTAAGTTGTAACAAATCATTTGGCCTAAACTAAAGCCATAAAAGGTGGTAAAAATTGGGGCAATTTAGAGTGTGGTCAAAATCAAAAGTGTAAAATCATATGATGTTGTCAAACAAGTATGTGATATATTATATATATACATATTTTCTCTTCTCATGCAATTCGTTTCAATGACTTTGACAATTTACTTGTCGGCCATGATGAAAATGTCACATTCACACTATGATAATGACACTTCAAAGATATTGTATTAATTATATTATATTCGAGAAATGAAGATTTTTGCCCCCTTGTAATTTGCATTTTACACGGTGCACTTTTGATTATAAGGAGCTCCTCTCACTTTGAAAAGTTATTCTCGCACTGTCGTTGGTGAGACTCGATCCTGATCTTTAATTTCTTCTTAAATTTCACCCAGGTAACCAATCGAGCTGCTCACACTGAGAACAACTTAGTGAAAATACTTAAGTGGGTTGGTGGAGCATTTTCTTCTCCATTACTAACAGGTTCTCTAAGTTAGTCGCTATCGAACTTTTGGTATAGATTCCAGAGCACATGGACATGGGCCTTCAATCATTTTTCTATGGTGGAAAGTTCATTGGAGGCATCTAACACCATACAAGTAATTAAGAGAAATGATTTATAACCTAATTAATGGCTTTTTGGAGTGTTTGATTTATGGCTTTGAATTTTATAAATGGCAATCAATTTTAATTTATCTTTATAGTGTTTGATGATTTTGAAATTTTTGGGGCTATCAATAGCAATGAATTGAAACCCAAAACCCTAATAATTTCAAAGAAAGTTTATAATACTGAATAATAAAATGCGTACTATTATAAATAGAAAATGTAATGATATTTTTATAAATAAATATAAAATAATAGTATTATTTTTAGTGTTTACAATAATCCTTTTTGTTTTTAGTTTGTGACTGAGACATTAGACAATAAGATGAGTGGGTTTTGGAATTAAAGTAAATATGCCATTTTATTGTAAGAGTTACTCAAGGTGAAAATTAACATACTTTCTTATAAAAAGTTCGGATGCAAAAGTACACCGTGCAAATTACAAAATGCATCAAATGATATGTAAAAGTGCACTAAAAAAATGTTTGAACTTTAATTTAAAAGTGTTCAACGCAAAACTACAAAGTGAATCATATCCAATCTTCATTTGCGTTTTTACAAATCATAGGGGCATGTTCTTGAGTGCATTTTTGCACATCATTGAAATCCTCTAATGCACTTGGTACTTTGTGTAGTGCACATTTACACTTTTTACAGAAATGCATGTTTTTATCTGATCCATTTCCTATTATTATAACTATAAGATACTCTTAATTGAAGATATTAATTTGAATACGCAACATATTATAAGTCAAAATATAATGTTTGTTACTTGGTATTAGTTATCACATATTTTGAAATAATATCACTCTATTGTTCATACTTCATACTATTAGTCAATATTTTTATTATTAAACATATAGTAAAATTTTTCATCACTTCATTCTTAGCTACATCGATCCATGGGTTTTGCTTTGATCGATTCCCTTTAATTTCTTTTCTTACCCCCAAACACCGTTTGCTCCTCTTATAATTGGCTCTTTATTATAGTGCAAACAAAAATGGAAGAGCAGTGCCATCACATTTCTTTGGACTCACCTTATTCCCCTCGAAGACGATCATTATTGCATGGATCATGGTTCAGTTGTGTGGACCATAAATAAAAAATACATTTTTAATATACTGAAAATATTCCTAAAAAAAATACTGAAAATACATTATTTTTGTACATAAAGTACATTATTTTAGAATAATGTACATTATTCTAAAATACATTATTTTATATATACAATAAAATAATGTATTTCGAGTACAAAAATAATATACTTTTAATATAATAAAAATGTATATTATATTCATGGTCTACACAACTACGTGGATCATGGTCCACACAATAATTTGCCCCTTGAAGAGTAGCAGGGTACGTGGTTCACGGGCTAGCCGACCTTATCCCCGCTAAGCCTCAACGGCCATGGTAGGCCGGCTTGTCAATTTTTTGTTTTAAACATTTAATTTAATTAAAAACAAATTTAAAAAGCTAATAATTTGATAATAAAATTGTTTAGATAATTTAAACAAATATTAATATAAAATTTTGAAGTCTAAATAATTCAAAATAAAATTAGTACTAATGATGGGAATATTCCCTGATCTAGTTTATCTAAATGTATCGCATACCTTTCCGTATCTGGGTGGGTTGCCAAGAGGAATTATTCTGGACTATTTACCGACCTTAGAGTCAACCGACCCAATTTGGCCTAAATGGTCGACAGACCGAGCAATGGCTTAGTTAGGATAAGTATTTTCTCACCTTCTGGGTCACCCCGACCCATCTTATGTCGGGACAAACCACACGACTCCGACCTCCACTTAGAAAGCTAAGTCTCATTCTCTTAGTCAAACTCGATTGCAACAGGAACGATCGAGGGTCTTAGGAACCTTAGTACACGTGGAGGAATCAGCAGGGCCTCCGACCTTCCCTTGTGCATGGGTCACATGTGTTGCTTGCACATGCCGAGCCTTCAACATTTGTTCCTTTTATTCTCCAATAAATACAACATTAAATGTTAGATGAGAATTTTGACATTTGTCACACACCTATATCAAACTCAGTAACTTAAACCAACAAAGATACGATTCAAAGGTCCATATACATCCAATCGGTCATTTATACGTATATGTATGAACGACAATATTAAGTATTAACCACATCAATTAAAATAAAAAAAAAAACTCAAAATGCTAAAAATTAAAAAAAAAATTTATTTATTTTTTATATTATTAACATCTCTAGCCTGCGTAGTCCATCCCGCCAAAGCCCGGTTCTTGACCTCTTGGAGATCCTCTATATTCTCATGCCACTTCCTACTTTATTAGGTAGTGGGGCAGGCTGATTTAGGGGATAATAAGTTTATTTTGATAACTCTAGTTTTAAATTGACCTATAGAGGTGATAAGAGTGCTGGTTTGGAATGTAGCAAATTATTATACCATGAATCATGTTGGTAGACGATTAATAAATATTCATTTTTAGTATATTATATGCTAAATAGCATACTAAAAATGAATGTATCAAAATATAATTGATGGGATATGAGCCCTCCAAAGATCGAGAAAGTAATGATGGCAGACGAAACAGCAGGAAGCCTGAAAGAAGACACTGAGCCGATCAGAAAGGAGAGATCAAACGAATGAAGAAGGTGGAATCACGATCGGGGGCGATACGGAGTAACGTGAGTAGTTAGGCCAATCAAGAAGTGGTGAGACCAATCAAGAAGTGGTAAGACCGTAAATTAATAAAGAGTTAGTGGTAAATTGGTAATGATGAGAAGAATCGTTGGAGGAGATAACCATTTCCCGGCGATCCTTTGCATTATCTCATACTTTATTCATTGAAATATTGAACGAGTCAAAAGAAGAAAAAATGAAAAAAAAAAATAAAAATCTTGCGTGTTTAACAAAATAGTATATTATTTAAAAAAAAAAAAAAACAAAATAGTATATTAGTATTCCGTAGTACAGTAATTAGAAACAACTACACAAAATTACGGAGTATTTTATAAATAATGTATGGGCCATGGGGAAACAGTAAAACACAGGTGGGGTTACAGGGGTATAAAGGGGTTTTCACTTTCCATCACGGGGGCTGATGAGACGCGATGCAGACGGAGAGGGCAACCTGGGCTTGACGGCACTGGTGGCGCTTCAGGGCGGTGCCGCCGCTGGAACAGAGGCTGCGGACGGCGTCCGACTCGTCGGGACAAGCCTCCGCCACAAGACACTGGGCCAGCGATCGGTTCAGGTGGCGGCACGCTATATCGCGGTCCAGGCTCCCCCGTATTCGGCGGTGGCAATCTGTTAAGGATTTGAATAGCCGATCGCATTTGTTTAGGTTAAATCCGCTGGGCGGCGATGCTGAGCCAGAGCCACCGACTGCGAACGACATGGCGAATTGGGAGAATTTTAACACTTTCTGTTCTAATGCTCCAAACAAGACATACATTCACCAGATCCTTCTTCAGCTTTCCCTTTTATTTTTATTTTTATTTTTTCTTTTGCAATTTTATATTCAGTATCCGAATTAATACCTACTGATAATTTTATCTAATTGAGTCCTGTTTGAATGAATGACTGAATCTAAAAAAGTGAGTATAGTCGAGGATTAAATTAAATATTAGTATAAATTTTTTTGAAATAAATTATTTATACTAATATTTCTTTCTTTCAAATATTAGTATAAATGAAATTATTTTAATAAAGAACTTAATTTTGAATAAAAAATGTCAATATTGCTTCCATTGAGGCTGACATGCCATTTAAAACAGTCACTACATACCACTTGACCACAAAGTCATTGACAAGTTAAAATCTAATTGAATCGAAAAAACCATTGAATAATAACTCTACTAATAATAACCTTTTGTTATACTAAACTAATAAAAATATACAATCTTTAAAGATTTTTTTTTTTTTTTTTTTTTTAAAAAAAAAAAGTAAATTCACGAACACATTAAATGGAAAAGGAAAACAAAAAAAATGTGTAAACTTTGCGGGATATTTCCTTGCATAAACCAATATAAAGGATTCATAATAATGGCTATACAGAATTGAAGCACAATACAATCAATCGCATTCAGCAGCATAATACTGAATAAAATGTCTGCAATTTCCCTATCAGAGATCATTTACAGACTCTTAATTAAACTGCTGAAATATCATCACATATCACACTCCAATGCAGTTATGGTGGATGGATGCAATATGCATACAGGTACCTACCTACTTTCCTTCCAAATAATGCTTCTCATGCATATTATACATCTTACGCGATTTACAGAATAACATGCGGGATTTGGGAGGACGAGGATGAGAATGCAGTTCCATCTCCAAAAAAATTCGGTTGAGAAAACAAGAAATCATGCCTGGGGTTCATTATGCTTCCTTCGTTTCGGCCCAGGTTCCCCCAGCTGCAGAGACACAGAAATTTGATCGTCCCCCATCGCGTTTCTGATCACGCAGAGGTTGATCCGTTCGGTGCTTTCCCCTTGTTTCGTCCGGCAAAATAGGGACGTGGCGGAGCCATTTTGGTGCTCGACGCAGGATGCTGATTCACTTTCTCCGCGGGGAATGTGGAATTCTTTGTGCCTGCCCAGATGAAGGTCACCGTCAATGGGAACTTGTTGGATGTTTAGATTAAGCGGCTCGAAGTTTACTTCGGCTTTCTCTTTCGAAGGAAATCGCGCTGTGAATGAAGAATTGCCAACGATAGAACCAATTCCACCTTGCGATGCACCCGTCTGATCTTTTAATGCAGCTATTTTGATCAACGGGAAAAAAATTCAGAAAAAAACGAAACGGTAAAATGAGGCAAACACAGCAGAAATGAAACAGAAAAATCTACTTAAAGGTGAGATTGGTTTAACAGCCTTAGTTCCAGAAACCAATAATTTTATGAGCCTATAAAGGAATCAAATGTTATCCAAACAAATAAAAAATTAAATACCTTAAAAGTACTTTATATTTTAGTTAAAAGATAAGGGATATTAAATTGAAAAGTTCATCAATCATAACCAATCACATCACTAAAAAAAGGACGAGGGATACAGACCTTGAAGACCTTCATCGGATGTTATGAGATCGAGTTCCAAGAGATCGAGGAGGCGGCCCAAGTCCACTCCACTCGTCCAATTTTCAGGAGGTTGACCAGCTTTCAGTTTTAGCCGCCCTCGATTAGCTGTTCCGCCCCAGATGATTCCAACGGGTTGTGGCTTCTCTCCGTTTTTGCGAGTTAAAAGAATGAGACTACCACTATCGCCTTCTAGATCAAACGTCTGTTGGTTCTCACCAACAACGAGGAAGTCGGTGAAGAAACATATTTCTTTCTCATCGTTGTATTCTAGGGCATATGCCATTACGGTCCCGGTAGTCAAACCTGAGCTCCTTCCAACTTTCACCACTTGCCGGCCAATGAGGCTGGCAATGGGAGACTGCAAGTCAATTTTATAGACGTCGCCAATTTCACCTACGCCTCTCACAGACGTAGTTACGTTGGACATGTCAAAATCTTCGGCAAAAGGAATAAAAGCTCCATCTGCTCGAACATATGTTTCTGTGGAACACAAGATTGGAATGGACATGCATGAATATCAAGACCTCATCAGAAAACCTAATTTTTTTTTAAACGTTAAGTCATCCAGGCAATCAATGAACCCGGTAAGAATAAAAAAACCCATTCAAATGATTCCAGATGTATTCTAATCTTATTATCCTGAACTATACAAACTTCTAACGAGATTCTTCACCCACTTAAAGCCAATTTTGCAGGGTTCATGTATCACAAAGCAGATCGTCTTGAAAAGTTGCAGCTTTATACTCCGGGATTACAGAACTACTCCAAATCTTGAAATTAAGACAGATCAGAAAGTGTTGCTTTCTTATTATGTTCACTAATCACAGGTTGGAGGGCGATAGATTTTCTATTTAGGATGCGGTGGAAAACAAATCATTTTTCAAAACCTCAAATTAGACACTTCTACTGAATCTAATTTTGAGGTCACTTTCTAATTATACATTGACACTTCACAATCAAGATTCAAGAGACAACTTCTTAGCAATTGACACGAAGATGGGTAGTGAGAAAGATCCAACTTTGAGTGGTTAAAGTTATGAGATTAAGAAGAGAAGAGAAATTAAAGAATGGGCACAGTTAGTAGGGCATTTAACAAATTGGTTCACAAGGGGATTATTGAATGCCATTCCTAAAACTAGGACTTTCTCTCCTAAAATAAGGGAGATCCCTTCTATCCCAAAATTTAAAATTTAAACTTTGGGAATTCCTTTACCTGGATTTTTTCCGGCAAAGATTCCGTACCAAAGATCATCAGTTATAAATGAGGTTGCTCTCTCCACAGCACCCAAATACACGCTGGGTCCAAGGTTTGGCGGCAAGGGATGAAACATTTTCTGGCTCGGATAATCCAAATTGACAGCAACATGGCGATTAGTAAGAAAACCAACTTGGCGGCTTCCTGTCTGGCTTCTTACAATAGCACCCAAGGTTCCATAAGTCTCTTGATTTGCCACCTAGCAGCGTATACAACATCAGGTTTATCAAGACAACAGTTGGGGAATATAAATCAAAACAAATCCCCCGACGGAAGACAATAACTATGCAAAGCAATTACCTGGGACCCAGAACCAATGCATGAATCGCTTCCACGCAGGCAATCAGCAAGTTCTGTGTACAATTGTTCCTTTGGTGTTGCTGCAGGTGCACCATAGTATGAGAATTCAACAACGTCAATATCACACCATATGCCCCCTGGTCCCTACTCAAATAAGTATTAAATATACTCAACCCTCAAAGCATACACAAAGGATGGATTATTTCAACTCTTTTTAACACACACAAAATAAAATTCTATATGCATTCTAATGTTATCTAATCTACTGAGGCTAAATCCACATGAAACAAGGGGTATCCATATAATATATAGTTAACATTGTTAAGAGTCTCACGTTGAAAATATAAGAGAGAATATATGGATTTATAAGGCCATAGGTTAGATTAGCTAATTGATTAGATTCGTCTTATAGTGTGATTTGGCCACATTGGCCCAGTCTTAGATTATAACATGGTATCAGAGCCTTCACGATCCACTTTGTGTTCACCTGGTGTCTTTTTTAGTGCGGTTTGGCCAATGTGCATTATAGCCCAGTTGAGTGATCTTAGTTCAATCTTAGATTATAATTTATAAGAATGAAAACCTTGATTCATCAGCGCTATTTTAAAAAAACGCAATCGTGTTATTATAGTAGTATTACAAAAGCAGAGACAGAACCAGATAGCTTGTACCTGAAGGGCAGCTGGTAGACATTGAAGACGACTGAGCCATTGTCTATGGAGTTTTCTGGCAACAAAGACGAGAATAGCAGGTATATCAGTCAAAACGCCCTTCCTGATGCGAAATCCAACCGCAGTGCCAAGACTAAACTGGCGTAACATATTGCTATGAAATGCCCTGATGGTCATAAGTTCAAGCAAGGTTGAAGCTCGCTGCCCCGACGGAAGCCTCCCAAAAGTCTCCGGTAAAACCCCCTTCTGAAGGTTTCCAAAGTAATTCTCTCTGTCCTCGGCAACATCTAACCTGCTGGGCCACGAAAAGTAAGCTGCATTGCTCTCATAGAGTTGACCACCCGAGGCAAAAATTTGTAGCGGTGGAGAGCTCGATGAAGACATGTTCAGCTGATTGCAACAATTTCTCTCCAGATCCAACAATGTTTCCTCTGATTGCTTAGATCTAGAGTTGAACCTTAAATCAATCCCCGCCCTGTCCATCTTCTAGAAGCAACAAAACTTTATATTAGAACAACAAAACAGAATATCATTCCTTCTATAGCTCATGATTTTACTTCTTAAACGATAACACCACTCATAATAATGCTTGACAAAGAAAATTACATCTTATAAATGATCCAGAAAAACCAATCCTGAACATCATAATACAATGAAGATAGATTACACAATATAATTGGTTCTCACCATATGCAATCAAGAAGATGCACCAGGAATTCACAGAAACAGAACTTCTGGTCTCCATTCAGTAAAATTGGAGCCTTTACCCATTGCTAAGAATCCAAGAAACATAGTTGAACAAAAGCAGCAATGTCCAAGAACTAATAAATACAGCTCCTTCAGGGGAGATTCAAGTGAGAAAAATGTGCACTGGCAAATGAATGGGGCCCCGGATTGGACAAACTACAAATGAAGGTATGCCCAAGTACTGGATATTCTGAAATAAAAAAGACAAGAAAGGCAACTGTTATACAAATCAATATAGATATATAAAAAAAATAAAAACAAAGAAAAAAACAAGGGAGCAATTCAGAGGCTTTCACAGTTTAAAGTTTAAACACAAACATAAATAACACTCCGTAAATAACCAGCAAAACTATGAACTGAACAAAACCCAAATTAGAAATCAGAGAATTAAAAACTCTAAAAAGCTCACCAGTCAGCAATGGAGTTCAATCCCATCATACCCACACTAGCAATACTACGAACTATGCAAAATTCATAACCCAAATCCCATAAAAATTGAATCTTTGAACAAAATTCAGCGGAAAACTCACCAGTCGGCAATGGAGTTGTTGAGAGCTCCCCAGAGATTTTCATGCCCTAAGCAGGCAGGGATGGAGCTGTCAAGAAGACCCATTTGATCAATCAGTGAAAAATGGGTCTCTCGATCGTTAGGCCCATTATTGGCGGTCGGCAGTGAATCAAGAAACAGCCATTTTATATATGATTAAAAAAGTTTCTGTTAAGGATTTTGCCAGTGGTCTATTCTCCGGATCTTCTATAGTAGTTTCATAATAATAAAATAATTTCTTCCATAATTAATTGCGTTTTCTATGTCTAATTTTCTTTTTTTACTTCTCCAAAAAAAAAAAAAAAAAAGTCTAATTTTCTTTTTTCTTTCCCCCTTTTGGTCTCACTTTCCAGTCTCGGCCCCTCATATTTGTCACTCAGAAATCAGAATATGAGTGAGTGATAACTACTGCACCCACATAATAACCTTTTGATATGAGCACTTAGCTCAAAGGTTCGAAATGGTAAAATTTGAAGTTAAATTTTTTAAAAAATATTTTAATTTAATTAAATGTAGATAGGATTATACATTTAATATTTATTCTAGACAAGGGGAGTAGTGACAAAAAATTATTATTTTTGGATTGGTAAATTGTGAAGAGTTGTGGGTCCAATCATTTAATTTGTGAGGTGATAAGGTGATTGACTTTTCTACTCTGATGCATTGCCAGCTTTTTTGTCGATATTTGTATATCACTGTTTTTAAATTTATGCTGACCGTGATTGTTCAATGTTCATTAAGATTTTGTACTTGAGAATTTTGATATCCCAAAGTTTTTAGATGGATAAATAGGTTAAGAAAATATGTATTAATAGATATTGCATTGTAATAGGTTAAGTAGTATACGAAAAGAAAAATAAAATTTTAGAGTGAGTAATAGTATACTTATTTTTATTTATTTATTCATTTTTACTTCTTGCTGAGATGTTATATTTTGATTTTTTTTAAATTGGTTTATCTCGTTGTTTCAATCTATGGTCCATAATGCTATCATTGCTATGTGGACCATGGTCCATGATTGATATGCATGGTTTCCTAGAGTGTGTTTGGAAACTTGAAATTTTCTGGACCCAATGTTTAGTAAAGAGTGAAAAATGTGAGTCAAAGAAAATAAGTGTTTGATCAAAGGAAAATACTATCATTTTCTTGGAAAATAATTCCCTCTCTCTTTTGGGAAGCCATTTTCCAATTTTCACACTACCACGGTCACCACCATCACCACTACCACCAATCCGCCACCACACCACCACCCCCACTATCGTGGCCTCCACCACCATTGCAACCGCCCCCACCACCGCTACCACACCACCATCGCCACCACACCACCACTACCATTTATATTATTATTGTTATTGTTGTTGTTATATTCTAAACAAAACAATTAAAATGTCTAATTATACAATTCTGTTCATTTTCTATAAAAAAAAATCTATTCATTTTCTAAAAAATGAACGAAACACACTAATTTTTTTTTTTTCTAAAATACAACAAAACACTAAAAATTAAAATGACTCATTCTCTAGAAAACATTTTTTAGAAACCATTTTCATCATTTTCAAACCCACCCTTACCTACTCTCACATTCTTCAAATTTGCTCACACTCTTCAAATCACGAGTATTTAAAGAATGAAAAAGTATGGTTAACCATTCAATTTGGGTCAAAAAGTGAAGCAATGAGTCAATGACCCTTTACACTACTTTTTTTTTTGTTTTTTTTTTTTTGTTTCAAATCTCATTTTAGACTTCTAGTTTAATTAATAGTGGTTGGTCTAGTCCTCAACGATTGTGTTAACCTCGTTAGTCAATTTAGATCTTGGACTATTTCTTTTGTTCGAAGGTCTGTCAGCTAGCTTGCCCATGTTCTTATTAAGGCGGTTGGTGATCAATCTAGTCTTGTGTGTTGGGATTCGTCTCCCCCTTTGTGCATTTTGCATCTTCAATTCTTTATTAATATATTTCTTTGGTTATTAAAAAAAAAAACGTAAATTCTAGCTTTAGTCTTCCATAATAATGATATCTCCATATTTAATTCAATCAGTTTAATTGGACCACTTTACATTTTTTATTTCAATTTTTTTTTGCTATACTTAGAACTAGGAAGTAAACCTAGCAACAAGAAAATAAAAATAAAACTACAAATGGTATGATTAAATTTGGCAACAAAAAAAAATTGAAACAAAAAAATACCATGTGCTAAATTTAACCAGTATAACTACATGTGTCGTACAGTCAAAAACTAAAATTGAAATTAACTCTAGCTTAGTATTAATATATAAAATTTATATACTTAAAAACTATATTCAGATTAAAGTATTTCAATTCTAAACACGAAAAAAAATGTCATTTATAATGTATTTTAAAAACCAAAGAAAAAAGAACCATTAGTTTATATAATTGATTATAAACAACATAAAATATGATAAAGAAAGCATTATATGTTGGGGAGAACTTACACAAATTGGTCATGCAATTAATTTGATAATCACGTACAATGTTTCAAATTCGACTCTTTATAGAAGTTGACGATTAACTTTCTTGGATTGAGACAGTTAACTATGCCAACCATATCCGTTTTACTTATACTTTTAACATAACTATAAATTATTATTTCACTAATAGATCAACTACTACTTTTACTGTCTTTTTTTTTTTTTTGTCCCCAATTAGTGAAAGATTATTACTAGAGTATGAAACATTTTTCATTAGCAATAGCATTGATAGAAAAGTAGATCAGAGGGTAAAAACAGGCCCCATACTTATTTGCTCCCCCAAAGGTTGCACTACACAATCATTCATCAAGTAATTCATATACCACTTGTCAGCATTTGGGGGTGGGGGCCTTATCTGTACTCTTTCATATGTATGCTCTCAAAATGCCATCTATCTTGATATTTTTTCATTTCTGCGCTGTGATGACAAGAAATTGGCCACCCAATATTGCATTCTGGACCTTTTTGATCATGCCAAGGAAAAGGCAAAAGAGCTGCGGCATTATCATATTTTCTTAAATCAATGGATGTAACCACACCTTTTTTAGTTTATGGTGGTAAGTACCATTGTACCATACAAGTTGCAGCTTTAATTTGTTTGTATTTTTCTTGAAATTCTTCTATAATGTTATGATGGAACCCATTTCTTCTTTGATATTTGATGGGGTTATATGGGCAAGCATGTTTGTTTTAATTTCCTCACCATAACGGGCTCCCCAGCTGACTTTTTAAGTGTTTGACGACCCTCCGAAGCGTCTAACAATCTCATCTCTCAGCAGTAACTCTACGAGCATCATATATCACCAAATCCAATCCAATCAATACGTCTCACTCAACTCAATATAAATGTGCAGTGGCACGACCAACCTGATCGATCACCTAGTGTTTTGATGTCACATGCTATCCAATGACGAATTCTTGTCATATATCCCAAGGGGTATATCCTATAAAGGGCAGCACACAACTAGTGTGAGGATGTCAGATGTTGTTCAATGACGAATTCTGCCATATGTCCCAAGGAGTATCATATCTTAGTGTGAGGATGTCAGATGTTGTTAAATGTCTATTCTAATGAGGGGTGCTCGCTAGCGCTAGCGAGCACCCCTCATTAGAAGAGACATTTAAACTTGGGACTTTCTTAGTATTCTTGTTAGGTTTCCGACCTAGGCACCTAGCTTTGAAGCGTCGTAGTAAGTATACTAAGAAAATCATTCATCAATATAATCTTTTTATTTACTAGCTTTTGTATTACTCATTAGCATAATCCACCCTCATCATATAACACCCTAACATAAAATTTCAGACCTAAAATCTCAACTATGACAATATAATGAACCTTGATATCAACTCAGCCACTGCACATAAGTTTCGACAATGCAATAAATGCTAATTGACAAAATAAATATTAATTAAAACACATAATAAACGTGAGCCAAAGTCAACAACATCATTACATATGTACCTAATAAGAAGAAAATTAAAGATTGTAGTGATGTTATTGGCACATGCAATGAATTGTAAATGACTAAATCCTGCACAAATGGCATTAATAATTTTCACATCATTCAGCATGCTATCAATGGTGGAGGGGGAGGAAATTGAAGGAAAGTAGTGATAATGGGAAAAGCCATTATGCTATATTTCGAGGCTTTTCCCCCTTGTCCCCCTCTAACTTGCTCTCATTTTGTCTGAACATATGCTTAGCAGCTAGACCAGGGTGGTAACCCGGGGAGCTTGAATTACAATGGACTCATTCATCCTTAACTAAAAGTCAATGATTCGATTCTCAGCATTGGGTATGAAACAATGTTAAATAATCTCATGTCAGTTTTAGTTTTCAGCAAGGGGTTACACAATACCATGGTCACCAGTACAAATACTGTTACACCCATCATTCAGTTAACTGCTCTGATACCATTTAAGAATATAATAGAGGTGGAAAAACTGATGATTCTATTCATATATCACAACCCTCTATATACAGGAAGAAGGTGGTAACAACTAGCTATCTATGTGCAGAATAAGGTTAGCCTAAGAATTTAAATATAATACAAGATGAATAAACAATATTAACCAGTAATAATACTATTCCTTAATAACAAATGTTCGACGATGAAAATTCTGGGTACACGAAAAAAATAGAAAAATTGAAGAGGTTATTGTGTGTTCTCCCCTCACAGCTCTGTCATATCACCTTATCCCAACGCAATGCAATGCAAGCAGCATTTAATTGCCACTGTCTTTTCATTATCGTTATGTATCTTTCAATCATCAAATCATCATCCCTGTGGCCTGCCTGCCTGTGCTTCCCAACAGACGTGTAATGCCACATAAATATTGCCAAATGTATTGGGTGCACTGTTGCTTATATATATGCTTATTTATAAATTTAATAAATGACACTCTTATCGTTTTCTCCTCATATTGTAACAGTAGATGCTGTATTGTAGGTCACAGTGTCCTTAATACAAACATATATTCACCGCTAGGTCTACCCTATACATGTCTCCCAATAGAATTATTGACCATATACCCAATAATTAACATGAAAGTTTAATTTTAACAAATCGATGATAACTTTTTGAATAAGTAATATTTAATTTTTACTTATCTTGAAAGGGTGAAAAGGAGGTGTTTGGTAAATGATGAATCCGTCAATTTTTGCCATATTTAATTAATTTTACACTATGCTAAAAGAGTGTTTGTGCTCAATTTGATTGGTTAAGTTTATATGTGAAGTTTTTAAAATATATTGTAATTTATGTGCCTAAAAAATACACATATAATATGATATAAAGATATGCAATAAGCAAATGTCTAGCATCTGTGTTCAATTGAGTTATCATAATTTATATATTCTCAAATGCTCTATCAGACTGGAACATATGTGACCCTTGAGGTTGAGGATTCAATCTTTTGGGAAGAAAGATATCATGTCGTATTGTAAGAGTTTGCATGCAATATTCATTACTCATATTTCGAATATATTCAAGCATATACACTAGCTAGGCAAGTAATTAAAGATGTAGACATGTAGTAATTCGATCATAATTAACATGCATGCTAACGCTTTATCTACCAAATATATAAAAATATTTTGTAAAAAAAGAAATTCAGTTTGATTCTCTTAAATATGCTAATAATTAAATTCAAATGTTTCAAACGAGAATCAAAACATACAAAAGGAAAAGTGATATAAACCTTATTAATTAGTGATCATCTTCATCATCAAAAGAGAAGAGTACGTCTATTCGGGTTAAATTTGAAATAATCTTATAATGATAAAGATACAGGATGTTGTATTTTTAAAAAATCAAAAACAAAAAAAAAAAAAAAAGAAAGAAAGGAGTACGCCCGTCTGATTTTTGACAGGGGCAAATTATGCTATGACCCGGTTCCACCTTATAAGGTAACCCAAATTCATGTTCACAATTTAAAAATTTTATATTCATAATTTTATAATTCTATGTTCACAAATTTAGAATTCTATATTCACAATTTTAAATCTCAATATACAAAATTATATTACTCAATATTTACAATTTTTGAACTATATATTCACAATTTTGTTATATAGATTCAAAAATTGTGTTATACTATTGAATATAGAGTTCTGAAATTTTGAACATAGAGTTCAAAAATTGTTAACATAAAAGTATTTTCAAAAACTGTGAACATAGAGTACTAAAATTGTGAACATAAAATTCTAAAATTATGAACATATAATATTAAAATTGTGAACATAAACCTGGGTCCACTTTGCAAGGTGTACCTGAGTCCATGGCACAACAATTGTTGGACAGGGGCAAATTATTACATGGACCATGATCCACACAGCTGTGTAGACCAAAAATAAAAAGTACATTATTTTTGTACTGAAGGTACATTATTTTTGTACTGTAAGTACAATAATGTACTTACAGTACAAAAATAATGTACCTTCAGTACAAAAATAATGTACTTTTTATTTTTGGTCTACACAGCTGTGTGGATCATGGTCCATGCAATAATTATTGTTCTATAGGGGTATGGAGTTAAAAACATTGTGAGTGCTTTGTTAAGTAATGGGCTAATTGGGAAGTTGGGCCCAAGATGTGATATTTGTAATACTCTTCTCCCACAAAAATTTTTAATACTCATATATATGACTGCATGAACATCACTAAATATGTGATTAAATATCTATCTACTAATATAATAAATAATAATAATAAATATAATAAGAGCCAATGTTAGTAGAGTTATAACAGAAATAAAAATTATGTTGGTCTAAAGTTATTATGTGAATAATGTGAATTGATAATTTGTACATTTTGATTTATTATTTATACAATGATAAGAAATTTCTAGAGTTACCATCTTTTACTTTTTACTTTTCCATTTATATAAAAACTTTAGTAATAGAATATTTCATTAACTATTTATTATTGTTAACTTACTCATTGCAAAATATTTTTAACTTTTTTTTTACAATGGAAAATTCACTAATTTAGATCAGAACAAAGTACATTTGAAAGAAAGGAAGGAGGGGAGACATCCATTCTTTACGACCAACTATGAATAAACCTTCCCAAACAAATAAATGAGCAGCTCTATTCGTAGACTGTTTAGCAAAAACAAAGCTAACATTTCAGGGTGAGCAAAAATCGTCCAACCCGACATAATCAACCGACCTGCTACTCGATACAGTGAGAACCGATCCGGTCCGATCCGAATTCCTCAAAACTGACCCAAGAAAGCTGTTACATAGGCTAGTTTTGTGTATTCGGGTAGGGTAACCCTAATAGAATAATTAAATATTGATAGAGTAATATAAAAATTTTAAATTTAATTTAGATTTTTCATAAACAACTATTTATATATAGATTTTATGGAAGATAACACTTTTATTCTATCATTTTTCTTTAGTTATAAATCTAATTCATCATCTCTTTTAATTTTAAGAAATTAAATTTAATCCAATCCTGTAATAATTAAATACAACAACCATTTGAAACTTGGGATTGTATTAGGTACTCATTAGTATAATACACTATATGTGTATATTTGTATGAACGTACTCCCACTTAATGTGGGAGTGTTAACCGGGACACCGGGTGCCACTAGACCACAAGGTCATTGGCACAGTGATTTGTCTTTGAACGCAAATGTTTGAACTTTTGTTAAGTACAATTTTTTTAAAAGTTCAAATGCAAAAATGTAATAAAATTACTGAACTCAAAAAATAAAATTTACTATAGAACAAGTAAATTTTATGTAATTATACGAAAATGACATGTATTGTCCAAATTAATTTCAAGTTACCTAATTTACGTACAGTGGCGGTTATTTAATTATACTTTTTAAAAGAATTTAGTGATTTAATTATATTTTCGTTGTAATTCAATAGCCAATTTAATCATTTTTTCTATTTTGGTTTTAAAAAATTGTTTATATTATCCACAACTTGGATTGGACCAAAATATTAACGGAACTGGAATTCTGCTTTGGAGAATTGGATTCGATCTGTGCATTACCTTTTATTTTGATTTTGATAAATATTTATGCATATATGATGTTCATATTGTCCC
>CP025651.1:4816136-4867962 GCA_003576665.1 Ipomoea trifida | reverse complement strand
AAAAAAAAAAAAAAAAAAAAAAACAAAGAATAGAAAAGGAATATGAGTATGCCTAATAAATATTCACTAATAATCTAACATAATAAAAGGTAATGCAGAATCCAATTCTCCAAAGAAGGCAAATACGACGACGTTTAGAGTGTTACCCTAATCCCCCAAGGCCTACATTATAATTCTAGTCATTTAATGCCCTAAACTGTTGGATGTATATGTTCTATAAGGTAATATTGTATATTGTATATTTTGGGAGGAAAGGTAATATTGTATATTTTGGACAGTTTATTCATTATAAATACTATAATAAATTTATTTATTATAGTATTTTGATTCACACACACATATGTGTATGCACGCGCGTGCGCTCTCAATACTTTTTATTTTTTTTAAGAAAAAAGTAGTATTTATTTTGAAAATAGTTAAAATTAAAATAATGACGAAAATTTAGAATGATTTTTTTTTTTACGTGAAGATGCATAAAGAAATATTAGATTTTAGTGAAAAAAAATAACAAAATGATGTGTAGTTTTTGTAAATAATATTATCATCAGAGAAAAAAAATTAAATAAAGTTAGTATATTGTTTATGTGTCATGATAAAATTAAAATTTTAAGTTAGACTTTAACCTGGATATATAAGAATTAAAATTTGCCAGAGCACAACTGGCACCGAATTTGAATTAATCTTATCATGGTGAGAATGTGAAATAGCAAAGGTAAAAACAACAACAACAACAACAACAACAATAATAATAATAATAATAATAATAATAATAATAATAATAATAATTATTATTATTATTATTATAACTAAACCATACTTTATTAATTTATAATGTGTTTATAAACTGTGAAGCTTAATTGCCTTACGAATTGGCGGCTATAAAAAAGCAAAATTGGGAGAGTGGGATAGAAGAGTTGAGGAGGAGAAGATGGGGTCAGGGTATTCAACAGATATGGAAGAGCGAGAAGAAGGCAGAACAATTATGGGTGATGATGAAGGAGGAAGAAGGAAGAGCAGCACAGAAGTGGATGATGGTTTCCCCCATAATTATGAGGCAATTCTGAGAGATGCAGACGATTTTGTTGATCGATCCTCCAAACAGAAGCTGTTTGAGCAGTTGTATGCTGGAGTTTTCTTGAATCAAAAGAAGAAAGTAAGTGTGATATGCGATATATATGCGATGCTTCAGATCAGATTTTACTTACTTTTTTTTTTTTTTACTTGCAATGATATGATGAATGTAAAAGGTGGATTCTTTAATACACGCAGAAGTACTGGGTGGATAGAAGGTGGAGAAAGAATTGTTTCATATTGTTTGCCAGAGATCTATCTATTACCTGGGGAGAAGACAATCGTTACTGGCATTGGCCGTTGCACCAAGAATCGAGGTAACCATCAAATTGAAATTGCCTTATTTTTCACTCTCTGATAGATTGCCTTCCTTATTCAGTACTGAGTTTGGCCCGGTCCTGGCCGGACCAGGACTTTTTTTTTATAGGTTTAACCTCTAAACTTGAGGGTTCCTCAGCCTTAATCCTAGTGATTGTGAGTTAAGATAAATCATATTCTGAGGGCAGGACTTCCTCTACCAAATAGAGGTGGCCACAAGCTAGTTCAAGGTTGAACCAGCCTTGAATCGATATGGAAAAAAAGCGGGCTTGGGCCAATCTTAGCCCAGACCTGAACGGGCTTATTATAAAGGGTCATAGGTTTAGTTCCTATTAAAAAAGTCCGGAGTCCAGCTCGAAATCGGCCCAAGCTCGAACAAAATCTAGCATGAACTTTATAAATTATAATACACTTTATAATATTTATAAGTTATCAAATAATATTGCAAGTCTAATAAAAATGTTGAATAGTACAAGTTCAAATGTTATTAAAGTATTTTAAATTTTTAATTTTATAAAAAATCATATTAATTTTTTATTTTGAGATTAATGGTTAAAATATTATTTTAAACAAAAATATTAACTTTGAAAAGCGCGTGTGAGTATGTATATATATGTGTACGTGTGTGTATATTAATTAGCATTATTATATCAAAAGTTTGGAGTAGTTTAAGAAATAAGAATTTCCGTTGTTAATAATTATGAGATCAATGGTTTAAATTTCATTTCAAACAATTTATAAATATTTTATATAAAAAAAAATTATGCACATAGCCCAAGACGGCAAGACTGGTCCACAAGAACGAGGCTTGGGACCGGCCTGATTAGTGCTAACCTAGGGCCAAGGCCTGGCATGTGACCAGCTCAGGCTCGGGATTTGGCCACCTCTACTACCACTGACCGTTTGGGTTAGCCTAGGACCTTTCTCTTTTCATTTTATTTTATTTTTTAAAACTAATTAAATTTTAGATAACTTTTAAAAATTAATTTATTATTATTTTTTTTTGTTTAAACTAAGTTCCCATGAAAACTTGGAAAATGTTTTTGAGAATTTTTCAGAAAATATTTTAATTTTTTATTTTTTATTTGATTTATTTTCTTTAAAAAATGAACATATTGTTTGTTATAAAATAATAATAATAATAATAATAATAATAATAATAATAATAATAATAATAATAATAATAATATAAGTGGTGGTGGTGGTTTGGTGATAATAAAACACTGAAACTAGTTTGCAAAGATATGAGAGTTAAGAGTGAGAGAGACGGAAAAATAAGAATGTGAAAAATGTCTCTTGACTAAAAATCTAGAGTAGACATTTTACGTTAAATTGAATTTTTTCTCGTTGATCAAACTATTTTCTTTTGACTTTTTTTTTTTTGAATATCCAAATATGAAAGAATTTAAAAGTTAATTTTTTTAAAATCATTTTTTAGATTTTCAAACAGACCTAGGTGCAAGATTTATTTCCAACTAAATCACCTCTACTCCTCAACCACGGGTAATAAACTATGTAAATTACTAGTTTACTTTTGATATACAGAAAAAGTTTTAAAAAATTAAAACAATTTTAATGAAATCAAACTCAACGGTCTCCCTCCGCTTCCCTCTTGACAATTTCAATCAGTCTTTGACTCTCTTTTCTAAGTCTTTTTCATCTTTCCCTTGCGGTACTTGTTTGTTATCGGTCTCTCACATGTATTTAGCCTTGGACGGAATTCACCGCCCGATTGGTGCATTTTTTTCTTTTTAAAAAAAGTATTATAATATAGTATGGAAAAAGCATTGGTTTTGCCAAACACCTTGGGCTCAGATAACATGTAGTGATTTTTCAATATGGGAGGTCAAGAGATTCAGTCTCAGTGGAGGCGCAGTGACTCATGTGCTTCATCAAATTGAGAAAGTATAAATGAACAAACACTACAATATAATAGGGTCAGTTGTCTTCTTAAAAAAATATATTGGTTTTAGTTTTGCTTTGGAGGTTTGGGTTAGAGTTAATTCCAGCAATGGTCATCCGACTATGTTGATTTTCCAAAATTAGTCCCCGACTTTTAATTTGGACAATTTAGGTCCCTTGACTTTCAAATTCTTTCCAATGTTGGTCCTTTCGTCAAATTTTGGTTAAATTGAGGTCAAATAAAGGGGTAAAATTGTCCGTTCACTTGCATACTCGGATTTCTTCTGTCATATACGCTATATATATGAATATAATATCAATCAAATAGACATCGAATGAGATTATATGCCTTCGATTGAGACTTCGACTGAGATTATATTTATATATATAACGTATAGGATAGGAGAAATACGAGTAATAATACACTAAACATGTGAACGGGCAATTTTACCCCTTCATTTGACCTCAATTTAACCAAAATTTGACGAAAGGACCAACATTGGAAAGAATTTGAAAGTCAATGGACCTAAATTGTCCAAATTAAAAGTCGGGGACTAATTTTGGAAAATCAACATAGTCGGAGGACCATTGCTGGAATTAACTCGTTTGGGTTATAACTCCTCCTTTTCATTTGTAATGTCTTAGTGAAACGGAACTCGAGTTCGTCTTAGATCTGAAACTAAGTTAAAATAAAAAGCGTCATAGTAGATAGAGGAGAATGGCTGGGAAGAAGCAGATTGACCAAATCAATTTCTATGGTAGCTTGACATTTGACAATGAAGAGAAATATAGTCAGGCCCGGTCTTACTCTCGTATATGGCTAGGTTCAAATGGGAATAATTTTTTGTAAAAAGTGAAGATGGATCTCAACTGTCCATTAGGGTTTATGAATGGTTGAGAATTTTATTTAAAACAAAATATATGTGATATGATCCATTTTATAATTATTGAAAACATCAAAGTTTGTAATATTTATAAAACTATCACCGCCTATTTCCCCATATTTTTTTTACATACCAACCTTCACTCATTGATATACTCAAAATAGATGGATTAGATTAATCTTCACTTATTTATACATACACCTCAAAATTCTAACTACAAAACTGTTAGGGGCATTTGGTTCACATAATGTTAGATTATGTAAAGAAATGCTAGATTCCTTGAAAAAGTTAATTACATAGTTTGAACCATGAGGATCTTTTGTTCCGCACACAAACACAACCTTAATTATCTTATATAACTTGAACCAAACATTCGCTAAAGTTTACTGCTTTAAATTTCAGTGAAATGAGTGTTCCAGTGGCAGAACTGCTTAACATTTGCTGGCTAGAAATCCATGGAAGATTTGATGTATCTAAACTTTCGCCGGAAACAAGATATGAGGTCATATTTGTAGTGATGCTGAAAGATCCGGCATACGGATGGCATATTCCGGTGAACGTGAGGCTCATTCTGCCGGATGGCAGCCGACAGGAGCGTAAAGAAAATCTAATGGAAAAGGCAAGAGGGAAATGGATAGAAATCCAGGCAGGAGAGTTTGATACGTGGTCCATGGCAAAGAATGGAGAGATTGAGTTCTCTATTTACGAATATGAAGGTAGTGTTTGGAAGAGGGGTTTAGTCATTAAAAATGTTGTTATCAGGGCAAAGGCTTAAGATAGTTACTCTATTTTGTAGACTTGGTTTCTTACGAGGGATGTGAGTACTAATATATATGTCAAAATTAAAACAAAGAAAGTTACCATTATATTTATATTGTTGATGTAGCTAGGTTTACGGTCTTATTTTATAACTAATCAAATATTGTATATTGCATAATTAAATAAACTAATAATTTACCAGTGTGATTCACAGATTTATTTTTTTTAAAGAACAATTTGAATAAATCTATACTTAACCACAGTTTATTTTCAATCGTAAGTGTTTTGGAATATTTAATCTCCCTTTTGTATAAATATTATAATTTTCATCATAAGAAACTTTTTCTGGATACAGTCTCAAGTAACATATGGCAAAACCGAAAAAAGAGAACAAGTTCTTACAAGAAAACTAAAAATCAATATCAAGCCTTACATATGAAAATATCTAACAGGTCATATCAATTTTTATTTTTTATTTTTAAATAAATGGGGTAGCATTTCATAATTATCCTATCACTAATTTTACTTTGCATTTTGGAACACTATTTAACTTTTCAGATTTTTATAGAAATGCACATTATGTTGTTACAAAATGCATGATTAAGTATTACAAAATGTAAATTTAGTATTAAAAATTTGCACTTTGCGAAATGCAAAAATGCAATGCACTTAGGGTTGGATTTCATTGTTTATGATTGAAATGCTTGGTTTTCTTCGGTTTAGGGGTTCACTTTTTATTGCTTAGAGTATAACATTTACGTACGATTTAGGTTTAAAATTTAGTTTTTCATTTATTTTTAAAAGTTATCCAGAAATGCACATTATGTTGTTACAAAGTGTAGAATATGTTGTTCAAAGTTGCACAATAAAATTGACGATAATTACAAAAATGTTACAACATTTTTTTTTAATTTGATATGACCGTCCGATTTTTACAAATATAAGACTAAGATTGATTTTTAATTTTTTCTTGTGGATGCGATACTCCTCATGGGATTTTAAGCCAATATGGAAAGTGTATTTATGATAATAATATACGATGTTGATATGATGTTGGGTTATCAACTAACTTGGATGTTATTAACTCTTCTTAATTAGAGTTATTATAAGTTCTTTTAAAGGACCACAAGAGGTAAACCAATCTAGGTTACCCATAGCTGACTCGTTCAAACTCAAAGGTTTGAAGATCGAATCTCCAATCTCTCGGCGGTAGATAGAACACTCTTACCACATGAGCTGTCCTTATCGGACAGAGTTATTATAAATTAAATGGGAGCAATGGAGGTTCCCTCTGATCTAGTGCGCCAATGAGGCCAAATGAAATTGCAAGCTTTTCGTTGTACTTGTGCACGTTTAAGGCGGCGGCGTACTTGAAATTGATGTCAGTTGTAAATTGAGTCATCGCTTTTTCACAATATTCTTTTTTGTCTTCTTAAAGCTAATGTCGAATATTAGAATGACAACATTAGCAAGCAAGTCTTGCACATTTAAACTTTTGTCCCATTTTTATTAATAATAATAAATTTAAATATTAGTATCTTATGTTATCGATGGGTCAATTTTGGTGTAATTGAATAGTCAAATCTTCAATTTGGTAGAAATATTAATTGAGAATTCATTTTGATATCTCAAAATAGTAAAATGAATATTTCTGTATTACCTCAGAAAAATTTTGGAAAGGTGAAGGCACTCTACCCATATGGGAGGGATGGATTTGAGTCTCAGTGGATACGATATTGGTTATTTGTGTTTCATTTTATTAAGAAAATAGTTATAAACAAATACTACATTGTAACAGAGTCAATAGTACTAAAAAAAAAAAAAATTTAAGTAGAGTCTAAAAGAATTTTATTATATCTAATCAATCAATACATATTATGTGACAAGAATATATATGTTTAACAAAGTATAAGTACCATTATTCACTCGAAATCCGGGAAAATTCACGAAACAATCAAAGATTTCTCCTTATTGCCACACAGCACAATGGGCAATCAAATACATACATCCATGATTTTATCTTAAAAAATTTAAGAGGAAATTTTATTAGGTGATTCACTGCCTGTTTTGTGGTTGCTGTTACCAGAAAATTCCCTAACAAATGCCTTGTGAATCTTAAGCCCACCTTTCCACCTCCCCGACCAAACCTCGTACAGCCCGAAATAAACCTTGTCGTTATCGGAGCCGTCCTCCGGCGGCGCCACGACCAACGGGGTTTCCGGGATCTTGAATATTCCTTTGTTGTTGTTCGCTAAGTTCATCTTTGTCCATATCGGCTTTTTCCCTCTTTTCCCCATAATATACACCGGCGAGTTGCTCCACCCGAAAGCGTCCGGCGTTAACGACACTTCGAACCCAACCTCGTATTTCTTCCCTTTCATCTCCGGTCTAAGCTTGATCGAACCGGTCACTTCTAGCCAGCATACTTGTATTAGCTCTGCTACTGCACTATCCCTGTTAAACATAAATGTGCAGTCTAACTATCAGTTCAGATTTTAAATTAAACGAAATATATCAGTTCAGATTTTTAATTTCTCTTGATTATCCCGAGAATATGTAAGAATGAGAAATTTTTTGTCTTCAAACCCCGAGGTAGAGGAAAAACAATGGGGGAGAATCAAGGTCGAGACGGGGAACATGTCTCTGTATATTTTCAGTCTCGTTGTCATTTCTAATATGATATAAAGATTTATATTAATATGTATGTATATACTCACGGGTTTTTCCAGTAACGCTGATCATTTCCCCAGATGATACTAAGAGCACCAGGAGGAACTGTGACGTCATCCTTTCCATTTTTGTCCTGCAATCAACCATGGATTCATGAAATTAAGGGTGAAAATTATAACATAAAATAGCCATGAAAATTAGAATAACAGGCAAGAGATTAGGGTTGAAAATTAGAATGTTAACTCCACTTTACCTTTCCGTACTTGATTAAAGCAAGGTTTCCGTCCGAGTGGGGATTGGTTGAACTCATTTGGAGCGGATCGGAGTTGAAAATCTCTGCTAATGTAATGTATAAAGAATATAATGAATGTGTGAAAATGAATGAATTTTGAATACTTTGCTTGGCCAAGTCCCCATATATATAGAGATCGAGAAAGGTTTCTGTTCACCTAAGTCACTCGAATATGAAGTTAAATATTCAAACTTTATTATATGTATGCAACAATACTCATGAAAAAGTTGCCGCGATTATACCTAACATAAACATGTCTTGTTTATATTAATATTTTTTTGAGTGACGAGAGAAACCCTCAAGAGTGTGCACCTACTGGGTAAATGCTTGTATTAATCTTACTCTTTATTCCCTTAAGATACCTATGTAGCATGAAAACGTTTTTTTTTTTTATTTTTTTTTATTTTTAAGTTACAATGATAACAATTGACAAAAAAATTAAACAAATTTTTACACCCAATTACATGCTCAATTATTTTTTGTTTAGGTATAAATAAGCTTTGATTAATTTAGTGTTGAATTATTATTTTACTTTTATAATTTATAATTTTAAATAATATTTTTAATGTAATTTCTTAAATGTAAAATTTTTTCACAATAATATAAAATAAAAAATTACAAATAAATAAATAAATTATAAATAACCTTAAATTAAACCTCGATAACAAAAGCACATAGAATGAAATGGAAAGAATAATAAACTCTAATTAACAATAACAATTATGACAAATAAATAATAAAATTAGAATACCAAAAATGAGATTACGGGGTTGACAATTATTCATTTCTTTATTAAGGGAATAAAATTCCAATTTCGAGTGGTGATGAAGGGGAAAGGAATATTGAGTAATGAATTATACTCACACGTTAAGCACCCGAAAGTTTTTTTTTGTTTTTGTTTTAAAAAATGTTTTTGTTCACACGCTAAGTATATATTCGATTGCTATTTGATACAATGAACGGTAACCGACATATATAAATAGGTGCATAAAGCCCCAAGTGTAATTGGTTGCAGCTGGCTAATAGCCTAATACACTTGTCAAAGCCGTTATGCCTTTCACATGTGGAAATTTAGGCTTTGAGCGTTAATCGGAAGGTTCTAAAGTAGGGCTGCGTAATACAACGTTATAAATGGGAATTTTTAGTCTATTCATAAGTTAAAAAATTGTTATGCCTTTCACATGTGATAATTTTGGAGGCTTTGAGCATTAATGGATAGGTTCTAAAATAGGGTTACGTAATACAACGTTATAAATGAGAATTTTTATTTCTTAAAGTCTATTCATGAAATTAAGCCAGAGACCTTGTGGTTTTGTGGCACCCGGTTTATACTCCCACATGGAAGGGAGTAGGTTCGGGTCTCCATGGAGGCGACTATTAACTTTTTGTGATTCATTAGGTTGATCGAGGAAGTAGCCAGCCCTGTTGAAGCTTGACAAATTTTATCGGTAGTATAGTACTGAAAAATATTGAATATATATGTGTCTGTAGTAATTTTTTTAAAAATGATGTTTAAAGTTAAGCAATGGGATGATGGTAACTATTTGAACAAAAAGCTTTTGTATTGTCGTCCGTGCGTACGTAGGCTTCAACAAATATTTTTAAAAATATTGCCCTTAGGAATCTATTCTCGATAACAATAGATGCCTAAAATATCTATTATATGATTTAAAATCACACAAGTCAACAATACGCCCCATCCATCAAAAAATATATATATATATATTGGGTTTATCGAGTCAAATCCCTACCGCTCAGGAATGAGTTTCAGGCAAACACTCGCCCCATGAACCTACCGGCAAAGGCCCACAAGGATGTAAATCAGCCTAGGTTTCCCATAGCTGGCCGGAATGCCCAAGTTAGCAGGGGGATTCGATCCCTGGCCTCACGACCAGAGTCAAGCCCGCTCTGCCACTTGAACAGCCCTTACGGGCTATATATATATATATATATATATATATATATATATATATATATATATATATATATATATATATATATATATATATATATATACCACTTAGGTGAGAATGTGAGAACCAATCAATATGAATGCACATAATCTACAACACATATGCACACAATTTACTTCAATATAGATAAAAATTAGATTGTGTGCATTCATGTGTAGTAGTTGTAGTTCGCAGGTTCTCAAGGACGGTTCTCACGTAAACGCAAGCATAATCTCGTTAATATGAAAATCACCCTTAAGAACTGTCGACAAATTTGGATTGTCCATCTAATATATCTAATGGTTCAAAATAAGGTAAAAAAGGATGGGGTACGTTTCAAAATATTACAAACTTTAAAATTTCAAAATTTATAATATTTATGAAACTAACACAATTTTATAAATATTTTTTTATTTTTTTATTTTTAACCATTAAATTTACTAAATAGACAACCCAGTGTTATGATCTTTCTTCAATGGATTTAAATAGCAATTGTAGTTGTTGGTGTGAAGTGCTTCAGAAAGAAGAAATACACCATATACATACATTTTGGATCTCATGAAACAAGATCTATAGCAAAATTTAAACTACCGATTATTGACAGTAGCACAATTTAAGCTTCTTGGCAATTAATTTTATCAATTTTTTTGCCCTATGATTTTCAGTAGTCTAAAAAAATCACTGTTGCAAAAATTCCCCACCTAGGTGCTAGGCACCCCTAGACCAAGGCGAATTGCTCTCTAAGTGTCTGCCTAGGTAGACGGCCGCCTAGCGCCTAACTCGACCACCTAGGCCGAATTGGCAGCCGACTCGGCCGAATTCGGCCTAATTAACTCGCCCAACTCAGCAGAGTTAGCCGAATTAACTTGGGTGAGTCAGCCTTGTTAATTTTTTTTTATTATATTTATATATTTTTAAATTTATTTATTTATATAAATAAGAGAAGTCAGATATATATATATATATATATATATATATATATATATATATATATATATATATATATATATATATATGACATACACCCATACACATGCATTATTTTTTGTTTTTATAGGTCACCACCTAGGTACTGCACTACCGCCTAGACTGCATAGGCGCTAGGCGCTAGTCTACCACCCGACTAGCGACTAGCGCCTACTGCAACCATGCAAAAAATTAAAGAAAATGTTTTTTTTTTTTTTTTTTTTTTTTTTTTTTTTTTTTTTTTTTTTTTGCGTTATTTTTCTTTAATTTATTGCACTCTAGTTTGTTTGGATTTTTTTTTTAACCTATTGTCATGTAATATTTGAATAGCGTTTTACATTGTATTAAAAGGATTTGATTTGGTTTTAGGAAGCTTTGATATGGATTTACACTGCATTTTATTTTATTTTTTAAATACTAATAGATATGCACATCCATGTGATCGATGTTTTAAAAACGTAACGATTTCAATACCTTATAGATGTTCAAACATGCTCAAGGGAGAGGTGAGTATAACACAACTTTATGCCGGTAGCCCATCTTTGCCCCTATCGTGATTGCTGCACGACTGTTGCACGGTGATGCCTTTAATTCTTGAGGTTTTTTTTTTTTTTTTTTTTTTTTAATCTCTGATTCATTTTTATTAGAGTAATCACTATTGTGGTTTTTGCTAAGTTTTTGAGGAGATTTTGTGGAAGAGAGAGAATGAGAAGAGAGAATGGTTGAGATCATACTGCAAGAACTTGGTTTTTGTATGTGAAGTTGGCCCCCACGCGCTCACTGGGTGCGTTACCATAGCTTTTTTTTTCCCTCACTCCTTCTCTCCTACTTGACATCTTAAATTTGTGCAAAAAACTGACAATTGAGGATGCTCTTATTCATTTAGTAATTTAAAGCTATGGGAATGAGAAGATGAATAGTTGTGTAGATAACCAGAGAATGGGATTTATATCACTACTCCAAAAATCTAAAACATGTTTGAGACAATATATGAGACAATTAGAACTCATATATGAGTTCTAATTCTTATGCATATTCTTAGAATTACCATGTTTTTATATATAGTTATGTCTATTATGCTATTTCTTGAACGGTTTACATGACAATTGTAATTGTTGGTGTTAAGCACTTTTGAAAGAAGAGATACATCATGTATATTTTGAATCTCAAAAAAAAAAAAAAAACATATAGCAAACCGATCCACATTTCCAAAATTTTAACTTCTTGGTAATTAATTAAAATATATGAGACAGTACACCTTGTGATTGTCGCACGACTATCGCACGGTGATGCCTTCAATCCCCAAGTTCTCTTTTGTCTCTATTTCATGTTCATTATTCGTTTAGTAACGTAAAGTTGTGAGAATGAGATGAGCAGTAGTTGTATAGATAACAAAGGAATGTAATTTATACCACTCCAATTGAAAGTCTAAAACATGCTTGAGACGACATATGAGTTTTAATTTTCGTGTGTAGTTATATCTGTTATCATATTTCTTGAATGGGTTTACATGACAATTGTAATTATTGGTGCTAAGTCTTGTTTTTGAATGAATAGATACACCTCGTTTATGATTTAGTATAGTTTAAGTTTCAATTTTATACTATATTTATGATTTAGTATTACATTTGGTAATATAAGTATTACATTTCATTTTGACCCATTCTTCTCACACAAGTTGTTATTTTTTTTTTATTTTTTTTAATGTTAAGTGCTTTAGAAAGAAGAGATACAACATGCATATTTTGGATCTCATGAAAGATTACCTATTGCAAAATCTAAACTACCCATTGAAAATAGCATAAATTTAGCATGGTAATTAATTTCATTCATTTTTTTTTTGTGTTATATCATTTTAAGTAGTCTCAAAAAATTACAGAAAATGTTATAATTTATTGCATTATTTTTCTTTAATTTATTATGCTCATTTTGGTCTTTTGAAGATTTCATATCATTTTACAATACATTTTTATAAAAGAATAGTAATATACACACCTCGTTGGTTGTTTCAAAAACTATTTCAATTGCGCATATATTTCTAAATTTGCTTAAAGGAGGGTTGCGTACTTCACAATTTTCAGTCGTGCCCCTATCTCTCCCTCTATCATGATTGTCGCACGACTGTCGCACGGTGATGCCTTCAATCCCTAAGTTCTCTTTTGTCTCTATTTCATGTTTATTATTCATTTAGTAACTTAAAGTTGTGAGAATGAGATGAGCAATAGTTGTGTAGATGACAAGGCAATGGAATTCATACCACACCAATTGAAAGTCTAAAACATGCTTGAGACAGCATATGAGTTTTAATTCTCATGTCTATTTTTAGAATTACCAGGTTTCTATAAATAGTTATATATGTTATGCTCTTTCTTGAATGAGTTTACATGACAATTGTAATTGTTGGTGTTAAGTGATTTTGAAAGAATAGATACACCATATATATATATTTTGGATCTCATAAAAGAAGACGTATAGCAAAATTTAAACTATTGATCCATAGTAGCAAAATTTTAGATTCTTTGGTATTTTTTTTTTTAGTGTTCTATCATTTTTTGTAGTCTAAAAAATTAAAGAAAATGTAATCATTATTTATTACATTATTTTCATTTAATTATTACACTCTGATATGCTTTGATTGCTAACGGGCCAGGAGTGGTGAATACTTCACAACTCTTTGTCATCTGCTCATTTGATCTCCTTCTCCATCGTGCTTGCCGCACGAACGTCGCACAGTGATGCATTCAATCTTTAAGTTCTCTTTCTTTTGTTTCTAATTCAGGTGTATTATTCATTTAGCACTTAGCTTAAAGCTATGAGGATGAGATGATGAATAGTTTTTTAAATAGCTAGGGAATTGAGTTTTTACCACTCTAAATGAAAGTCTAAAATAATTTTGATATAACATATGAGTCCCAATTCTTATGCCTATTTTTAGAATTATTACCATGTTTCTATGCATTGTTATGTCTGCTATGCTCTTTCTTCAAAGGATTTACATGACAATTGTAATTGTTGGTGTTAAGTACTTTTAAAAGAATAGATATACCTGAGATCTCATAAAAACATACCTATAGCAAAATCTAAACTACTGGGCAGCTGTACCAAAATTTTAACTTCTTGGTAATTAATTTCATTTTTTTGTTTCTATCATTTTAAGTTATCTCAAAAAATTAATGAAATGTAATACTTTATTGCATTATTGTGCTTTAATTTATTGCACTCTAATATGTTTTCATTTTTGGGGTAGTATCATATATGTAATATTTGAAGTGTTTCTAAATTAAAAAGATTTAGTTTTGTCACGTCTTTCGGGAGGCCAATAGAGTTGTCAATGCTTTAGCTTTAGTGGGCTTGAGTCATCCGTCTTTTACTCTCTATCAACAACCTACATTAATTTACTTCCTTATGGTATTTTGTCCAATAAAATTACAAGACTTACAAAAGATTACATGACATGTGTTATAAGACAGTTTTCCTAATACACACATGCATTGATCTTAAAGTCACATGCATATATTACTGTTCAATGTTAGGTTGGCTTAAGCACTTAAAATGAAGAAATTAATTTGTATTGAAATATGGAAAAAGACCCTTAAGGTGTGGATGAGATGACTAAGGTCTTAAATTTGAACTTTAAAAATACAATTACTTTGTTGACACATTGCCTGCTTTTGTTCAAGTAGCTTTTTTGTATGATCTCCGGGGTTTTGCCGCTCCGCAGGTGTTTAATCCTTAATAAAAGCTTTTTTCATTACAAAAAAAAAAATAAAAATTATTTGGTTTTAGGAATATTTGATGTGGGTTTACAATTTGTATTTTTAAAAAATAATAATCTATACACTTTGTTTTTTCATAAGCGATTTCAATGACTCAAATATTTCAAACACTTGCTCAAGCTAGAGGTGAGTATGGTAGTTCACAACTCTCTATCGTCCGCCAATCTTCTCTGCCATAGTATTTACCGCACGGATGTCGCACGTTGATGTCTTCTATCCCTATATTCTCTTTCTATTGTTTCTAATTCACGTTCATTTTCATTTAGCAACTTAAAGTTATGAGAATGAGACGGTAAATAGTTTACCAAATAGGCATGAAATGAAATTTATACAACTCCAATTGAAAGTCTAAAACATGATTGAAACAGCATATAAGTTCCAATTCTCGTGCATATTCTAAGAATTACAATGTTTTTATGCATAATGATGTCTGTTATGCACTTTCTTGAATAGGTTTACATGGCTATTGTAATTTTTATGTTAAGTGCTTTGGATCGAAGAGATACAACATGCATGTTTTGGATCTCATGAAAGAATACCTATTGTAAAATCTAAACTACCGATTGACAGTAGCACAAATATAGCTTTGGTGATTAATTTCATCATTTTTTTGTGTTCTATCATTTTAAGTACTCTCAAAAAATAAAAGAAAACGTTATAATTTATTGCATTATTGTTATTTAATTTATTACACTCTAATCTGTTTGGATTTTTGACGTACCATATTTGAATGATGTATGTTAAAATTAAAAAGATTTGCTTTGGTTTTAGGAAGATGTGATATGGATTTACAATGTATTTTTAAAAGAAATTACAACAACAATATACACACCTGTTTGCTGTTTTGGAAATGATTTCAATATCTCATATATTTCTAACTTGCTTAGAGGAGGGTTGAGTACTTCACAACTCTCTGTCGTTGCTTATCTCTGTCACCATCATATCGTGATTGTCGAACGACTGTCGCACGATGATACTTTCAATCCTTAAATTTTCTTTCTTTTGTCTATGATTTAAGTTCATTATTCATTTACTAACTTAAAGCTATGAGAATGAAAAAATGTATATTTTTTCTCATAACATGCTTTAAACAACATATATATCTGTTCCAATTTTCCTGCCTATTTTAAGAATAAAAACATTCTATGCATAGCGATATTATTATGCTCTTTCTTCAATGAATTTATTTGATAGTAATAATTATTGTAACTTTTAGTGTTAATTGCTTTGGAATGAAGAGATACACTATGTATATTTTGGATATCTCGAAAGAAAGCATATTGCAAATCTAAACTACTGATTGACAATAGCAATACTTAGCTTGTTCGAGATTTTTTTCATCGTGATTTACATCTTCCCAAATGCTCTGTCCAAACGGGGTGTGGAAGGCCTTTAGGGTTGAGAATTCAACATTTTGGGAGAATACCTTATTGTTGGTAATTAACTCTTTGTGCTTTAGTACTCAAAAAACAAAAGATTTGGTATGAATATGAATTTACATAACTAATAATACATACACCTTATTTTTGTTTTAGAAACGATTTTAATAGCTCAGATATTTTCAAACTTGCTAAAGGGAGTGGTGAGTACTCCACAACTCTCTACTGTCCGCCCATCTCCGCCGCCATCGTGATTGTCGCACGACTATCATCGCACGGTGATGCCTTCAATCCCTAAGTTCTCTTTCTTTTCTCTCTAATTCAAGTTCATTATTCATTTAACAACTTAAAACAATGAGATTGAGAAGATGAATATTTTTTTAGATATAGTTGGGGAGTGGAATTTATGCCACTCAAATTGAAAATCTAAAACATTCTTGAGACAGTGTAGGAGTTTCAATTCTCATGCCTATTTTAAGAATTACCATATTTCGATGCAGTGTTATGTGGTCTGTTATATATGCTCTTTCTTCAAAAAGTAATTGTAATTGTTGGTGTTAAGTGCTTTGGGAAGAAAGGATACACTATATATTTTTTGGATATCATGAAAGAATACCAATAGTAAAATCTAAACTAGCGATCTACAATAGCAAAGTTTTAGCTTCTTGGTGAGTACTTCACAACTCTTTGTTATCCATCCATCTCTGCTACCATCTTGATAGCTGCACGACTGTCGCACGATGATGCCTTCAACCCCTATGTTTTCTCTTTTGTCTCTAATTCAAGTTCATTATTTATTTAGAAGCTTAAAGCTTTGATAATGATAATATATATATATATATATATATATATATATATATATATATATATATATATATATATATATATGAATAGTTTTCAGATAACTAGAGAAAGAAATTTATACCAATCCTATTTTAATGCCTATTCTAAGAATTACAATGTTTTTATGCATAATGATGTTTGTTATGCTCTTTCTTGAATGGGTTTACATGGCAATTGTAATCTTCAGAGAGGCAAGATATAGAATTATACCACTCAGAGTGAAAGTCTAAAAAGGCAACGTATGAGTTCCAATTCTCATGCTTGTTTTAAGAATTACTTGTGTTTGCCTGTTATAAGTGTATGAAACAGGGCTGGATAAATTGATAAATTGCATTGAAACATTCAGTGTGAATGTAAATTCACCACATTCTTTACACAAATTATATTTGACTAGCTCAGTTGATTCGACCGATCATCTTAAAACCTTGCTCCGAATATAGAGGGTTATTGGGAGATCTTAACCGATCAGAGGTCAAAGGTGAGGACTGACAGAGGGACTCGCGATTTACCTCCTCTAGTGGCTCTTGGGCAGGGATTTTGAGGGCACCTGACCTGCTATTTGATTGAACAATCTTTAAAGGCAAGTAAAAGAATGTTTCATACATATCAACATCATATATTAGCTCTGCACTCTGTTAAAACTTTCCAGTCCAGTGATGGGTACATACATTTTCACCCCAGACCTATACCCTTAATTGATTAGCTACAAACATTAAAGCAGAAACCTACAAAGAATTATTCATGATAAAAACACAAAAGAAAAAGCATTTAAATGATAACTTACACCAGCTTTAGGTTCTTGCAGAAGGCTTTTTTGGGAATAACCTTACACCTCCAAGAATAATGGAAATGGATTCTTTGAAAAATGCCAATTAACAAAGTGTCAACAGGTACAATAGATCTCTATGCTCTGAAGCAATTTCAGGTTCTTTAAGCTGTGAATAACCTTCGTTACAAAATATACTGCAGAAGCGAAGCTCTACAAGCAAGAACTTGAAAGGACCCATGAATCATATTAGTGGCAGCCACATGATTCACTTTTGATTTCATAGTAAGTTTGATTAGTACCACACTACCACCTGAAGAGTAAATACATCTCTATCCTACATTTAACCCATTTTCTCAAGAAAATTTGAAAATGGATGTCTGATAACCAACTTAACATTATAGTCTAAATCCTCATTTCAGTATGTATGGAGTCCATACATACATAAAGTTAAAGTCAAAAAATATAACGATAATGCTTACCAGATGTACAGCCACTGTCATAGAGGGAAAGGGTGGCCTGAATAGCAATGTAACATACACCACAGGGGCATTGAATGTCTCAAACAAGAGATTTGCATCATTTTCTCATGATTAGCCTTGGGGTCAAGAGGAGCTTCTGTAAGGCCTGGGTGATCTCCGTAGAAAGGTATGATGCCAGATTTCCTCCTGTCATCCCAGTTGCTCACAATTCCCTCATTCCATGTTCAATAGGTACTTCAGAGTCAAAATACCACATCCCCTATATATATTCTCATATTTTCTGGAAAGGAAATACAACCTATATATACAAGCTGAAGGATGTCCTTTATGCCTATTGACATCCCCTATGCCTATTCAAACACACACCACTGTTCAATATTAACCAAGTATAGTAATTTGAACACAAATATATAAAATATTGATTTTGCCTGATAATGTATGATATAAGGTGATCTGACAAACCTTGCACACCAGAGAGTTGATACAAAATGATGCTAGAAATGAAGAGAAAGTAAGGGATTGTGTTAGATTCAATTTCTAACACAACCACACATGGATTTTTCTGACCTGGCTGCATTCGGAGTAACATCATGCTTAAAATATTCCCTAGAAACTGCAAATCACTTGTACCTCTGATTTCTCATATTAAAATGCAAAAATAAATAAATAAATTTTCAACCAAAATTTTGCAAATCTCAATATTGAGAATTTCAATTGAGGACAAAAGGTATAATTTTTAAATAATTATTAGAAGGAAAAACAAAACAAAAAAAAGGTTAACAGAGTATGCTTTGCGATAGATCCCAAGAAACCATCCAAATTGCGAATCAACATATACAAGATTTCAACAGATGAAAAGGGGGGAATTTTTATCCTGATCTACAGCTTGCAGTTGATAGAGTTTAATGACAAAATGAGAGGATTTTTACCTTTGGATCCCAGATATTGATGTTGCAATTAGCTCTTCTGCAGTGGTTGATAGCGGTGATTATATTGACTTGTCCCATTTCATATTATGCAATAGAATAACTCCTCCAATGAGTCTCTGTATAAAAAACAGAGGATTTCATTAAACACCAGTTAGATTCAAATCAGACTTAAGCCCAAACACCACGTTGTGAGTATTCCATATTTTAAAATAAATACAACAAAATACCACGTTGAACGTCAAAGACCTTGTAGTCTAGTGCACTGGGTGTCCCGGTTTACACTCTCACATGGATGATAGGAATGGCTTTGAGACTCAGTGGAGTGGAGGTAACTGTTGACTCTTTGTACTTCACTACTTTGACAAAGTAGCTATTACATACTCTACAATGTAATAAAGTCAGTAATAGTTAAACAATTAACCAGATTCATGAGAAATACGGAGTAAAATTTTGGAAAGGGTCAAAATTGAAGACAATTAACATAAATTATCAATCCGATAAAGGATGGCTACATCAGTCTATAAATACATTCATATGTGCGTACCCGCGACATGTGTGTGTTTAAATACAAAATACATTATAAATCAAAAGTATAATTTTCATGAACCCTATTATTATATTGTCCCCACTTAAACAAACTCTAACCCCATGCACATTTCTTAATATTCTTAAATTGATCATATAATTACTCCGTCCGTAGCACCCGCATGCATTATGGTTGATGTCTTAGCCGCCACCATCTTCTTGTTGTTGGCAAACACCCCCGCCATGATGAAAGGCCTGATACAAAGGAACCAGCACAGAGCTAAGATGATTTTTAGCCACCACATCAAAGGTATTGCCAACAGTAGATAAACCGCAGAAACTACTAAGCCCATTCCCACCAGTTCCACATTTCTAGCAAAGGTGGGCGTGCATTGTGGAACCAGAATGCCGTTACAGATGAGAGAAGCTCCCATCATGAATGCAACAATGACTAGCTGTTCTACAAAGTGCATATCAGCCCCTTTACTCATTTGGTAGAGACCAAAACAAGAAGCGACAGCTATGAGAAGGAATGCTTTGCCCAGCTCTAGCTTTTGCATCAACCCCATTACCAAGATGTTGTCGGAGTCAGAGGGATCATCGGCGGCGGATCTCTCTACACCGTTTTCTGGGGGGAAGCTTAACATGAACTTCAGTAGGTTCTTCAACATGGAGGAGAAGGCAGCCGCTTTCGTCACGTGCTTTGCTCCCACCATACTTGAAAGCTTGCGAGGTTACGTTTTGGTTGTTTTATGCTCGTATGTTCTTCAGCCATCAAGTTATTATATAAAGGCTTTGAAGCTTTGGTACTGCACACTTATCATTTTAGATGCAATTAAGTTCGCTGATAATGACAGCATTGACTAAGGTCCAACCATAGAAGATTGCATTTGATGAGAAATATTCTAGATTCCCATACCACATTAGGATTTTTAAACTTAGCTTCTTATACAAAACTGTTTAACTATAAGCATCATATACTACTACAAGAAATTTCACATTTAGTGACAATAGAAGTTGTCACCGAAACTACCGATTTTGGTCACTATTGAAATTAGTGACCACTTTTTGAAGTCGTCACCTGTGGTCACTATATCCTCCGTCACTATTGTAGCAGTGACAACTTTTGGAAAGTTGTCACAATTACTCACGACTTTTGTGACGATGTTTACAACACTAAAAGTAGTATTTGAGTGATAACAATAGTGGTCACAATAAATATACAATTTGTGACCAAATATGTTATTACAAAAAATTAATCTAATGACAACTAAAATCGTTGCAATTAATTATTTTATTGTGACAACACTTTAGTCACAATTGTTGTACTTATTTGTGAGAATCATTCTTGACGCAAAAAATGATTATCAGTGACCTAAAAAGGTGTAACAAATAATTACTTTGTTGTGACAACAATCATGGTAACAAATGTTGTATTTATTTGTGACAAAAGAAGTTAACTCTAAAAGCAGCGGATTTGTCACTAAAATACTGAAAAGTAGTGGCGAAATTTGTGTCACTAAAATATGTTGAAATAGTGTCACAATTGTCAATATTAATGGTTTTATAAATGACCATTACTTGGTTACAATTTTTTTCAAATAATATTAGCCTAATGCACACAATATAAAATTACTTATTTTAAAATCTTTTCATAATTAAATGTTTTAATTTAATTATTATCTGGAATAAAATAATTCATTCAATAAATGTTACTCATCAAATTAAAAAATATATATAAAAAGACCCGGCCCATTGTCTAACAAATATATGTTTTAAGAAATACAATATAATCCAAATATTTTTTAAAAAAAAAAATAAAATGGCTTGATTATTCTTCACTTGAGGTAGTTGATGGAGATGCATTGCTTAGCATATTTTGAAACCCTTGATTGCTTGCTAAGTGAGCAAAAATTTGCTTGATTTCAAGCTTGTTTATCTAAAGCTGCTTGTGCTGTTTCTTTGAAGCTTCTATTTCTGCTTAACGAAGAATCTTCTCTTGGGCCTTTGAAGTTATCCCTCAAGACCTAAACCACGTGCATAGCTTGACTTTCTTTTCAATACCAAATTAGAATGCTCAACAAGTGATAGAGGTGCATCTGAAATCTTTTCTTTATTCTTCTCTCCCTCTTCTTGAATTTATTCTACAAGTAAGATAAAATATTAATAATATAATTGACTAAGTTCATTTAAGAAAGGTCACAACATTTATATGACTATAATTTTCATACCATGATTTCCTCTCCATTTGGAACGGACCAAGTTCCATTAGATTTTGTTCTTGATGTCTTCCAAACTTCAACAACATTTGGCCGCCATTCATTAGAATCTTCGTATTTCTGTAAAATAGAGAATAAAGATAACAAAAAGAAATAATTAACTACAAATTTTGTTGACAAACTAACATGACTTCAATTTTTATTAAAGAAAATTTACTTATCATCTCATATTTAATTTGTACAATAGACTTTGTGTCATTAACTGATATGATCTCTTGATTTTAAAATTGACCATTCTACACATATAAACAAATAAAAATTGAGTTATTAATAAATCAATCCTATATTTTTAGCCGCCCTAAGAAGAATCAACATACGGCTTGGGTATGACAAGTGAAATCAATACTACATGGATTTAACCATGTTTTATTCTTGATTGTAAACCATTGAAGTATCCTACGTGTTTGTATCTAAAAAGCCAGAAAAAAAAAACCATTCTTTTCATATTCAATTTCAAGTGGCTAAAAATAAGGAATAATGACAGTGAAAAACATTCTTTTATTTTGGCGGCAAGTTATTCAATAAAATGCCAAGAACAAATCTACATATCTATATAATTCGTACGGCAGATCAAGAACAAATGTAAATATATAAAATCTAAGAACAAAAACATGTATTGTATTAAGGAATAGGATTATTACTATTAATATTGTTTATTATTATTACTAATTAATATTGTTTATTATTCTTGTATTTTAAATCCTTAGGCTCTCCTTAGTGTTCTCTGTTAGTTTGCATATAGATAGCTAGTTGTTATCACCTTCTTCCTGTATATAAAGGGTTGTGATATATGAATAGAATCATCAGTTTTTCACCTTTATTATATTCTCACATGGTATCAAGAGCCAGAAATTTCTAGCGAAATCTATTTCCTATATTTTTTTTTCTTTTGGGTGTTATTCTTTTGTCTATTCATGGCCACCAGTACAAATTCTGTTACACCCATCATTCAATTAACTGCTCCTGCCAATTTTCCCATTCGACTCACAACCTCAAATTATTCAGTTTGGCGAAAACAAATCCAATCAGCTTTGATTGGTCTTTCCCTTGAAGGTTATATTGATGGCACCACAAATGCTCCGTCAAAATATACTGACACTACTCAAACCACTTTGAGTCCGGCCTATCTTGCCTGGTATAGGCAAGATCATGTTATTTTGAATGCCATCCTCGGTAGCTGCACCGACTCTATTCAACCAACTATTTCTTCTGCTTTGACATCAAAAGCAGCTTGGGATCGTTTGAAGGAAAGCTTTGCGAGCCCATGTCGCACTAGGATTGTTTCGCTAAAATCAAAATTAGCATCCAATCCGATTAATGGTCGTTCAATTGAAGAATTTTTAGATGATATGTTTGCTATCTCCGATGCACTTGCCCTTGCGCAAAGTCTAGTAAGCGAGGAAGACTTAGTGGTGAACTCCTTGGCACAATTGGGAGATGATTTTGACCCTATTGTTGAAGCCATTCGGGTTCGCCCGGAACCTATTACGTTCTCTGAACTCAAAAATGTATTAACAGCTTTTGAGCGTAAGCAAAAGAAAAAATTCGAGGCGCAACATTCTCTCCTTGCTACAGCAAATGCCACCCAAAAATCCTCTAACCGACAATATCTGGCCAACCGCAACTCTAGCGGTCGAAACTTCCACAATCAACATGCTGGGACAAATGGTCCTCGTCCGACTCAACCTTTTACTAATACAAATAAATTTAGTCGTAAAAATGTCACATGCAGGTTCTGTAACATTTATGGCCATGAAGTGCGTGACTGTCGGAAGCTTATGCGATTTCTTCGTGAAAATAATGTTAACATGAACACATTTGGTCAGCAGTCGGCCACGGTCAATGTTACAGCAACACCGCATACTGGTTCGCAGCAGTGGTTATTTGATTCTGGTGCCTCCCACCATGCTGCTTCATCACCTTCGTTACTGCAGTCATTCTCTGACTACAGTGGCCCTGACGAGATCCAACTTGGTGACGGTAAAACTCTACCAATTACTCACACCGGTCACACTGCTATCCCCACACCAACTTGTCATTTACATCTCTCTAATGTTCTTTGTGTCCCGAAGTTACAAAAAAATTTAATTTCTATTTCCAAGCTATGCAAAACTAATAATGTGTCAGTTGAATTTTTTGATTCTTGTTTTCTTGTGAAGGATCGTCTCACGGGGGCACCACTAATGCAAGGGAGGAACGTGCATGATGTTTACGGGGCTTGGCTACCTTCTTCTCCTCAGATAAATACGTTATCTACACCCTCTTTATCGTCTTGGCATCACATTTTTGGGCATCCTTCCAACAAAGCTTTCGGTGCCTTGCTAAGACAAAATAAAGTTCCTACTACCTCTCTTGTTAATTTTTATTGCTCATCTTGTTTATTAAATAAGTCCCACAAACTTCCCTTTGCTCAGAACACTTTGTCTAGTAATAATCCACTTGAATTACTTTACACTGATGTTTGGAGTACGTCTGAAAAATCCATTGATGGTTATTACTACTATATTATTTTTGTCGATCACTTTACGAGATATATTTGGCTTTATCCCTTAAAGAGAAAGTCAGATGTCTATGATGTATTTGTTCAATTCAAGTCACTGGTTGAAAATCGTCTTAACCGAAAAATTATTACTGTGTTTTCAGACAATGGTGGGGAATTTATTAAATTGAAACCTTTCTTTACTACATGTGGGATTACACATCTTACGAGTCCTCCACACACACCAGAACATAACGGGCTAGCTGAGCGACGCCATCGACATATTGTAGAAACTGGGTTGTCTTTACTTGATTTTGCGTTTATGCCCCGTACTTATTGGTCTTATTCATTTCAGACAGCTATCTATCTTATAAATCGTATGCCAACAATAAATCTCATGCATAAATCACCCTTTGAACTTCTATTTGGAATAGCACCGAATTACCAAAAATTAAAACCATTTGGGTGTTTATGTTTTCCTTGGCTTAGGCCATATACCAACTCTAAACTCCAGCCAAGATCACTGTCTTGTGTTTTTTTAGGGTACTCTCTGACTCAGTCAGGTTATAAATGTCTTGATCCAAAAACAGGGCGACTCTACGTATCTCGGCATGTCCGATTTATTGATCATGTATTTCCCTACAGCCAAGCCCGTATAACTCCGGCCGAACCTCCCTCTGTAAGTGCCTCATATCCTTCATTACATATTGATAATTTTAATCCTTGTCAACAAACCATTTTTGTTCCATCTGTTGATGCGTGTCAGAATCAGTTGCCAATACCATCTTCTGCTCAGCCTTCCGCTACCTCCACTCAACCAACCGACGACCTCCCTACGTCGCTACCTCCTGCACAACCACCTCCTCCCTCTGCTGTCCACCCACATCAACCTGCCAATGTCCAACCGAGCCACCAATCAACCGCCCAGCCACCTCCTCCCTCCACTGTCCAACTAAAAGAATCTGCAACCTCCCAACCGCAACAATCCCTTGTTGACCAACCGCAATCTTCGTCCCATCATAATAATCATATCCAGCCATCAACTGCTCAAGTCCGACGATCAAATAGAATTCGAAAACCAAACCCCAAATACTTTGATTATAAAACCATAAATTTCACTAGTAATCACCCCATTCCAGAACCAATTGAGCCAACCTCAGCCACCCAAGCCAAGAAGGATCCTCGTTGGCGCCAAGCCATGGATGATGAGTTTGCTGCACTGCTCAAAAATGGTACGTGGGAACTGGTACCACCACCGAAACGACCCCCGATTGGTTGCAAATGGGTTTTTAGAGTTAAACGAAAACCAGATGGCACAATTGATAGATTCAAGGCTCGCCTAGTTGCTAAAGGATACTTGCAAGAATCTGGGAGGGACTACTTTGATACTTTCAGTCCCGTGGCAAAGCCTGCTACAATACGTATTGTCCTTACTTTGGCGTTAGCCAACAATTGGCCACTCCGGCAATTGGATGTTAATAATGCTTTTTTGCATGGCACCTTGTCTGAAGAGGTTTATATGAAGCAGCCGCCGGGGTATTGTGATCCTCAGTGTCCTACCTTTGTGTGTCGCCTTAAAAAGGCTTTGTACGGACTCAAGCAAGCGCCTCGGGCGTGGTATATGGAGCTCTCTAAATATTTGGTTGAGTTTGGTTTTCGCAAATCCCGTGCTGATTATTCTTTGTTCATTTATCAGTCTAATGATGCCTTAATTTATTTTATGGTGTATGTAGATGATATTGTAGTCACAGGAAATTCTACTAAGTTGTTAGATCATTTTATTTCCTGCTTAGCGCAGCGATTTTCGGTTAAAGACTTGGGGGCATTGCATCATTTCCTTGGTGTTGAGGTAATCCCCACTCCCGATAGCTTGTTCTTGTCTCAGTCGCAATATATTATTGATATCTTGAAAGAGGTTGACATGCATGAAGCCAAGATTGTGCATACACCTATTGGGTCTTCTGTTGATTTATTCCAGCCAAAGGATCAATCCGCTACTGCTACTGACGCTACAGTATATCGACGGGTAATTGGTCTTTTACAATACCTTTCCATTACTCGTCCCGATGTTGGCTATGTCATAAACCGCCTTTCACAATTTATGCACAAGCCTTTATTAATTCATTGGCAAGCGGTCAAACGAGTATTACGTTACTTGAAGGGAACCCTATTTCATGGGCTGGTTCTTCGTCGTAACACTCGGTTACATCTCACGGCTTTCTCAGATTCTGATTGGGGTGGTGTACATGATGGTGGCCGGTCTACGACTGGTTATGTTTTATTTTTGGGGTCCAATATAATTTCTTGGCGCTCGGTGCGACAGAAGGCAGTAGCTCGTTCTTCTACAGAAGCTGAATATCGTGCTCTAGCGAATGCGGCGGCTGAGGTTATTTGGGTACACAACTTATTGCATGATATGGGGGTTGTTCTTCCTCATTCTCCAGTATTGCATTGTGACAACTTGAGTGCTACGTATGTCTGTCAGAACCCGGTGTATCATTCAAGAATGAAGCATCTCGCGTTGGACTACTTCTTTGTTCGAGATCATATTGTAAATGGTACACTTCGTGTGCAGCATGTTCCGACTACTTCCAAATCGCTGATATTCTCACAAAGGGGTTGGGAAGACGCTCATTTGAACATTTTCGATCCAAGATGGGAGTCTCTAATGGCTCCTCCATCTTGCGGGGCGTATTAAGGAATAGGATTATTACTATTAATATTGTTTATTATTATTACTAATTAATATTGTTTATTATTCTTGTATTTTAAATCCTTAGGCTCTCCTTAGTGTTCTCTGTTAGTTTGCATATAGATAGCTAGTTGTTATCACCTTCTTCCTGTATATAAAGGGTTGTGATATATGAATAGAATCATCAGTTTTTCACTTTTATTATATTCTCACATATTGCAGATTAAGAACCACGTAAGTATATGGATAAAAACAAAAGTATGTAAACAGTTTTTAATAAATACCTTGATGATGATGTAGGAGATGAAACTCTTCGAACTATTTTTTTTTTTTTTTTTTTTGTTTCTGTGAGTGGTGTTTGCTATGAAGGTTTTTGTATAAAAACCCAGAAGAATGAGGCGCCAGCTTTCTCTGAAAACAAAAAAGTATGCGCCATTATATTATCTTTGTTATCTTTTACTTTCCAAATTTACAAAATAATTACTAAAGAAATAATGCATAACAATAAGGAATATTTGACTATAGTTAATATTTTAAATACTTAGTTTTTTGGTAATGTACATAAATAACAAAAAGACTACATTTATTCAATAGTTTGATTAATTTAAAATTAAATTACCGTGTGGGTGAAATTGTTACCTAATCAACAAAACTAATATTTTGATTGTTTCAATTAATTGGTTGAATTAATCAATATTTTATTATGTATGATATTTTTATATTATATGTTTGATAATAATTCAATTAATTTGATTAATTTTGAATCAACCTATTTAAATTTGTATTTTGAGCAATTGTTACCTAGCTAATCACCCAAAAACTTATACTTTATTCGATGAATTGGTCCATAACCAATTTTTATTATATATAATTTATTTTATATTATATATTTAGTACAATAATATTGTAAAAATTGTACTACATTGGATGGCTCTTAATGTACAAATAATAGGCTAATGTAGTAAAGAGTAATAATTCAATTCATTTGATTAATTTTGAATCAACCTATTTGAATTTTATTTTGAGCAATTGTTACTTAATCAACCAAAAATTATAGTTTAACTAATTCGATTAATTGGTCCATAACCAATTCTTTATTATTTATAATTTATTTTATATTATATATTTGATACAATTATATTTTAAAAATTGTAATATATTGGATGACTCTTAATGTACAAATAATAGGCTATTGTCGTTAGGGTAGTCATTCAATTAACTTGATCAATTTTGAATCAAACTTAGGGAAGAAACGCCATATTGATAAAAGAACAAGCAATCCCTATGAATGACTTCTTATGCCGGGGGAGGTAGCAACTCTAGGCGTCCCAAAAAGTATTGAGTTGGATTGCTAATTGATGATATTAGATGTTTATTACGTCACTTTTCTAATGTAACTGTGGATTTTGTACAAGCTTTGATCTCAACAATTTTTAATGGTCTAGATTGATTAAAATTTCAAGTTGAAGTGTGCGCGAACGGTGATTAAATGTGTGCGAACTGAGTGTGTGTGTCAATCAATCTAGACCATTAAAAAAATATTGCATGAATGCACAAGATTTGATCTCACGATCCTACCTAAACAAGTGATCTCAATGGAACCCTACCCCTATCTTTCTCTCTTTCTCTCTCTCTCTCTCTCTATATATATATATATATATATATATATATATATAATAATATGAGTATAGGAATTAGGATTCCAATTTGTGAGGATTCCTATTTGTGAAATCCCTAAACTGAATATTTGAATTGCGCTGGTGTTCGTAATAATCTGACTATTGGAATTTGAATTCCAATTTGTGCAATTCGAGTATTGGAATTTGGATTCCAATTTCCCTAAGCTAAACATTTGGATTCCAATATTTTATTTCCAAAAATATTGATATTACAAATTAGTAAGATAAGTTATAATGATACTTATGTATCACATAAGAACGTTTAAAAATGAGTGATTATAAAATGTATTTTCACAATTACATTCATTTTAAGAGGCACTAACTAATTAAATTTTAAGTGACCACAATATTTAATACTTAGTTCACACCAAATAAATTGACACCAACTGAATGCAATTTTAGTGGCAAACATTGATTACAACATAACTTCACACAATATTCATCTATTTAATTATAGTGACAAAGTAATTGTAACAACTAATTACTCGTCACAACTATCATAAATTAGAGACAGAATTTGAAATCAAAACAATTATTGTCACAATTTAGTAATTTTGTTACGGAATTATAGGGCGTCACAAATATTTGTAACAATTTCATCACAAAAAATGACAATATTAGTGACAACAATATTTTTCTCACAATTGTTTCATTTCTAATGGTACTACCCAATTGTATTTTTATTGACAAAAAACAATTGTCACAAATATATAAACAAGAGTGACCAACAACTATTTGTCACAAAATGTACAAAAATTTGTGTCCACATTATATTTTGTCACAAATACATTCGTTCACGCCATAATTATAATGCCGCCAAAATAAACATACATTTAGTGACAATAAACAGTGACAATGTATGTTACGACACTATTATTCTAGCAATAGTGACAACTTATTCGTAACAAATACTTATTCGTCACAATTACCATATTATCCGTGACCAAAAAAATATTATCACAATTATCACACACAATAGTGTCAAATTATTTTTTGGTCACAAAAAGAGTATTATTTGTGACTAAATTACAAAGTGTCACAAACGATTTGTCACTACTTTAAATCTTCAATAAGTGGCGCTAGATATGTCATTTAATTTCCTGGTTGTTTAGGCCCTAATATTAACAACTACAACATGATGTATTTCCGCGTCATACACAACCAACGGTTCATTCCAACAGTACTAAAAGGATAGGCCAAGTGCTCTGTCGACTACTCATGTTACCATGAGGGTTCATTCCATCAGTACACAATCTAAGTCTAAGATTCCTGTTTACAGTACCAAATTCAAGCCACCTCCTATTAATATTCCTCTATTATGGTGAATCGGCTGGATGTCATAGTTTTCCATCATCTTTTCTCAATAGTATGCCATTGCAAATTTTTGCTTCTCTTGGATTAGCAAACATGCGTTTAAATCTTGGTATTATAGGTAGTTTAAATCTTGTTTTATGCTCGTACTTTCTTTGCTCAAGAAGGGAAAAAGTATGTTGTATTGATGAGTGGGAGTGGTGGCTTACTAAATACTAACAACAAAATACTGAACAAAGAAGAACAAGTGCAGTTTATATACAAGTAAGAGAGGAAGGGGATTATGATACGCACTTAAATGTAATTATATAGCTTAATTAAGAAGAATTAATTATGTTTTTAGAATTAGTATGATAATTAGGATGGTATAACTTATTAGTGGGAGAGTTAATATTGTGTCTAAATTAGCATAGGAAAATTATGTATATCAATATCATAATATATCATTATCTTGTACAGTTAGTATAGTTTTGGTAGGTTAATTATTATAGGTATTAGTATATTAGTATAAATAGGTTCATTGTATATGAAGATGAAAGAACCACTCAAGAGAAATATATTATTCTTATTCATGTTCTTCTAGTTATTTCTTGGAACTCTGACACGCTCGAAGTGTGAAATTGGAGTTAGCCGTGACTCGAATACGGTTAGGAGCAAGAAGCCTGCTCGAAATGTTCTTCTGTTGCGTACTAAATTTCAGTACGTAACAGATTAACAGAGAATGAATAGAAGTTTAAATGTACACTAATGCCCTCGGCTATTTTCTTCCTAATAGCTTCATCCTCTAACACTCCAATGAAGTTATATAAGTAATATAACATCCCTAATAGGACATGCCTTAGATTCTTTAGTACTATAACCTGATAAGTTACCATAAGCTGAAAAATTATTTATGGTGCAAAAGATTATTGCACATAAGGTAAAACTACTTCAACTATATTTCTTCACGTCTTAGATGGTACGTTTTACACTTGTTATTGTCATTTTCAGGGCTTGACATTTTCCCTATTGGGTCTTCTGTTGATTTATTCCAGCCAAAGGATCAATCCGCTACTGCTACTGACGCTACAGTATATCGACGGGTAATTGGTCTTTTACAATACCTTTCCATTACTCGTCCCGATGTTGGCTATGTCATAAACCGCCTTTCACAATTTATGCACAAGCCTTTATTAATTCATTGGCAAGCGGTCAAACGAGTATTACGTTACTTGAAGGGAACCCTATTTCATGGGCTGGTTCTTCGTCGTAACACTCGGTTACATCTCACGGCTTTCTCAGATTCTGATTGGGGTGGTGTACATGATGGTGGCCGGTCTACGACTGGTTATGTTTTATTTTTGGGGTCCAATATAATTTCTTGGCGCTCGGTGCGACAGAAGGCAGTAGCTCGTTCTTCTACAGAAGCTGAATATCGTGCTCTAGCGAATGCGGCGGCTGAGGTTATTTGGGTACACAACTTATTGCATGATATGGGGGTTGTTCTTCCTCATTCTCCAGTATTGCATTGTGACAACTTGAGTGCTACGTATGTCTGTCAGAACCCGGTGTATCATTCAAGAATGAAGCATCTCGCGTTGGACTACTTCTTTGTTCGAGATCATATTGTAAATGGTACACTTCGTGTGCAGCATGTTCCGACTACTTCCCAAATCGCTGATATTCTCACAAAGGGGTTGGGAAGACGCTCATTTGAACATTTTCGATCCAAGATGGGAGTCTCTAATGGCTCCTCCATCTTGCGGGGGCGTATTAAGGAATAGGATTATTACTATTAATATTGTTTATTATTATTACTAATTAATATTGTTTATTATTCTTGTATTTTAAATCCTTAGGCTCTCCTTAGTGTTCTCTGTTAGTTTGCATATAGATAGCTAGTTGTTATCACCTTCTTCCTGTATATAAAGGGTTGTGATATATGAATAGAATCATCAGTTTTTCACTTTTATTATATTCTCACATATTGCAGATTAAGAACCACGTAAGTATATGGATAAAAACAAAAGTATGTAAACAGTTTTTAATAAATACCTTGATGATGATGTAGGAGATGAAACTCTTCGAACTATTTTTTTTTTTTTTTTTTTTGTTTCTGTGAGTGGTGTTTGCTATGAAGGTTTTTGTATAAAAACCCAGAAGAATGAGGCGCCAGCTTTCTCTGAAAACAAAAAAGTATGCGCCATTATATTATCTTTGTTATCTTTTACTTTCCAAATTTACAAAATAATTACTAAAGAAATAATGCATAACAATAAGGAATATTTGACTATAGTTAATATTTTAAATACTTAGTTTTTTGGTAATGTACATAAATAACAAAAAGACTACATTTATTCAATAGTTTGATTAATTTAAAATTAAATTACCGTGTGGGTGAAATTGTTACCTAATCAACAAAACTAATATTTTGATTGTTTCAATTAATTGGTTGAATTAATCAATATTTTATTATGTATGATATTTTTATATTATATGTTTGATAATAATTCAATTAATTTGATTAATTTTGAATCAACCTATTTAAATTTGTATTTTGAGCAATTGTTACCTAGCTAATCACCCAAAAACTTATACTTTATTCGATGAATTGGTCCATAACCAATTTTTATTATATATAATTTATTTTATATTATATATTTAGTACAATAATATTGTAAAAATTGTACTACATTGGATGGCTCTTAATGTACAAATAATAGGCTAATGTAGTAAAGAGTAATAATTCAATTCATTTGATTAATTTTGAATCAACCTATTTGAATTTTATTTTGAGCAATTGTTACTTAATCAACCAAAAAATTATAGTTTAACTAATTCGATTAATTGGTCCATAACCAATTCTTTATTATTTATAATTTATTTTATATTATATATTTGATACAATTATATTTTAAAAATTGTAATATATTGGATGACTCTTAATGTACAAATAATAGGCTATTGTCGTTAGGGTAGTCATTCAATTAACTTGATCAATTTTGAATCAAACTTAGGGAAGAAACGCCATATTGATAAAAGAACAAGCAATCCCTATGAATGACTTCTTATGCCGGGGGAGGTAGCAACTCTAGGCGTCCCAAAAAGTATTGAGTTGGATTGCTAATTGATGATATTAGATGTTTATTACGTCACTTTTCTAATGTAACTGTGGATTTTGTACAAGCTTTGATCTCAACAATTTTTAATGGTCTAGATTGATTAAAATTTCAAGTTGAAGTGTGCGCGAACGGTGATTAAATGTGTGCGAACTGAGTGTGTGTGTCAATCAATCTAGACCATTAAAAAAATATTGCATGAATGCACAAGATTTGATCTCACGATCCTACCTAAACAAGTGATCTCAATGGAACCCTACCCCTATCTTTCTCTCTTTCTCTCTCTCTCTCTCTCTATATATATATATATATATATATATATATATATAATAATATGAGTATAGGAATTAGGATTCCAATTTGTGAGGATTCCTATTTGTGAAATCCCTAAACTGAATATTTGAATTGCGCTGGTGTTCGTAATAATCTGACTATTGGAATTTGAATTCCAATTTGTGCAATTCGAGTATTGGAATTTGGATTCCAATTTCCCTAAGCTAAACATTTGGATTCCAATATTTTATTTCCAAAAATATTGATATTACAAATTAGTAAGATAAGTTATAATGATACTTATGTATCACATAAGAACGTTTAAAAATGAGTGATTATAAAATGTATTTTCACAATTACATTCATTTTAAGAGGCACTAACTAATTAAATTTTAAGTGACCACAATATTTAATACTTAGTTCACACCAAATAAATTGACACCAACTGAATGCAATTTTAGTGGCAAACATTGATTACAACATAACTTCACACAATATTCATCTATTTAATTATAGTGACAAAGTAATTGTAACAACTAATTACTCGTCACAACTATCATAAATTAGAGACAGAATTTGAAATCAAAACAATTATTGTCACAATTTAGTAATTTTTGTTACGGAATTATAGGGCGTCACAAATATTTGTAACAATTTCATCACAAAAAATGACAATATTAGTGACAACAATATTTTTTCTCACAATTGTTTCTCATTTCTAATGGTACTACCCAATTGTATTTTTATTGACAAAAAACAATTGTCACAAATATATAAACAAGAGTGACCAACAACTATTTGTCACAAAATGTACAAAAATTTGTGTCCACATTATATTTTGTCACAAATACATTCGTTCACGCCATAATTATAATGCCGCCAAAATAAACATACATTTAGTGACAATAAACAGTGACAATGTATGTTACGACACTATTATTCTAGCAATAGTGACAACTTATTCGTAACAAATACTTATTCGTCACAATTACCATATTATCCGTGACCAAAAAAATATTATCACAATTATCACACACAATAGTGTCAAATTATTTTTTTGGTCACAAAAAGAGTATTATTTGTGACTAAATTACAAAGTGTCACAAACGATTTGTCACTACTTTAAATCTTCAATAAGTGGCGCTAGATATGTCATTTAATTTCCTGGTTGTTTAGGCCCTAATATTAACAACTACAACATGATGTATTTCCGCGTCATACACAACCAACGGTTCATTCCAACAGTACTAAAAGGATAGGCCAAGTGCTCTGTCGACTACTCATGTTACCATGAGGGTTCATTCCATCAGTACACAATCTAAGTCTAAGATTCCTGTTTACAGTACCAAATTCAAGCCACCTCCTATTAATATTCCTCTATTATGGTGAATCGGCTGGATGTCATAGTTTTCCATCATCTTTTCTCCCAATAGTATGCCATTGCAAATTTTTTGCTTCTCTTGGATTAGCAAACATGCGTTTAAATCTTGGTATTATAGGTAGTTTAAATCTTGTTTTATGCTCGTACTTTCTTTGCTCAAGAAGGGAAAAAGTATGTTGTATTGATGAGTGGGAGTGGTGGCTTACTAAATACTAAACAACAAAATACTGAACAAAGAAGAACAAGTGCAGTTTATATACAAGTAAGAGAGGAAGGGGATTATGATACGCACTTAAATGTAATTATATAGCTTAATTAAGAAGAATTAATTATGTTTTTAGAATTAGTATGATAATTAGGATGGTATAACTTAATTAGTGGGAGAGTTAATATTGTGTCTAAATTAGCATAGGAAAATTATGTATATCAATATCATAATATATCATTATCTTGTACAGTTAGTATAGTTTTGGTAGGTTAATTATTATAGGTATTAGTATATTAGTATAAATAGGTTCATTGTATATGAAGATGAAAGAACCACTCAAGAGAAATATATTATTCTTATTCATGTTCTTCTTAGTTATTTCTTGGAACTCTGACACGCTCGAAGTGTGAAATTGGAGTTAGCCGTGACTCGAATACGGTTAGGAGCAAGAAGCCTGCTCGAAATGTTTCTTCTGTTGCGTACTAAATTTCAGTACGTAACAGATTAACAGAGAATGAATAGAAGTTTAAATGTACACTAATGCCCTCGGCTATTTTCTTCCTAATAGCTTCATCCTCTAACACTCCCAATGAAGTTATATAAGTAATATAACATCCCTAATAGGACATGCCTTAGATTCTTTAGTACTATAACCTGATAAGTTACCATAAGCTGAAAAATTATTTATGGTGCAAAAGATTATTGCACATAAGGTAAAACTACTTCAACTATATTTTCTTCACGTCTTAGGATGGTACGTTTTACACTTGTTATTGTCATTTTCAGGGGCTTGACATTTTCACATTTACATTTTCACATTTTCATTTGCTCTTTACATTTGTTATTGTCATTTTCAGTGCTTTGCTCTTATTGTCATTTTCAGTGCTTTGCTCTTATTGTCATTTTCAGGGGCTTTACATTTTTTATTATTCATCTTATATTCAACCGTATTTATTTGAGAATCAAGCTCTTATTGTCATTTTCAGTGCTTTGCTCTTATTGTCATTTTCAGTGTTTTGCTCTTATTGTCATTTTCAGGGGCTTTACATTTTTTATTATTCATCTTATATTCAACCGTATTTATTTGAGAATCAAGCGTCGAAACTTCTACAAGGGTTGGCTTAATAGTCATTCAATTATATATACCTAGTTCGACGACCCCCTCCCCTACCCAGCTCATTTTTTTATGAATCCCTTTAATTAAATTCTTTTCGTCCTTTCTAAATGGATTCATTTTTTAGATCGAATCATTACCAGGTGTATAAAGAAAATCATTACATATGCATATTCAAAGAAACATCATTACTTGATTGATCTAAGTTTGATTCTTCCGTCTGATCCAGTGATTGAGACAATTAAAACGGCGTTTGCTTGTTCTGGGATCCTTTGATAGTTTGTTTTGAATCATTGGGTTTAGACATTACTTCGGTGTTTCTTAAGACTTTCCTTTCAAAATGGCAGCAACATACCTTTTTTTTATTTCTTTCTACCAAAGAATCCTACACCGACGGTGGATTCCCGCATGATACACTTCGGATCGAAAAAGTTTGATCAAGTCTAATAACTTTTTGGAAACTTCCTCGAATTGGATTCTTTCTATATCGAAGATATGTTTACGAAGTTGTTCCAATTTATTGATTGGCATTAACCCAAACTAACTACTCGAGCCAAGAGCATTGTCATTTTCAGGGGTTTATACATTTTCATTCCTATATCAAATGGTGGAGTTGTCATTTTCAGGGGTAAGGGGTACATTATAGGCTCTTGTCATTTTCATTTTCAACATTCGACATCTTATACATGTCATTTTCATTTTTCAACATTCGACATCTTATACATTTCAGGGGTACATTATAGGCATACATGTCATTTTCATTTTCAACATTCGACATCTTATACATTTCAGGGGTACATTATAGGCTCTTGTCATTTTCTATTATATTTTTTATTGTCATTTTCGGGGTTTATACAATCTTAGACCATGCTCATTTTCTGAGGCTGGTTCTTTTGATGGTGGACCCCATACTTGAAAGGTTGTGAAAGATAATACTCCATATGACTTGGAAGGATAATGGCAGTTCCATGTAATTGTTGGCTCTTATGCTTAACTATGGGGTAAATCAATTGTTATCCTTTAAAATTTTAAATTATATTTATATTAATATAAATTTACATACTTTTTCAATGTGGGATAATAAACTGATTCCTTCAAATTCTTTTTAGAGCTCAATTTTTTTAATTTTAACTTCATAGATATACTTTAAGAATCAATTTCTCATTAATCGACTATATCTATTTTGAAATTTATAATATATTATATTCATTCTTTCATTTAGTAGAATCTAAATTCATTTTGAACAAACACAACTCAAAAGTGAATCTCATTCAAAACTTGTCCTCAAAATGATCATATTAAATATCATTTTTGTTATTTTTTCTAACAAATTGAACATTTAGGGAAACAAAAACACTCTTGTTGTGCCAAAGGCCTTGTGGTCAAGCGGCATGAAGTGATTCTCCCAAGTAGGAGGTCATGGGTTTGAGCTTCAGTGGGGGCAATGTTGACTTTGTTGGGCTTCAGTAGGTTGAGAAAGTATAAAAAAAAAAAAAAAAAACACTCTTGTTGCAACTCCTTTAAATATATCTTTTTTACTTTATTTAATTCAATATTTGGAAACAATATTTTAATTTGAACAATTCGTATTGTCCGGAATTGCACAATTTCGCTAAAACAAATTAATCCTCAAAATAATCATTAATCTCGTCTCTCATCTCTAATTTTCTCGATCGATAGGTGGAATTGAAGTTGTTGAATTCAAACAAGAATATAGTACTTTGTAGTATTTTTGTAGGGTTGGTACCCCTCTTGTGTTTTAAAGACTAAAATAAAGAAACTAGTATAGTATTTTGTAATTTTTATTTTATGTCGGAAGCTTGTAATAACTACCATGGGACATGTATTGAGTAAACTACACTTTTATGTAATAGCTCGCAAATAAGAAATTAATATGTTATTTTACAGTGTTTTTGTTGATATTCTTTGTGGTCCACTGTTTGTTACAATAGAAAATAAAGTAAAATGAAAATATATTAAATAATTCAATATTTAACATTAATGGATAATAATAATTTAATTTTGATAACCTTCATAGTAAAACACTAAAACTTATTTGGGAGAAGAATAGTAAAACTTAGGGTGTGTTTGGTCTATGGATTTACACACTAGAATGAGAATCAAAATAATTACAGAGTAATTAAAATGCTAGTGAGATTTCAAAGGAAATGATTTTCACATTTAGTCACAAACTATCGCTTTTGTCATTTGACATCTCAGACTATTATTTTTTGTCCTATATTTTTCCTTCATTTTTTTTGAACCCGATGGATAGCTCAAGTGACAAATGAGTTGTTTTTGTGAGGAAGAATTCCGGGAGAACCCGGGTTCGATTCCCAGCTCCCGTGCCTCCCGGAGCGAACGTGGGTGTACCTGGACCGTTAAACGGATAGAGAAAGACCCCGTGAACTTACAAAAAAAAAAAAAAAAAAAAGACTATTATTTTTTGAACATTTTTAGCCTTTCTCATGACTTTTCCTATTTTTTAGTAAGGACATTTTTGTCTTTTCATATTTTTCTTTTGTTATTTTTCCGATTTCAACCGGTTTAATTGGTTTAGAACATTAGGTAATCTCTGATTTTTATTAACCATATTTTTCAACCAATTTTTAGTAAAGTCTTAAACCAATTAAACCAAAAAAAAAAAAATAACAAAAGGAAATATTGAGACAAAAATACCCTTACTAAAATTAGAAAGGTCATGAGAAAGACTAAAAGTGTCTAAAAAATAATAATCTGAGATGCTAAATGAAAAAAAAAATAGTTTGAAATTAAATTTGGAATAATCACTAAAGACAAGGACCTATGGTGGAATTAATAATTATTTAAATAAAATAATGATATTCAAAGGTGGACCTGGCTCACTATATAACGATTAAGACGCTGTAAAATGGTTGGGTGATCAAGATTTGGGCTGAATCAACCCAACAATTATTTAGGCCTACATGCCATTAAGTAATCCATTTCATCCTGCCAGAATCATCAAAATGATGGAAATTAACTAGTTTAATTGTTAAGAAGGCAAATTATTTGTGGCTATTATCTCATACCCCTTATTTAATGTCCCACTGCCTCTTTATTCAGGGAGTTAAGTACCATTATTATCCAGTTCTTCTTACTGAGGCTCAAACTCACTCTCCTCTATGTGGAGTGTAAAGCGAGTGTCACTAAACCACAACGTCCTTGGCCGTACGTTGGTTTTCTAAGAACTGTTTTGAGCCTACAATTACACATGATTCACGTGAGGATATGTTGAAATTCACAACATGTTATCAACACGATGTTATCTCATAGTTGTGTGGGCCACAGCCTAAAAACAACGTTTTGCTTATATTCAATTTTTTGCGCGCCTAGCTGCAACAATAACTCATAATGTACATTATTCTAAAATATAATGTATATTATTCTAAAGCATAATGTACATTATTCTAAAGCATAATATACATTATTCAAAAACATAAATACATTATATTAGTTCAAATATTTCATTATTTTAACACGTAATGTACATTATTAAACACATAATATACATTATCCAAACACATAATGTACATTATTTTAAAATATAATATATATATATATATATTATTTTAATACATAATGTACATTATTTTTACTCCTAATATTCATGATAATATTTCTGGACCGTGGCCACGCGCCCACGCAGCACAATAATTTGCCAACCCAACAATTATTTGGGCCAACATGCCATGAAGTAATCCATCTCATCCTGCCAGAATCATTAAAAAAAATGATGGAAATTAACTAGCTTAAATAAGAAAGGTAAATTATATTGTGCACGAATAAATGTTTTATTTTTTTAATATACTAGTATTTTTGTCCATGTATTCTACGGAATGAATTTGTTATAATATTTTAAGAATATTTGGAATACAATTGTAATACCATATTATGCAAACCTTAATAGTATAGCAGTGTTTTGAGCGACAAGTATAGATTGCATTGCAGGAAAATATATGTACTGTATTATTACGATTAGTAATTTTAATCTAGAATTGTATTATGGATAGAAACGTAGATAAGAATATAATTTATTATGAATTGTATTACCATATTTTAATGTACAATTGTATTACGAATATGAATTGTATTACCATATTTTACAATATTAAGCAAACCTTAACAGTATAGAAGTGTTTTGATCGGGAAGTTAAAGTTGAGGATATTGCTTTTATTAGTAGTATAGATATAGATTGCATTGCAGGAAAATATATGTACTGTATTATTACAACTAGTATTTTCACCCATGCGTTGCACGGAATGAATTTGTTATAATATTTTAAGAAATATTTGAATCGATATACAATTATATAAATTATAACATCGAATATGAGTATGAATAAGTGTATTAATGCAATTATAGTATTTTCACCCGTGCGTTGCACGGAATGAATTTGTTATAATATTTTAAGAAATATTTGACTCGATATACAATTATATAAATTATAACATCGAATATGAGTATGGAATTGTATTACCATATTTTACAATATTACGCAAACCATAATATTATAGGTCTGTTTTGGATGGGAAGTTAAAACAGAGGATATTGTTTTTATTAATAGTATAGATTGCATTGTAGAGAAATATATATACTGAATTATTACGATTAGTAATTCAAGTCTAGAATTGTATTACGAATAGGAACGTAGGGAATAATATATTTTATTAGGAATTCTATTTAAATTTACCATTGTATTAGGGATAGGAATTGTACTACCATATTTTACAATATTACGCACACCAAAATATTATAGGTCTGTTTTGGGCGGGAAGTTAAAACTGAGGATATTGTTTGTATTAATAGTATAGATTGCATCGCAGAGAAATATATATACTGAATTATTATCATTAGTAATTCTAGTCTAGAATTGTATTACGAATAGGAACGTAGAGAAAAATATATTTTATTAGTAATTCTATTTGAATTTACAATTGTATTAGGGATAGGAATTGTATTACCATATTTTACAATATTACGCAAACCATAATATTATAGGTCTATTTTGGGCGGGAAGTTAAAACTGGGGATATTGTTTTTATTAATAGTATAGATTACTAATTTTAATCTAGAATTGTATTACGAATTGAATAGGAACGTAGATAAGAATATATTTTATTGGAATTGTATTACTATATTTTAATTTACAATTGTATTATGAATAGGAATTGTATTACCATATTTTACAATATTATGCAAACCTTAACAATATAGGAGTGTTTTGGGCAGGAAGTTAAAGTTGAGGATATTGCTTTTATTTTTTTTTTGAACAAATATTGCTTTTATTAATAGTATAGATAGATAGATTGGTGTAAATAATAATTAATAAATTATTTTTCTTATAAAATTAAGCAGAATTTGTTTCATTATTCTCACAATTATAATGGTTTAATTATTCTTGCAATTTGGGAACTAAAATTTTGTTACCAATTAATTAATAATATTAGTTTGTGCGGGAAAGTTGAAGGGGATGATTTTACTTTTATTAATAGTATTGATTAAAAAATGCATTATTTTTATACTGAAGATATCAAATAATATATATTTAGCAGACAAGTAATATATCTTCAAAAAATGAACATTTAAATGCACATTTAGTATGCTAAAAAAATTACCTTAGGTCAGTAGTTCACATTACAAGGTGAATCATGCATGGTTCATGGAATAATGATTGGGAAAATTATATTGTGGACCACTAACATAAGAAACATTTTTAATATATTTGAAGGTACATTATTTGTGTACTGAAGATTCATTATTTTTTAGTGATGAAGGTTCGTTATTTGGTAACTTTTAGTATTCAAAGAATGTACATTAAGGCTCTGTTTGGCAGAGCTTATTTAGGAGCTTATAGCTTATTTTAAACTATTAATAAGCTATAAACTTTGTTTGGTAATGTTCTCAAAATAAGCTAGTAGCTTAAAATAAGAGCTTATTTTGAAACGCTACTTGGGGTAGCTTTTCAAAATAAGCTAGTAGCTTTTTAACTTTTTTCCATCTTTATCCTTATTATTTTAAATAAATGACATCATTTACCCCTCTCAATTAAAACCTTTTTGACATTTTCTTTTAATTATGTTTGGTTGTAATTTCAGTTTGATATTGAACATTAATTTTTGTATGAACTAATCTTATGAATTATAAATATTTTTTTTACTTTATATATTTTCAAATATATGTTCTTACTTTATATTTTATTTAAATATATTTATTTCATTATTTTATATTTTAATATGTAAACAAACCTATTTAAATTTAAAATTATTTAAATTGTATGAAGATGTCCTTTTTAGTCTCTTTACATTTATCAGCTTATCAAAAAGCTAATTTTACCAAACACTTTTAAGCATAACAGCTCTTCAGATTTCAGCTTCGAGCTTATAGCTTTTCAGTTTTCAGCTACTTTTCAGCTTTCATCTACCTTTTCAGTTAGGTTTGCCAAACATAGCCTAAGTATATTTAAAATGTATTTTATTTTAATGGTCCATCTTACAAATAGACTAGACAATTAGATAGTGATGATAAATTTCTCTTTTCCTAAAAGAAAAAAAAACGTGAGCATGAACAAAATAACATTAACAAATCGTATTCAATTCTGGGTTTAGTGAAGACGATATTGACTCTTTGTGTTTTATTTGATTGAGAAAGTAACTATGTACAAATACTACATTGTAATATGGTCAATAATTCTAAAAAGAAATCGTATTCAATTCTTGGCATCCCATACTAAACATAAAACACATACTATTAATTGGTGGCCACCCCATTACCCTTCTTGTTCTTGGCACCTACTTCCGCCATTATCAAAGGTCTAATACAGAAGACACAGCAGACAGCTAGGATGATTCGTAGCCACCACACCAAATGTATGGAGAACATCAAATGAATACTAGCAAATACTATGCCCACTCCGACCAGTTCCGCAGTTGTCGCAAACGTGGGCGTGTTTTGGCGGAGCATAAGGCCGTTGAAGATAAGGACACAGCCCGTTGCGTTTGCCACAACCATAAGCTGTTCCACAGTTTCCAATTTGTCTCTCCTCAGGGCAACCAGACCAACAGTTAAGGTAACGCCTACTTGATAGATTGCTTTACTAAGCTCTTGCTTTTCCAAATTTTGGATTATTGCGTTTTCTGGTTCCTTGAGCTTGACGAGGTTCTTGAGTTTATCCCACGTTGTGGCCATTGCGGTGATGATGAGTGATAGGATAGTGGAACAAACGCCGCCGGAGAAGGCCGGTGGTTTCTCGGCGTTCTCTGCCGCCGGGTTCTCCTGTGCTGGCGCCATTTCAATAACTTCCATGATTTCGATCAGTATTTTATGTGAAGTCTGATTGGAATGTTTTTTCCAGGAGCCATTATATATTGGAGTCATAATTCGCCATTGGCTTTGCTTTTTCCGTTGTCATAGCGACTTGTTGAGTTCTTGCCAGATTATTGGATAGTGATGAATTTGCCATTTTTGCCGACTGGCTTTACCTCGTACGGTGAGAGTGACTTATTCGCTTTGCCATTTTTTCCAGACTACGTACCTTCGCCTCCCTCGTACGTTAAAGTGACCGATTTGCCTCATTTTCTCTTTACTGTGACTTTGCCAATTTTCCCCATAAATAATTACACCACACTATTAACTTTACTGTGACTTCACCAATTTTCCGGATAAATAATTGTACCACACTATTAACTTTTTCTATTTACTCCGTAGTATTAAAATAATTTTTTTTAAATCCTAAAAAATATTTTTAATTAAATTCTTTTAATGCTACAAACTTCTATCTTTACAAAGTTGTTCTCATTACTTTAAAAATAATTATTTAAAATTTTTTTAAAAAAATCTTCGTCTTCAGCCATGGAGACAAAGGACCTTTGTCACCATGGCCGGAGATGACGGCCAGAGGCAAAGAAGGTATCTTTGTCTCCTGCCATAGAGACGAAGGTCCCTTAGTCTTCATGACCGGAGACGAAACTCTTTTTTTTTTTTAAATAATTACGGAGTATTTTTTTTAATTATTTTTAAAAAATATTTTAAATTTGTGTGACATTAAAACCTGGGAAGACCTGCAAAATTGGACGATAGGAAAACTAAAAGTTTAGGCCTCATGGACAACAAAAAGTTTAGAAAGATATGAATATATTTTTATATTTAAAAAAAAATAGAAGTTCCTGTTGAATTACATAGTTGCACAACAAACAATCTCTCTACATCATTTGCCCTACCCTCTTTTATAACATTACAACATCATATCTATGACATTCAAAGGTACCTTACCTACCAACAATCAAGACTCAGTTCTCAGAATCAGTGAAACTTGGGCTACCAAAATCGCCTGAATGCGCTGAAGCAAAAGACTCGGAACTTTCCAGAGACGAGAGCGAAGAAGGTGAGCCCGAGTCGATAAACTCGTCGTGAATTATATGTTCTTCGTCGTAAATCTCGGACGTATCTGATCCAGACCCACCCAACAGAAGCTTGTTTATTGCTCTTTTTGCAGTTTCCACAAACCATTCATCCTCTGGCAGGGCACTGCCAAGAATGAAACATTTAGTTGCATGAAGGACAGAAGGATAAAAGATTAAACAGTATATAAGAGCTGCAAACCTTTGCACAACGCCCCTAGCCGAAAATGTCCTGATTGCACGAGACATTATATCGGATGCTATTTGATGCACATGCCTGGATGGATAACCAGCAAATCTTGCAATCTCTACAGTGAAGTGCATATCTAGCATTAACTGTCAAACAAGAAGTTGAATGCCATGGTTAGAGAGAGGGACTTTCATGCCATAGCCCAAAGGTGAGCAATAACAAGAAAGTAAATGCAGGTTTTTAGCATAGTACTAACAATCTGATATAGCATTGCCCTGACCGGTGCAAACGGGAATCTGAGTATGATATGGACTTAAAGATGCCTCCTATAGTTAGAGTCTACTTAAGACACCTCGTGGTCTAACCAATATATATTTATAGCATTGCCCTCCATTCTCTCTATCCTTAATACGGAGTACATTAGTTCCCATTAATATTGGCTTTGATTGGAGATGTTAACCAAATAAGGGCAGTTTCAGTATTGTGAATACCTGTTGCAGTCCATGTTGTGTAAGAGAAGCAGACTCATCCTCCAGAATACTCCAAAAATCTTGCTCATTATACAACCACATGACCACAGTTTCAGTCAACCTGGCAAGCAAAACCTTCTGTATTTTCTCCCTACCAAGTAGAACATCACCAGCCACGGTTGCTAACTGCTGCAGCTTCCCAAATAGAGCCTACATGTCCATGAAGGTATTACTTCTAATCGATAAAATTAAACAAAATAAAAATGAATTGTAGAATAAAAGAACTCTAGGGCCCGCTTACTAACCGGAGAATTTGAATTGAAGAATAAAAAACAGAAAACATCTTTACTAGCACAGTTTTCCATTTTGAAAACTGGAAAACTTTTAAAAACTGTTTTCTAAATGGAAAACAGAATCTCTATCATCTATTTGGCTATAAATGACTATAACCACATTTTATTCCTTTTATTCTAGTAGAGGCAAGTGAAAAAAACTGAAGCAACTACGAATGAGGACTTTCATAAATAGTATCAATGCAGAAGGATGGTGGAAATTTAACAAGGGAATACCTGGAATGGCAAAGAAGGAAGAGGTTCGGACTCTGACGCCAGATCTTCCCCTGTCCCGCTTAAATAAATTTGTGCATCCAATCGTGCATCACCATCTCTAGAGTAGATGAAGTTCACAATATATTGTCGACAGAAACTATCCCTGAGTTTGTCAAGTGAGTGCTGAAGATGGCGCCTCCACTCCTTAACCTCTACAGTATTATTTGAGGAAGGTGTTATAACTTCAGAAATCCCACTATCTGCTTCTTTGCTTTCAGTGAGTACATTCCAAATTCTGGAGACAACCATTGGCAATAATTCCTCAGAAATGGTAAAAGCAGTCCCCAACAATGCTAGCTGCTCAGAATCAGTTTCAACTCTAAAAGGTACAGACTCTTTAAGCTCTGTGAGGTTGTCATCTTCAGAAAGGCCAGGTAAGGCTTTGATCAAAGCATCCACATACTTGTCAAAAAGCAGTGAAATTCTCATCAATATATTAGCTCCAAAGTGCAGAATTACTAACTGGGTTAGGCGTTCAACTATTTCCTGCAATGATTAAAAAGAAAAAACGTTTACTGATTCCTTGAGGGATGGATGCATCAGAAACCTGTTTCTAGTGATTCCCAATAAATCAATTGAACACAACAAAGAAAATATTATAATGTTCATATTATAATCCCCAACGAGCCAGGAAATGTAGTAAGCTACTTTGCGAGAATATTTACCAAAATTAGATGTGTGCAAAACTCACACCACCCGAACTGTAAGACAATAAACCAGGTAACCAGCATTAACAATTCTAACTTACTTTGACAACATATATGAATCTCATGCCACTTTCAACAAGCAGCCTACCAGATGGTGTGGCAAAAGTAGATAATGGAGATGCAAAACGAGGTGACAGCATTATATCCTCATCTTCAGCAAAATGGAGAATTGCTCTTCTAGCTCGTATGAAATTCAGCTCAAGAACTTCTTCAATATATGGTTGCAAAAGAACCAAGAGCAGCTTGGAGAGTTTTAGGCCATGCTGTTCCAAGGCATAGCAGTGGTTAAGACTAGTCTGAGCACAAAAACTTGCTGCACGTAAAGCAGGAGCTGTCTCAGAAACGGGTGCATGCTCTTTAACCAACCTTACAAAAGATTCAATTTCCGTTTCTGCCCATTGAATAATTCTGTTACTATAAAGAGGATTATCACCAAACATTGAACTCGATTCCTTAGCCACCAATAAAATAGTAGAGAATACAAGGTTAGACAAAGTGGCTGAGTATGTTTCAGGATAACAAGAACACAGTGGAAGGAAAGCTTCAATTTTTTTCTGAAGGCGAAGTCTAATTGACTTGACAAGTAGCTGGTGTGCCAAAGGACCTTTCCCCAACTTTAACAAACCAGACAAAGCCCTTTTGAGCTCAACGACAGCAATAGAAGGTCTCTCGGTGATCTCAACAAGCTGCTTCTCAAGCATTGCTTTTCTTTTAGACAAAGCAGACCTATAAGCTGATGGTTCTGTAGGCGAAGTCTCTCCCACACTTCTCATCTCTGGGTGACTTTTCTCTTCAGCATCTATTGCCTCTATTGCTTCTTCAATTTTGTGCTCAGCCAGAAGAATATCAATACTTTCCAAAAATGACAAATGGTCATCTTCTGATCCATCTATTAAGCAATTATCTCCTAATTCACTTTCTTGAGTTTCAAGAACATTAGCATTAGCTTGGCTCCATAAACTTAATTCTTGACATGCACCATTAATCAAATCTTGGACAAGAATACCCTGGGCAGAAATATGTTTTCTTAACTCATTCAACTCATGATTCATTTCCACCACTTCTTCTGATAACCTACAATTCATTACAAAATGGCGTTAATCTTTTTCCCTCCCTATTTTTGATAAGTAAAAATTAGCGCAAATCTCAATGTGAGCATAAATAAATTTGCTTAAATGGATCATGTTTAAGAACTGCCATAGTTAATGATACTAGTGCATGGCAATAAAGAGATATATTAACAAAAAAATTATAAGGAAAATGAAAAATTAATTACAGCATGAACTGCAAATCTTTCTAGGAGAAATAAGTCAAGAAATAAAGTAAGCAGCAAGGTGGCGAATTGATGAAAATGAATGAGAATGTTATATTAAGTATTTCATACAAACCTAACATTTTTCTGCAAAGCAAGGAAGCCAGGCCAGTTGGAAATTAATCTAGAGAAAATGGAATTCAAAGTTTTTATCTAAAATTAACTGCAAGGAAAGCACCTTCTTTGGATGATAAGAAGGGGCATTTTGATAACCTCATCTTTCTTTAATTGCATATTATCAGTAACATTGTAAAAATACAAGGGAAGTGAAAGCAATGGTAAAAGCTTTCAGGTTATAATGAGTAATTTTGATTTTCATCAAAGGTTATTTAGGAGCTCAATTACCTTTGGACTAGAACATGCACACTATATAACACAGGATTGTAAAAACTGGAGTTTCAAACCTGAGTATGTGTGTGTGTGTGTGTGTGTGTATCAAAGTAATATTCTTGTCATAGATTTCTTTTCTCAAATCTCAACTAATCATTATTCATTAACTCTTCATGTTAGAATAGTTAAGAGTATTCTTAAATTCAGTTTAGGAAGGATATATAAATTCAACATTGAGAATCCTTGAACTCTTGTAGTATCAGGAGTTGTTTATTACTTTAGTTTCCTAATACCTTACGAATCATAGAGATGGAAGGTTTCCTGGTTTCTCTATCAAGTTTCCTCTAGTTAGTATAAATATCCCTCACTGTTTTACACATCATATAATCCAATACAATTCAATAAATTTAATATATAATGGGGGTGTTTGTTAAAGCCTAATTTAATGAGATTACAGAAATAATCTATTAAAGAAAATGTCAAGCACTAATTCCACTGTCACGCCTTCCAAAACCGATCTGCACCCACAGATTTCCTCCATTTTCCTTTATTTCACTTGCAAACAAAGTTTCAGTCTTTAGGTGAACGCTGGGACTTAAATATAAGGGCTTTCAAACGCCCATGACAATACCTGGTTCCTTCTACACATCTTGATCTAACTTGTCAGTTTTCAATAGTTCAGAACACCTTTTAAACCCCTCAAGAGTAATAGTTATCAATATATTCAAGTTTGTAGCAAACTAGAAACATCACACTGGAAACATATCAACAGTTCATGTAAACCCAAGAGTGGCAACATTATTGACTTGGATGTGTATTCTTGCCAGAGTTAAAAGGGATCCTCCAATGCTCAGAAAAAGTGTCCTGAAGAGGACATCTTTCATATTTATAGGTTGTTCATTGAACCAATGTACCTAAATGCACAATCCACAAGTTACTTTGAGCATCCCTTTTTGTTATATGATAATACATTTCAAATAATGTGGACAAAATGAGAGGGAGAGAGAGAGAGAGAGAGAGAGTATGCTGAAAGAATGATTACCCTCATAGCCAAAAACAATAATACTGATAAATAAATAAATAAATAGATAGATAAAAAGACCAATCAGTCAAGTGCAGCCTGTCCTTAAAATGGAGTATGCATGGTCAGTTTAAGTGATAGAGAGAACACTTTGCATTAAAGTGATGGTTCCTTAACCCTACCAAATCAATATGTCCCCACAAACTCAGTCCAAATGTTATTTAGGAATTCCCACGTGCATCTATCACAAATGGTCAGGACTCAAGAGTGCATGGTACCAAGAAGAATGTATTTCAGATATTTTTTGGCAGGGTATATTTAGTTTAAAGAATGATGAAGATGTTACATTCAAAAAAGCTGTAAAACACATATATTAACTACTGTCAAGTAATTCTCTCTTTGAGTTTTAGTCAATTTGAGAAAGTATGATCTTGGAATACCTCAAGAAGGCCAAGCATTTAGTGCGTGAATTCCCACACATGTTCTCCACTGCATCTTTCAGTTCCAAAAGCTCAAAAGAAATTTTTCTGATTCCCTGCATAAATCAGATAATTGATATATTAGCCTGTGGGACCTGACTGTTACAAACTAAGATTGGGCTAGGGTCACTGGGCTATAATGCACATGGGTCAAACCACACTAAAAGATTGAATCCAACCAATTAACAGAGTCTAACGCATGGCCTTATAAACCCATATGTTCTCTCTTATTTTATCAAAGTGGGTGGGACTCATAACACTGAACAAATAGAAAGGGAAATTTAGAGATACAAGGGACTGAAAGACTGTTATAAGTTGTTTCCATTTTTCCTTGGATACGTAAAATATGGAAAACTTTTGTGCTTTAGTATATTCTCTAGAACTGAACAAAAGAGTTTTACAGAGCAAAATTCAAAATGTTGAACACATTGAACTGCTAAGTGCACATTCTTCTGAATCAGGAAGTTGGAACACAAATAAGAAATGTAAAATGAAAGAGCTAAGCATACAATAAGAATTGAGGCACTACATGCATGCCTCTCCCTTGAATCTACCAAGAATTTAGGTATCAAATAAATGTTCTTTTTCTTCTTTTTTAAAGAAAAAAAAAAAGTCTCATTGTGGATTTTACTGAAGATAAGAAAAGAAAAGATTGTCAATGTGAGTTTTCATTTCACTAAAGCAATAATTTTAAAACAGAAGATAAGATAAGAAAAGGGTGTCATTTGCTTAGTATGATGAATATTTTAGTAAACACTGGGTGTAAACTTCAGCAACACATAAGAATATACACCTATAGTCACTAAAATTCAACATGTCATCCTGTATCAATAGCTAAATATAGTGTCATCTTATATTCGTGGTGCCATGAACTTGGGTATGGATTCTAAACTTAGCCAGCTAGAAATAAGAGGAATCATATAAAGCACAAAGGGAAACCACTTTCAAATTTTATCACATCTTGAACATGATCACAGGATGTGCAATGGGGATCAAGTGAAATGCAAAGAACTAGAATCCAAAATTAAGCAAATAGCCCATGGCATATATCCAAAGCTAAACTCCAAGGCTAATTCTTAGCAGCTGTGAAGTTTTTTTCATGCTTTATCCTTCTAAAAAATCCATAGCTAAGAATTCCATCAGTAGCCAACCTAATTTCCACCATTACAATCATACTCATTCACTCACTCCATAATTAGTAGGTCCATCTGACTCCCATTTGAGTTGAGTGTCTAAGCCCTAAGGATTCTTTTCTTCCTAAATCCGAAATAAATACTAAGCTCCTTCCTTCCAAAAATGCTCATTTTAGGATGCAGAGAAAGATATGCATAGCATTGATACAGCACATACATAAACAATTTAAGATGATAAGCACAATGGCATGAACACAAGCCAGAGCTAAAAGCCTAAACATCTTATTTCTCCATAAAACAACCCCAAACGAAAGAGAACCCAGCTTGGAAACAAAATTAATAATTAAACAAAGTAATACATAGTAATAATGAAGAAAACCAGACAGAAAAGGCAGCTTATCTGAATGAAATGCCAAGCAAGTACAAATTTCAGTTCGCATTAGTAAATGATTCACTCGTTTTAGCCTCACATAAAGAAATTGGGGGAGGAGAGCGGACCTTCTCAGAGTTGGATTGATAAATGGTGTCGATCTTGGACTGAGGGGTTACGGTCTCGATTGACGGGAAGTCATCTTCTTCTTCGCTGCTCTCTATCCTCATTTTCTCTCTCCTGCCTTCACTTTCTCTCTCTAAAAGTGTAGAACTGGCTTACCGCCTGCGGCACTGTGAAATGAGACTAGGTGAGAAAAAGCAGAGAAGTCCAAAGGGAGGAGAAGAATAGCTAGCTTAGCTGCTTCAATGGAGTACACAGGGGGAGAGGGCTTTCCATTACGGGGTATGATTTTTTTTATTTATTTCTTTTTTTGAACCAATTTATATTTATATTTAAGAATTCAATCATTTTTCATGTTTTGTTTTTTCATTTTTTTTATTTTCTTTTATTACATTAGATATCCCAAGTCCTAACTTAAAGAATAAGGGTCAAATATGCTATCTAATTATACACTAAAATGCAATTAAGTCATTGAACTAAAAAGAAATCCAATTAAGTTTTTGAAAAGCACTAGTAGTTGCACCCGTGCGATGCACGGCAATAAATATATCTAATATATTGAATATGGTTGAATAATATGTTACAAAATAATGGAAAAAAAGAAAGAAAAGCAATAGTGTACGGAAAAGTAGCTGAA
>CP025651.1:4742386-4813957 GCA_003576665.1 Ipomoea trifida | reverse complement strand
GTAAATAAATTTGAGTTAAGGTTTTGAATAGGTATTGAAAAGTGTTGAAAGTAATATTTTATTGAAATATGTAATTGCCTAAAACTGAAGTTAAGTACAAAAAATGCTTAAAGGCAAAATCGTTCTCATACATTGTAAGCAAGGAGATTAGTTTTTACAAACTATCAATACAATCGTGACCCTAACTTAATTGAAAAATGTGACTGTGAGTGCCTTGGTAGTAGTTTGACTTCCTTGAAAACTCTTGAAATGAACCTGTATGAACTTCCTTGCATACTGTGACTGATTTTGCACCTGCAAAATAGTCTTTAAGCAGAATATATAATAGGATTAGATAGACTGTTTCATACAGTCAAGCACATTTTCCTGTTGTTAGGAATATGTTTTTCCACCTGCAAATCAGTATATAAGCAGTACATATAATTTATAAAAAAAAAAAAGACATACAAATAAAAAATTCTAAACAGTTTGAAAAATAAGATGCCACAAAAAGTAGTGCAGTAGTCTAGAATTACATAGGTGAACAAAAACACAAGTCCAAATGACAGATAAAAGTTGTCCATAATTAAAGTTGTGCCCATAAAATTAGTAAAGTTGTCTTTCAGATCTTCTCCTGCTTCACAGCCACTTCTTTCATCTTTTTAGTAGTCTTGGATGTGGAAAATTGGTCCATAAGGCACTTCTTAACAGAGTCAGTTTCTTCCTCATCAATCATTCTTCTCTTCCCATTATCAATGGGCAATGGACTTTGGACCTCATCATCTTGAGAAGCTTCCTGAAACAACAGTAGAAATGGGATTAATGTTCATATAGGTAAGAAGTAAGAAATTTAAATAACTATTAAGCAGTAAAAAGTTGAGTTTCAAACCTCTTCAGAATCTGATTCTTCATATTCATCCTCTTCTACCATTTTTGACATCAAGTCTTTATCTTGATGGTCCCTTAAGTTGCTGCAGTAGGTGTCAATTAACAATTGATCCCTTAATACTCTCACAACATTATAAGCAGAATTAGGTCCCCTCATAGTGGCCTTTTTGAAACCAATCTTAAATATCATAGCCATTCCACTTAGAATCTCCAATTCTGGGGGAATCACAACTCCAACCTGAATAAAAGAGTGATTAGTACAACATTAAGCAGAAAGAGATGGACAAAATTAGATTATATAGGAAGTTGTTACAGTTACCTTTGAGTATTTTTGAAAGAGCAATGATGCTGGAACACCTACCAGATCAGCAACCTCCCTATCCCATAGCTGGAAGGGAGCATCACCTGTCCTATCCACAACCCTAATCAAAAGTTTGTACCTAACAATGCCTTCCACAAATTGTCCTTTACACTTTCCACATTTCAAAAACCCATCATCACCTTCTGTTAGCATCTTGTTACAACCTGGCTTCATGCAGGATATGTAAAACCATTTTCCAGAGCCTTCAATACCCAGTATTTCAGCAGGAACATAAAAGTCATTATCCTGGACCAAGTTAAAAAGAGTTGAATATAGAAACATAAGGTTAATAGTTAGAGAGAAAAATTTAGAAATGTAGTACCTCTTCAGCCTCAAATACATCAAACAATGTACTGACAATGACAGCACCACTCTGAAATTCACTTGGACCAGTTGATTGTGACAAAACAGTTGTAGTACTAATACTTCTCAGTGGAGAAGTGTTAGCAGCTAACCTACAGGAATGAGAGAAGAAGTGAACTATAAGACATGGTGGAAAGCCATAAAATATACAGTTTGACAATAGGAGGTACTTACTTTGATCTGAAATCAACAAACTCAGAAAAATTTTGATTAAACCAAAGCTGTGTGGCATCATATGATGAGGTAATCCTAACTTCACCTATTAAAAAAAGAAATGTTACAGAAAATATGTAGTTGCAGTAAAGTAGTATGGTAGTAAAGTTTTGATAAGAATACATACCACTAACAACTTTTGCCCTACAGAGCTGCATGACTACAATGAGTGGCTCAGCGCAATTAGCATTGTAGTAAGGAAGAATGGCAGAGACATGGTCATCCCATACTGTGCACTTCAAGGTATTATCCCTAATCAAGCCATGTGTTATTAATTGATGCTTACAGTCAGTAAGTATAAGAAAAATAATATTTAAAACTTACTCTGTATCAGCAATCAGAAAATCAATAAGTCTTGATGGCTTTCCACCAATAATTTTGTCCAGTGGTGAATATATTTCAACCACTCTGCCTATTACATCTGAATATTGTGCATACAGAGGAGAAAGAAATATTAGATGTGCAGATTTAAGTCAGTAGAAAATGGATTAAAGGCAATAGTTGTGCAGATTAAAAGCAATAGAAATAAAATTTACCAAACAACTCCTTGTCATCAACTTGTTCTGGCTTTTTCAATGATTCATATGACTTTAAACGAAACATACAAACAGGAAATCCCTTTGACTTAATCTGTTTGACTTGTGTTTCGTAGGTGAATTTGATGAGGAAGGGATGCTGTGTTGTCTTGTACAGGTAATAGTTCTTGACTACCAAGAAGTTTTTGATGGAGTAAACCTTTCCCTGTTTAAAAATCTGTCTATATTTTGGAACATCATCTTTTGTGGTATTTGCATTTATAAAATCTCCCTAGTTAGAACAAAGCAGCAGTATTAATATTCACATTCAGAGTTCATATTTTCGAAAAAAATAAAGCTAAAGATGCAGTATTAATATTCACATTCAGAGTTCATATTTTCGAAAAAAATAAAGCTAAAGATGCAGTATTAATATTCACATTCAGAGTTAATATTTTCGAAAAAAATAAAGCTCTATGAATAGTAGATTTTTTACCTCAGCATCATGGAACAAAAGTTCCAAACTCTTACTGGTTTGAGCACCCCTTACTTCTGGTACTTCATAAATCCTTATTAACCGTACTCTGATTGATCTCTTCCTATGAAAAGGACTAATATCTTTGACAGCAACATATTGTGAAGGCATTTTTGTTTTTGAATACAACAAAGACAGCAGTGAAAGGGAATTTGGTGAGTAGTTTGGCCGGGCATATCCTTAATGAATGCAAGTATATATATAGTGATTTTGCTATTAATGCTGACAATTGATAAATGTGAATATCAGATTTTGTATTGGAAAGCTGAAGAGTCATCAGCTCAAAAGACTTGAGCAATAAATGTTTGTCATCATTTTGATTTTGAAATATGTTTCTGATATGCAAAATTATCAAGTGTAAAATTTCAAGTTATGTAATCTTCATTTCATGGTTTGTAATAATTTTAACTTTTGTTGGGTTATTAGATTTACAAATGTGAATTTATATGTACATACATATATAACAAAGTATATTTACACATATTACGTGTATGTATATACACGTAATAATTAACAAAGTGTTATTACAGGGATATATATATATATATATATATATATATATATATATATATATATATATATATCATAAATGCATACTCTGGGAATATGGAAAAAACCATCAATTAGCCGACTATTAGTTTCTTATGTACGTTGGAAATAGGGAATAACAATGATCACATTTCAGTTCAAATAATAAGATCAGTATAAAGAGCATTAAATAAGGGGGCAATTCGGAAGCTTCCTAAAACGCAGTCGTTTTCTCTGGGCGGGAAAAATCAGCAGGAAGTTGTTGCTTTATTATAGAGTTAGATAAATTCATACAATTTTACACAAAATGACATGTTTACCTGATGTGGCGGTTACCAATTTTAAAATAATTTGTGAAAATAATTTTAAATAAAATAATGTAAAAAAAAAAAAAAAACAATAACTGCTAACCGGAGACGGTTTGTCTCTGACCGGCTTCGTCTCCATGGCTAGGAAACGAAGGTCCCTTTGTCTCCTTAGCCATGGAGATGAAGGTTCCTTCGTCTCCGTGGCCAGGAAACAAAGCCGATCGGAGACGATTCGTCTCCGGTCGACAGTTTTTGTTTTTTTATTTTAATTAGTTATTTTATTTAAAATTATTTTAAAATTTGTAACCATCACGTCAGGTAAACATGTTATTTTAGATTAAATTGCATAAGTTTGTGTGGTCAATGACCCAATTGAATTTTTTGAATTCGATGGCCTAATTGCATTTTTGTGTGTAATTGAATGACATAATTGATCCTTATTCCCAACTTAAATTAGACTAATCCTAAATTCCAAAATCATTGTCTAAAAGTTGGCGAAGCCACTTTTGGAGGTAAATCTCAAAATCGTTGTCTAAATTCTATCAAGGTGTGTAGTTTAATGGCCACCTTGATAGAAAATCATGGATGAATCAAATTTAAATAATTAATTAATTAATAATAATAATAATAATAATAATTATTAATTATTACTCCTTCTGTCTCATTTTGTGTCTAGTTCGATTAACGAGATTTGAATGAAGTGATTTTTAATTCAATTTTTAATAATATTAAATTTAGTATTAATATACAAAATTTATATATTTAGAAACTACACTAAAAGTACTATTAAACACAAAAATAAATTTTTAAAATAAGTAAAAAATAACAAAAAAATAAACAAATAAAAAATAGTTGGTTTGACCAATGAATAGTAAGTGTGAAAGATAAAATGAGATAGGGGGAGTATTATTATTTACGGAAACTCAACTTTTTTCACAAAACAACTTTTGCACTTTTGCTTTATTAAGATGTGTGTGTGTGTGTGTGTGTTTTTTTTTTTAATATTTTAATTTTTTTCTTTCAAAAAAAATATTTTAATTTTTTATTTTAATAGTTTAATATTACAAATTATTTTAAAATGTCAATTTACTATCCACGTAAAGCAAGTAACCTGATAAAATTGACGGGAACCTGCTATCAGGTGAAATTGCATACATTTAGAGTGTCTAGTGGTCTAATTACATTTTTTTTTTAGTTTAGTCACTTAATTGCACTTTCAGGTTACGTTCAGTGGCCAATTTGAACCTTATTCCAATTCGCACAAAAAAAAAAACCTTATTCCAATAAAAATATAGCAACCTTAAAAAAACTAATATGTTCTGAAAGAGGTGGCCGAGTGAGTGAAATATAATTATCGTGTATAAAAATTGCAAGTTCGATTATTGTCAACACCTTTTAAATCGAGCTTATTGTACAAGATTTTCCTAATGCGATTTATTTTTTCTATGTAATTTATAAGTTATTACACAGAAACATTGCAGGTTTCTCTTGTGACCAAAAGAAAAAACAAATGTTGCATAGTTTGACTATTGCTTTCTAGACAAATAATATTATGATTATATGATGACAAATACTAAATTTTTAAATGTAAAAATTTATTGAAGATTCGGATGTTGGCTAACAAACCACCAGCTCTATTAAGAATTGTCTTTAAAAAAAAATCATATTTAGCATCACACAAGATTATAATTATTTTAATATAATTATACTATGAGATAAATTGAGTTGAATTGTAAAATTTGTTAAATTATATTATAGATTGATTTGATTTGTAAGACTCGTTTAATTTGTTTACTTTGAAAGTTAAATCCAAGTTGATTGTCAAAGACCTTGTGGTCTAGTGACACACGGATTACATTTCTACATGGAAATGAGTGTGTTCAAGTCTCAGTGGAGACAATTGTTGGCCTTTGTGTTTGAGTCGTCAAAAATATCAAATCACTAGAAATCATTTTTCGTACAGGCACAACCTTCGCCAAAATAGGTCTGATTTTTGCCAAAATCAGAGTTTTTTTTTTAATTTTTAATACATAATATTATTTTTAATATCATTATAAATAGTTTTATATTCTAAATAAAACAATTAAAATATTTAATTATACTACTCTACTCATTTTCAAAAAAATGAACAAACACACCAAGACATTTTTTCAGAATGCAACAAAACACCGAAAATGAAACTATTTTTTAAAAAATGACTCATTTTTCAGAAGTTATTTTCATGTTTTTCAAAGAAACCTTTGGAAAGCAGGAAAATAACTTGTCAACGGAAGTTATTTTCTGATGACCGTATTTTTCATGACTTTCCAAAAAAAAATCTGAAAAATGATTTTCGCAAATCATTTTCACGGTTTTCAAACAGATCTAATGAAAATCAGGTTAAATAATTATGTTTGAATTTTTTTTTTCATGAAAAACATATCATATCATCGTATCAAAAAGCAAGAATGCAAAAGAAAAGAAATGAAAGGAAAAGAAAAGAACAAGAAAAATTCAAACTGAAGCCTGTGTGGCTGTGTCACTGTGACCCTTTTTTTAATTTTTTTTTTTATTTTTAAAACATTTTTTGTTTTATTTTCATATGGTTCTATCTGCTCCGCGTCTTTCTCTCTCTAGAAAAGGGTAAAGGTGGTAGATTGTAGAGAGAGAGAAAGGGGTCTCTTTGGACACTGTTCCCTCGTCTTCGATTCAACTTTCTGAAGCGAAGAAAGCCGATTGGTAAATCGCTACCGAGAGGTATCGATCGGAAATGGGGCAACAGAAGGCTCTGATCTATGCTTTCGTGGCGCGCGGGAACGCTGTATTGGCTGAGCATACCGACTTCAATGGGAACTTCAACTCCATAGCCTACCAGTGCTTGCAGAAGCTTCCGTCCTCTAACAACAAGTTCACCTACAACTGCGATGGCCACACTTTCAACTACCTCGTCGACAACGGATTCAGTAAGCCTTCTTTTATAGATTTTGTTTAAAAAAATTGATTATCGTTTCGGATCGTCGAGCACTTCTGTGCTAAATTAGAGGAAATGAAAAAGGAAAATGGAAGATTTGAGTTACTAGTGCTCGGGATCGAGCTGTTTGAATTTAATCCGACGAATTATTTCACTCGAAGTGCCCAGATTTGAGGTTGTAGGTAACCGAATTGTGTGATGTAGGTGCTACATATGCGAGATGTGGAGTAGGTGAATGAATCCCGGTCGATGTGATTGTTGTTAGTTGATGCTGAATTGCTTTTCTTAGATTTTGATTTTATTCACTTTAACTGTGTGTTTGTTTAGCATAAAACGCAATGGTGTTTGAAGAAGGATGTCCATTCTGTTTAATTGGACCGTTTTTCTTTGGCTATTGATCACTGGAAGCTTGTAGGTTTAATGATGTGTGGTTTTGCAGCTTATTGTGTTGTTGCTGAGGAATCTACTGGAAGGCAGGTTCCTATGGCTTTTTTGGAGCGCATTAAGGATGACTTTGTATCTAAATATGGAGGTGGAAAGGCTGCAACTGCCCCTGCTAATAGCCTTACCAAAGAATTTGGGTATTTTATTTTGATTGTTGCTATTATATAGTATATCAGTTTGTGACTGGTTTTTCTACTTCCCAATTTACTGAAGCAACTTTTTTTTTTTAAAATATATATTTTTTATTGCAGGCCAAAGTTGAGGGATCACATGCAATATTGTGCTGACCATCCTGAGGAGATAAGCAAGCTTGCTAAGGTGAAAGCCCAGGTTTCAGAAGTCAAAGGTGTCATGATGGACAATATTGAGAAGGTACGAGAATGTTGCTAATTTGGTTGCTTATAGCCAAGTTTTGGTTATCTTTTTCTATTCTTAATCTGTTGCTGGATTTGGTTCCATGAAAAAAAAATGCTACAATATACATTGTACAAGTAAATAAAGAATATTAAACACTCTCAAGAGGCAAACCCTGACCAATTTCATCCCTCAGCCCCTTCAAATGAAGCTTAATGTATACATAGAATTGGAGTTTGGTACTGATTTATATTTGAATAAAATATTAATTAGGAAAAAGGGTCAAATAAGCTCTTCAACTATTGTTGAAACAACATTTAAGCACTTGAACTTAAAAAATCTCCAATTATATACTTGAATTCAGAAGAATCATTCAATTAACCACTTTTTACCTTTTTTGCCAGTACTCGGTTAAATGCCACATCTTTAACTGCATCATACTAATATTGCTTATTTGGCATGATAATTAATATTTAATTTTTTAGCCTTTTTTTCATTGAGTAAAAAGATTAGACTACTTATTTGGATAACAAGCAACCATAGCTGCCACCTCACTATCACCTTCTTCCAAATCTGGGAGAAGGTGATGCTGCTCTTCTGCAAGAAGGTGGCGACACAGCATTGCCTTCTCTTTCTTCTGGATCTGGAAGAAGGCAGAGAAGGTGGGACTGCCTTCTTTCAGATCCAGAAGAAGACAAAGGTGACACTGTGTGACACAATCTGTATCGCTCTTTTGGAAGGTAAAAAATGTAGTGCTGCCATGATGAAACCCTCAAGCTGTGCTTCTATGGCAGCCAAGAACTTGAGAATAAAAAAATATGGAGAGGAAATTTTTTTTATTGTTGTTATTATTATTATATTGGACAATAGACACCATGTGTAATGACACTTTAAGCGAAAAATTGGCCTCATCATAAGTTTTATACAGTCAACCTGTTAATTAGTGTTAAAAATGGTTCAATTCATTAATTGCACTTTTTTTCCCAAGCTTAGGGGTTTAATTGAAGCTTTTTAAAGTTTGATGGCCTAATTGTTGTTTCAACAATAGTTGAATGACTTGTTTGACCCTTATCTATATTTAATTAATCTATGTCTGTATTCACATGCTATGAAATACTTGATTGCTTATAGTCAGGGGAGATTCAAACAGTTGAATCTGAAACAGAAAATAAAGAAAAATAAGATTTGGACTCCACAAACCTACTCTCAACTTTTACTCCCACTTGTGGTCAAATTCTATTGTAGGAGAAAAAAAGAATGAATAAAAATCATGACCCCCCTATTATATGCAATCAAAGCATGCCACATCATAGGGAGTAGAAAATGGGAGTACATGTAGAAATTACTCAAAAGTAAAATTGAAAATAAAGTTGAGTGCTATCTGACCTCAGTGTATTCTCTATCAGTTTCTTTGTATGAAGTTTCTATCCTCTCAATGTCACGGCAGTGTGGGAACACCAAATAGCCTGATATAAGATGCTATAAAAGCAAGCATGGCTGTTTTATTAATAAAATTTTCTACTATCCTTTTTCTTCCAGACATTCAATGAGGTTCATGAGAGCTGATATACCTTGTTATCTATGTTACCTAATAGGTTCTTGACCGTGGTGAAAAGATTGAGCTTCTTGTGGATAAGACAGAGAATCTTCACCAACAGGTTTCTCTCCTTCTCTCTTACATTTATGGGGAGTTTGTTTTCCCTTTTTTTTTTTTTTTTTTTTTTTTTTCCTTCTATTGGTTTGCTTTTTTGCAAGTATGCTGTTTTCCTTGTATTATTCAACAAATTGAATGTTGCATATAACTCCTTGGAACATTTCTTTCATTTGTGTTTCGTACTTCCCAAATTTATTTGCAGAATGATTGCAAATGCATAAACCTCGTCCAGAGAAACTTTGAACTTAACAAAGTGATATGCCAGCATTGAGTACTGACTACTAAGTCCGTTTTTACCCAATTTGATAATCAAGGAAAAGATGCTTTTTTCTTATTATTTAGCCTTAAAAACCTTTCTTTTGTTTCTCTTTGGTGTTTAGCCCTACTTGTACAGCAGCTGGGCAAAATAAGCTGTAAATAGGATGAGAATCCAAACCCCACACCCCTAAAAAATGAGAAAAGCAAACAAATATTTTTAAATGGTCATTATAAATTAAACATTAGGTAACATTAGCTGCCCAATGACACTATGACAGTGATATGCTAACAAACTGGATTCAGATACTAAAAATGAGTACTTAGACCTTCATTACACCTCACACTTTGCTAAATTCTAGCTGCAGTTCTCAAGCCTCATAACACAACTCAGTGACACCATATTCTTTTTGTTTTTGCATTTAACATCAATACTAAAGGTTCTTGCTTTGCCACTTTATCTACATTAGTTCGCTGGTTTTAATTTTCAGTAACTTTTGGTTTGAGACAGGCACAAGACTTCAGGAGCACTGGCACAAAGATCCGTAGGAAAATGTGGCTTCAGAACATGAAGATCAAGCTGATAGTGTTGGGAATTATAATAGCCCTGATCCTCATCATAGTCCTATCTGTTTGCCATGGGTTCAACTGTGGAAAGTGAGCTTGTTCTGCTATGATATATTTTGTAGAGGACACTCCATTATTATGTCTTGCAATTTTTTTCTTTTTCCATGCCTCTTGAAATCAAATATGTAGTAAAGGATACACACCTGCCTTATTAACAAATTGCCACCATCTTCTTAGAAAGGGTATTTTCATTTCAGTCTATATTGCTACATTCATTTTTAACTTTGGTCTTCCTACTTGCATTCTATCTCAGTGGCCTGTAAGCTGTAATGCATTAGAACATATTTTAGCTCAGATTAAGACTCTGCTTGGTATACATAGCTTATAAGCTAGTACATACTAGTTTATTTTAAAACGCTATTATTTGAAGCTCTTCATGTTTTACCAAACAAAGCTTATATCTTATTTATTGCTTGAAATAAGTTATAAGCTCTAAAATAAGTTTTACCAAATATAACTTAAGTCAGATGCTTTACACTAACTTCTGTAAAGTCATCTAGTGACATGAAGTGAGTCAAGTGACTCTCTCAAATAGAAGGTCATGGGTTCGAGCCTCAGCCTCAATGAGCAGAGGCTACATTGTTAGTTCCCTGCTACCAAACTACTTACTTCTAAGGGTGTAAAAACTTGTTGGATTTCCACCCAATCAAAGCAGAGCTAAATCCCAACTTATCCAACTGGATGTAATTTAAAGATGGATTTTTTTTATGCCAAGGTGGGGAAAGTAGAGCCAGAAATTTCTTGCTTTCCCATTGTCAACAGTCAGAATAATTCATTCTGCAGGTAATGCAATGGGTTTGATTCCTATAAAACAATATTGTATGATTAGTACACTTCTAATAAGAGCAACTGAGCAAATTCATCACTTTTACCAAGTGAACATGCCTTACTCATACTCACATATAACATGGCTGGCTATAAAATTAGGTTTCTGCAAGGTTTCTTTATTCTCCAAACATCTCTCATTGTCATGACAGAATCATACTATCAGAAGGCCGACTTAATCTGAGATTGTTTGGAATGATCATAGATTTTGCCATCTTTGAGCTCTTCCTCTTCTTATTCTTCTCTTTCTTTCCATCATCTCCATGATTCTCACATGAAACCCTCTTCCCAATCCCACCTCTACACACTCCTGTACTACTCTGTTCAATCCCCTCATTCCTCCCTTTCTTCTGCAACAGCTTGAATTTTACTCTGATTCTCTTCACAGGCAAGTTCTTCCCCTTCCCCTTCCCTTCTCTTTCCACTCTCTTATTTGACTTATTTCTCCCTTCCCAATCCGATTCCGACTCCCTATCCTCTTTCATTCCCGTACCAAACCCCCATTTCGCCTCCTCCTTTTCCTCTTTCTCAATCTCCGGCATAGACGGCAACCACTTCGGCACGTGCCTAAACCTCCCCTCCTTATACTGATCCAATCCGCGCCTCGGCAATTTCACTTTCTTCCTGAAAAAAGTATTCCTCGGCAGAGCCTTCGCGAACGGCGTCTCCTCCGTGTAATTCACGAATCTCTCGAGCTCCGTTATCAGCGACGAGCTCAATGCGTCGCTCGTCGGCCTCGACGCGCCCTCGAACCCCTGCACAGAGTTCAGCTCCTCCAGCGACGCAATCACGTCTACGAGGTTCGCCTCCGTACGGCCGCCGGAGTTCGCGGACGAGACCGCGGATTTAGCGATCGCTCTCAGGTATAGGCCGGCGACGTCGGTTAGAACCGCGAGCGCCGAGGCTTCCGCCGCTCCGTACCCCACTGTTCCGCAGATCTGCGCCACCGCTACTCGTGTTAGTGCGGAGGCGTAATCTGATTGCGGCGGAGCCTCCGCGGAGGAGTGATCGCGCGATTTCATGGCGGAGGAGATTGTATTGTAGTACCGAAAGAAGAGTGACGATGAAGGAGATTGAACGTGTGTGTGGGAAGAAGAGAAGTTTTGTTCATCGGAAATTATAACCCTAGAATGTCTCTAAATATATATGGTAGGAAAATGAAATTAGTAATTACTATAATTAGTTTAAATAATTTCTTCCATTATTATATTATATTATAATTATAATTATAATTATAATTACTCACAAAGTCAATTTTACTATTTTATTTTTTTATGATTACTATTTACTACTACTACTCTTTTCGGGGCAAGGTGAAAATAAGCCATTGAACCATTTAGGAATTAAAAATTAAGCTATCGAACTCGAATAAGCTCCAAATAAGTCATTGAACTCATAAAACAAAGTAATTAAGCCACTAATTCAGAAAAAAATAACAATTAACATTTTTAACAGGTCATTTGCCTATTCCGACCACAGACATTAACTTTTTTGGCGACCGGTCAAAACTTTCGACAATCAACGACGACGGAGAAGTCGTCGATCACCATATCCGACGGTAAGGTCGCCTTCCCCCTGGTCGCCTTCTCCTTGGGAAGGCGACTAGATCTAGGTGACAAAAAATTGTCGCTTTTCCTTGGGGAAGGTGACCAAAAATGGTTGCTTTCTCCCAGAGAAATGGTCACCTTCTCCTTGGGGAAGACGATCGTTGCCTTCTTCGGCGAGGGCGACCAGAAATGGTCGTCCTCGTCGGAAAAGGCGACCTTACCGCCGTTGATGGCGATCTACAACGTCTCATCGAAAGTTTTCATTGGTTGACGGAAAAGTTGCAGCCGGTGATCGGAATAGGCAAATGACTTGTTAAAAATATTAATTGTTATTTTTTTTTTGATTTAGTGGCTTAATTGCTTTGCTTTTCTGAGTTCAGTAGCTTATTTGGAGCTTATTCGGTTTCGATGGCTTAATTGCTAATTCCTAAATAGTTCGATGGTTTATTTGCACCTTTTCCCTTCGTTTTCTAGTGTAGAAGCTATGTGGGTACATGGCATGAACCTAACAAGAGACGATAACAGATTGGATATTTACACGATTAGTAATTTTTGAATCCTAATATATATCTACTTCTACTATATATCTAATCTAAAAATATAATAAGTCTCAATCAAAGTTAGGTTTATAACGAAAAAAAGAGTCCAATTATTTGATGAAATGATTAGTATAGGACTATAGGTTATTTTGATTTTAGTTTTTTTTTCTACTTTATCATCTATTATATTATTTTTTTTCCTTAAATAACCCCGCATTCCGTTAGTGTAAACTTTAGTCTGTTAACTATTTATTATTCTTAACTTACTCATTAATTTCTATAAGAAAGGTCTTAGTTTCAAATCCAATACCAATCAGAGTTGACATAATTGAGATGTGGTTCGAACCTAAGACATTTCTTATAGAAATTAATGGATAAGTTAAAAGTTAACGAAATATTCCGTTACTAAAGTTTATGCTAACGGAATGTGAGATTATTTAAGGAAAGAAAATAATATAATAGAGGGTAAAGAAGACAAATCATAAAAATTTACTAAAATCAAAATAATACGAACCATTCGTTTAAGTAAATAATTACCACCAACATTTTTTTCTTTTCATTAAAGCCCTAATTTTTTTGACTCTTATTAAGATTGTAGAATTATAACAGATACATAATCAATTAACTAAATGTACATAATATGTTAATTACAAGTATATAACTTAGACCAACGTCCACAATGTAACGATTACACGAAAAAATAGAAGAAGATGGAAATGGGCTTGGAGTGCAAAGCTTAGGCAATAAAGAATCATATATATGACCTCAAATTTTGTGGGCCTGTCATTAGATACAATGGTTTTTATATTTTGTGTCAATTGAGCTCTGGGTTCTTTCAAGAGCCCCACCAAAGCCCAAATACTATTAATTCGGCCCATCAAGAAATCAGAACACATATATTCTCGTAATTCACTCAAGAGGTTGTAATTGTGATATTTTATGACTGAAAGTCTGAAACATATCAATAAAAAATTATGTCATGCTAGATAATTTTATTTATTATTTTATTTTAATTTCTTGGTTTTGAATGTCAATAAAATGTTACTGTTTTGCGAAGATAGTAAGAGTTACCTAACCTAAAGTGATTTAATTCTTCTTATATACAATTCTTCTCTTCTGATCTCTTCTATCAGAACAAAAAAAAATCATTTCTCTAACCCATTTGGATTGGAGGTGGTTAGTTTAATTGCATGATGGTGCGGCTCTAATAATATAGTTATTTAATTTTGTTAATGCTGTCATGTTTCACAAGTTGATTGATATATGATAATTATGCATATTATATTTACCCAAAAAAAAAATTAACTATTCAATTTTTTATTTTTTATTTTATTTTATTTTTTTTTGTGGATGGGGCAAGTTATGGTGTGGTCTTGCGTGATCATGGTGGCAAGTTTGTTGCAGCCCGTAGCGGATGCTTGGAATGTGGTCGGGATTCGTATCTAACAGAAGCAATGGTGGTCAAGGAAGCACTAATCTGGTTAAAAGATTGTGATTATAGTAGCAGAGTAGTTGAGTCTGACTGTTTACAATTTTATGCTAGTTACAATTTGTTTTCTTTAGATTACTCGTATGTTGGTTGGATTGTTAAGCAATGTCGTATGATTGATAGGGACATTGGAAATATGTTTGTCCACCATGTCAAGAGGTCAGCCAATCAGGTGGCTCATGTTTTGGCATGAGCAACTGGTTACTCGTCTGTCCTGGAGTTGTGGGTGTCTAATGTAATCCACTGGCCTGTTCTCTCACTTATTTGATTTCTAATGCAATTTTGGTTATTTAAAAAAAAACATTAATATTTTTTTATTTTGAGAAAAAATAATTATTAATATTACTTTGTTTCATGCGTATGCTGTATGCATGTGCAAGTGCATGCATTTCAAAGACTTTCTCAAAAGTGTATAAAATATGTAAGTCTATGTGAAGGATGGATAGGCATATTTCTTGTTATAGAATTGCTAGTTATTAGTCATAAGAAATATTCTAATATGATCTCAACAAACAAATTTTTATTTTAATTTTTAAGTTCGTTTTTAGATCGTTGATAGGTTGCCCCCTTTGAAAGCGGTAAATATAGGATGTTTCGATAAGGAAAATCAATGTTATAATGTATTCTAATAATAACTGAAATTATATATGTACGTAATTTTGTAGTAAGTTTGATTCTTACATCACATATATTACTTCAGTTATATTATGCTGCAAGGTTATAGGAAATTTACGAGAAAGAGTGAATTTAATTTTAAGAATTATATATATTTTTGAAAGAGATAACAAATGTGCTAATTACTTGAATTTTGCGGTTAAAAGTTGCAATCATTTGTAGAGATAATTTAGAACTTAGGAACATGATTTGGATGTTTAGAGAAAATTGTGTGTCTACTTTTGTAATAAACCCATGAAAATAAAAGTCATTATTTGGGGCTGGTTTTTGTAGCTATGTGTTGATTACAATGTCTAACGGAAAAGAAAGGGAAATCCATGAAAATAAGAAGCAAGCAAGAAACTTCCATTAATATTTTTTTTTTTCTTTGTGACATTTGGTCCTAATACAAATTTAGTCCAAGTCACGCTTACAAAATTGGACCCTTATTTAGGAGAAAGTCTAACTAACCTTATAGTTCCATTTACCAACTGCCCTATTAGATTAAATTTATATATATTCTCTACCAAAGACTCTGTGGTCTAGTGGCACCCGATTTACATTCTCACATGAAAATGAGTGGGTTTGAGCCTCAGTGGAATCAACCGTTGACTCGTTGTGCTATTTTAAGTTGAGAAAAAATACAAGTGGTTGTAACTTTTGCCTTGGGGTTTAATTTCAAACCCATAGTTGAATTTGACTGTGACTTTGCCAATTTTTTGAAGCATCCCGGTCATTAATTCCAAGCAATTAATGGAAACATTATAAACAGGACAAGAAGAAAATCACTTTCACATTTCAAATTAACAATATATCTCTTGACTAGACTTCTCTTTATCTGTCTCTTGCTTTTATTTATTTATTTATTTATATTTTTAAAATGATGTTGTGCTTGATATTGATGAGATTGTTAAGAGGAATTGGAATTGAATTGCCACTTGATTCATATTCATAGAGAAGGAATTCTTTGCATGTACGGGAGCTGAATTATTATTATTATTATTATTATTATTATTATTATTATTATTATTATTATTATTATTATTATTGCAATTTGACAAAGTAAGAAATCGGTTAGAATTCTTTTATGCATGTGGAGATGCACTTACTACATACACATTCTATAGGCTGTCTTTCAATTTGCAGTTTTATACTTTGGCTTATAATGATGAGCTTTTGGCACAACAATGAAGATCAAATTTATAAATACACTTAAATTAATATCATACTTTAATGAATTATGATTTCAACGATCGAACAATCACTAGATTAAAATAATGTTTGAAGATCAAAAGTTATTCTATCTTGACTTCAATAATGATTCCTGCGTATCATGAACCTCCAAAAGCACATCTTGCACAAAACACACCTGTCTTAGCTTGGAATGATTTTAAGAATAATTAGTTTAAGCAATAACTAATTAGCTACAATTGTGATCCATTATGTTTCCTTTATTTCTATTTTTAGAAATAATATATTGTTTTGTTAATTAATTACCGTCAAATTGTCTATCAAAGACATTGTGGTCAAGTGGCATAATTGTGACTCTCCTAAAAGGATGGTTACAAGTTTGAATCCTATACTAGTGAATAATTGAGTCAACAGTATTTATAATATTTAACCGGCTTTCGATCACTTATTTAGAACGGTATGTAATAGATGTATCATTACATTGTACATAGTTTCAATACGGAAATTTTTGCTGTGAACCGCGGTGAAAACAGACGCGCAACTGCAGTTTAACACAACTACAGTTCCAGACGGATGAAACGGCCTTCAATACAACTACAATATCAGTCCAACACAACTGTAGTATCATTTGAAATGAACTGCAGAACTGTAGTATCATTTGAAATGAACTGTAATTGAGACACAACTACAGTATTAGTCCAACACAACTGTAGTATCATTTGAAATGAACTGTAATATCAATTACAGAGATTTACGGGAGCCGTTTCTCCCACTTATTAAAACGATGTCGTTTTGTGACCATGTTCCACGGTATAACAACGTAACGGGTATTAATATTATTTATTAGACTTATTAGATTTAAATAATTTAGCAATAAATGATTAATTGTAGACATGGAATAAGAAAAGTATTGATACTTCAAGTTTTGGTGGTGGAAGACTGCAAGTTGCAAACACTTTTGTAAGAAACACTACCTGGCGTGGTCGAATAATCTGTCGTCAAATGATGTTGTTACGAAAGCTACCCACAAACCCCCTTTGTAAATTAAAGTATATTTTATATTAATGTTTTTTAAAATAATTAAATTTATTTATTGTTCCAACTTTTATTAACAATTCCTTAATTACACTGATTAAGGCGTAACGTGATATTTAAGAGCCCTGTTGAGTGTTGACGATGACCCACCGTCGCCACTGATATATAAAAATATATTTATAATATAGTATTGGGGGATGCAATTGCATGTGACATTCTAACCAATCAATTAACATTTAATAAATAATTAAGTGATATGATAAAATAGAATAGAATATATGTGACGATGATCAAAGCACTAAATGTATGTTTTGTTAAACAAATATATAATGATGTTTTATTGCTTACTGCAGATTCGATTTGACTCCATTCTTTATTGTTTTAGGTTGCTTTCCTAGCTCCTACTTCAATCCTGTTTGCATTACTATTTTTTTTATTATTGAATTAAGCCTTTTTTTTTATTGGTATTCTTTTTAGAGGTTTTTTTTATTTATTATAATTGTATTAAACTTTGATTAATTTTAAGTAAAGTTATTTTTGGACCTAATATGAAAAAGTTCTTTCAGTAATACGCCCTATTTTTTTGTCCGGCCATGGCTCTGTTTAGTAAAATATTTAGCTTATCATCAGTCAATTTTGACTGATTTGATTATTATTAGTTGTTTGACTTGGTTAAGAAATCAATATAAATGTTTGGTTAATCAGTTTTTTGTAACTTCAAAATGCTAAAATTCAAAATGCTGCTAAAAATAACTTTTCAATTAGCTTTTTGAGAAAAAAAAATTATACCAAACTGTCAGCTAATGCTATCAACTAGTTATACCAACTAATCCAATCGGCTAACAGCCATTTACCAAACATGGCCCATATGTTTCTTCAAGTAAGGTACACCGTACACCGTACACTCAGATCCCACATACTGATAGAGATTAATCTTAATAATTTATGTACCGGGGAAAAAAGCTTGGAATTATAATTAAAAAAAAAAAAAAAAGAAGAAGAGAAGAAAAAAAAAAGGTTCATCCAATGAAGTGACTCATTTACTAGCTAGATCATGCATAACCCTTCCCTTTACTTGTAATGCTTTGATTATTTTTTAATATATTGATTCTTTACTCCCTTTTTTTTTTCTTTTCCTTTTTAATGTCAATTTCAATGGAATCAGAATAAATGAAAAAAAAATGGCAGATATTGATGCTTGAAATTTGGAGGAGATTAAGGAAAGAATTAGGGACAGCACTGATCATGCCTTTAATTTCAAGATATGGCATCAATCATGTCATAAAAGCCACTACAATGTCAACAGTAGCACAAATTATAATAAATGGAAACTTCTTTATTTTTTTCGGATTAAAATTATTACCAAATATTATTTTTTAATGGAAATTACATATATTTTTTTTAAAAATCTTTATTTCCATTAATTACCATACTCATAAAATGTTCAATCTCATCACTATGTAAAAAAAAAAAAAAAAAAAAACAATACGGAGTAATAATAATAAAGTCCATATAATAAGCAAATTTTAAAAAATGAAACATCAAAAAGTGAATTTTAGATAATAACTTTTGTTAATAACTAGAAAAAGTCAAAATTTTGAGAATTTTAAAAGTGATTTTTTGAAGATTAATTGTAGAAATTTTTATTTTGACCCAAGTTTAAGGGGTGTATTCAATCATGACTTTTATAGATTTTTAAAGACTTTTATCAACTTTAAAAGTTTGGTGGTATTCAATTTAGACTTTTAAATACTCTTTAAAAGTTCACCGGTATTGGATTCAGACTTTTCAAAACTCTTTAAAAGTATACTGGTATTCGATTCAGACTTTTATAGAGTATTTAAAAGTCTGCTGGTATTCAAAAAGTTAATAACTTTCATTGACTCTGTCAGAATAGGATTTCTGTAGACTTTTTTTTCATTAATATAAATAGATGAAATCCGACCCTCAAACCCCAAACTTTTCAAGATTCTCTACAAACTTTTTTTTTCTCTATCTAAACTAGACAAACTTTTCATCAATTTTACGGTATTTTTCAAACTTTGCTACAAAAAATTATTATTTATCAATGTTGACAACAATTCTTCTTTGCTGCGAACAACAGCGGTTTGCCGTTATTCGCAGCAAACAATTATAATCTGTTGCAATTTTAATTGTCGTTGTTCGCAGAAATTTTATGCTGCAACCAGCAGCAGAAATTTTAGTTGCTGCTGGTTGCAGCATAATTATTTTAAAAATGTATAAATTAAAATTTTATTTAATTAATATAATTGTGTTCATTAATTATTAATATATGTATTTATGTTAAGTTAAATTTTTTTGCGAAATTATTATTTATTTATAGTAATTATAAATGGGAGATGTTCATCAATTCCAATCAAAGGTAATTGTACTAAATATTTTAATTTGTACTTTTTATGTATAATATACTCTATTTTTGTGATAACCAATATTTATTTTTAATTTTTTTTATAATGCATTAATTTATTTATGATTTATAAAAGTATATTTTTGTAAGAAAATTATTAATAGTATATTAATAGAAGTTATGGAATGTTTGTAAGGGTGTATTCAATTAAGAGTTTTAATGACTTTTGTATACTTTTTAATATGAAAAAGTTTTTAAAAGTTTATAAATGTTTGTTGTACGGATATTTATGAACTCTTACAAAGTTGATAAAAGTTTAAAATATTCTAGGAAAGTTTACAAAAATTCTACAAAAGTCAATTAAAATCCATCATTTTAAAAGTATTTGAAAGTATTTAAAAGTCTTGATTGAATACAACCCCCTAAATAAACGCATCTATGAAAACATGTGAGAAGCATCATTGCACCAAGCATCTAGCGTTGTGGTGCTTTCTTCGGGTCCAATAATGTTTTTTTTTTTTAAATTTTTTGTAGTTTTTAGTTTATAAATAATGAATTCATTGAAGTCAATTTGTTATATAAGATTGAGTTTTAGGAAATTTTAAGTTTGACTTTCAATTTTAGTATATTTTTAATATTTTAGTATATATATTTTCATCGCCAAGATAGAAGACAGGAACAATGAGTAACTAATAGAGAGTGTTAATTGTAGGTGTGGCCGAGTGGAAAAACATTTTTGTAATGCATATTAGCAACAATATGTTGGTTGAGGAAATGGTTATTAAGGAATGAACTTAAGAAATAATATATACTTTCTAATTTTTTTTTTTTTTTGAAAATATACTTTCTAAAATTTAACATTCTATTATTTAAAAAGGTAAACAACAAATGCATTACTTTAAATATTATTATCAAAAGGCTTTTGATTTTTTATTTTTTGCGTTTTGTTACGTTCCTCAAATGACATTTAATATTTTCACCACTATGAGATTAATTTAGATTCGAATTGAGAAGCTCACAAAGATTATGCATACTGATAGAAAAGGCCAACCATTAATTTTTAACATGACCCACACTTTACAGTATTTGGATTTTTGAGTTGTTAGTAGTTAAAATTATGATACAATATTATATATTTTACATTATATTACAAAGTATGGCATATACCTAAACAAATAAAAGTTTATTTTATAATTAGCACATTTATACATTTTAAAGGTAACTTCTTTAATAATTTTCTTACCAGCATTTGTTTTGGTTTGAAAACAAAAATATTACATTTTTGTTATGTGTCAATTTTTCTTCTTTTAAATATAATTTAGGTAATATAAACAAAGTACCACATTTTTCTTATTTTTAGAATATATATATATATAATAAAGACATTTGAGAGATCAAGACAACCATCATCAAAACCTCCGTCATTACGATCACCGCACGACTGCTGCCCTAACGCAGCACGATGCTTATATACATCATTGTTTTTATTCATGTACTCTTCATTTTCGTTAAATAATCTTCTGGGCGCGTGATACGCAAAGAATATCTTCTAAATACTACTATATAAGGTAAACTTGAAAATAATTGGTTCACATCTAAGTCACCAATATAAAGAAATTTCCATCCCCAAAGGCTAGCTCTGACTGCAAAGTCTATGTCCTCCATTATTGTTTGGTCTTTCCATCCACCCACGTTAATCACATGAATTGGAGTTCAAAAAGTTATATCTATAATTTTTTTCTAAAGGATTTACAATGATAAATAAAGAATTAATGCTAATATTTGCCTTACCAACTTTCCATCTTGCTTGCACTAAGGCAAATTCTGGATTTTCTAGAAGATAAGGGATGTTCATAGAAAGTCATTATTAGGTTAAAAATCAACATCAAAGATAACAATAAATTTACAGCCATCAACTTAGTGCTTTTTAGACCTTCACATAAAACAGTACTTGCCTTGTAACCATTTCTGTTGTTCCTTATCTCATATGAATTCTCGATGAATTATTATAAATTCATAAAATTACCATGGATTTTTAAGTTAATATTTAGTAGTAGAGAAAATAACCTTAAGTTATTATTGGTGGAGTCATCAAGAACGTAACTTGCGTACTTAATATATAATAAGTCGATTTGATGGCCATGTAAACCTACAAATAGTTTTAATAAAGAGTTTAAAATCTTGTGAAGAATGAAAGACAAAATTATATGATACTGCATCCACATAGGCACCGTGCGACGTTTGTGCGATGGCACCACTAAGGAAAAAAGTCATAATGTACTCACCATGATTACCAAAATCAAAATTTGATCAAAAAGTGCTATTAGGCTAAAAATTAGATTCAAAGCTGACAACAAATTCATAACCACAAACTTAATGTTTTTAGATCTTCACATAAAGCACTTTCCTTGTAACCATTTCTGTTGTTCCTTGTCTCATATTTCACATTAACCCCACACCACGTCAAAATTTTACATTCATCATATCCACCACTAGTTTGTACATAGGGTTCTCAAAGAATTGTTATACATTCATAAGATTAGGATAGACTTTTTTAGTTACTAGTTAGTAGAGATAATAACCTTAAGCTATCATTGGTGGAGTCATTAAGAACTTGCTCGATAAGTGGATATGTTGGCAATGTAAACCCACATATATAGTTCTAATAAAGAGTTTAAAACATAGTAAAGAATGAAAGAGAAAATGATATGATATCAAATCCACATAGGCACCGTGCGACCGTCGTGCGGTAGCGTGTGAAAATTGACTTAAGGCGGCGAAGAGTCATGAAGTACTCAACACTTCCCTAAGCAAATCCAAAAATGATATTAAAATCCCTTCTCAAATAACCGAAACCGAATTGAACTCTAATGTTGAACCGAATGGTTTAATTTTTTTTAACCGAAAAACCGAAACCGAAACCGAAAAAATCAAACCGAAAACCGAAATGCCCACCCCTAATTATTGCTCAAGAATGACATTCTATGTTGAAAGTAGTCGAAGAAGAGTACACGCCTAAACTATAAGGAAAGATCATGCATCAATTTTAGGTTTAAAAAAAAAGGTAATTTTGTCTCAGGATTATCTTTTTCTTTTTTTTTTCCTAGAACCCACAGAATTAAAATTCTATGAGGGGTATGGGATTCTACTTCCATGAAAAATGAGGGAATTGCAATTCCGTCCAACCAAACCAAGGAATTTAATTGCCTTCAGAATTAAGTGGAATAGAATTATAATTCACTCCAACCAAACAGTCGTTGTCTCGTTGATGATATTATACAATAAGATCAACCCGTTGTGAAAAGTAACAGTATTAGTTAAAGATAGGTTCCAAGATTTTTCAAATCAAGTAAATAAGTTTGACTTCCAAACCTCTATTTGGATTTTTGAGTTGTTAGTAGTTAAAATTATGATACAATATTATATATTTTACATTATATTACAAACTATGGCTTATACCTAAACAAATAAAAGTTTATTTTATAATTAGCACATGGATACATTTTTAAGGTAGCTTCTTTAATAATTTTCTTACCAGCATTTTTTTTTTTGGTTTGAAAACAAAAATATTACATTTTTGTTATGTGTCAATTTTTCTTCTTTTAAATATAATTTAGGTAATATAAACAAATACCACATTTTTCTTATTCTTATAAAAAAAAAATAATAAACACATTTGAGAGATCAAGACAACCATCATCAAAACCTCCGCTATTACGACCACCGCACGATTGCCGCCCTAATGTAGCACGATGCTTATATATGTCTTTGTTTTCATTCACTCTCCATTTTCGTTAAATAATCTTCTGGGTGCGTGATACATAAAGACTATCTTCTAAATACTATTATATAAGGTAAATTTGAAAATAATTGGTTCACTTCTAATTCACCAATATAAAGAAATTTCCAACCCCAAAGGCTAGCTCTGACTGCAAAGTCTATGTCCTCCACTATTAATCGCATGAATTGGAACTCAAAAAATTAAAGATTTTTTTCTAAAGGAATTACAATGATAAATAAAGAAGTTAACGCTAATATTTGCCTTACCAACTTTCCATCTTGCTTGCACTAAGGCCAATTCTGGATTTTCTAGAACCCTCCATAGAAAGTCATTATCAGGTTAAAAATCAACATCAAAGAAAGTCATTATCAGGTTAAAAATCAACATCAAAGATAACAATAAATTTACACCCATCAACTTAGTGCTTTTTAGACCTTCACATAAAGCACTTGCCTTGTAACCATTTCCGGTTCCTTGTCTCATATGGATTCTCGATGAATTATTATAAACTCATAAAATTACCATAGATATTTTTAGTTAATATTTAGTAGTAGAGAAAATAACCTTAAGCTATATTTTCAAAAAAAAAAAAAAAAACCTTAAGCTATTATTTGTAGAGTGTCATCAAGAACTTGCTTGATATATAAGTCGATTTGATGGCCATGTAAACCTACATATAGTTTCAATAAAGAGTTTAAAATCTATTGAAGAATGAAAAACAAAATAATATGATACTGCATCCACATAGGCACCGTGCGACGTTTGTGCGCCACTAAGGAAAAGAGTCATAAAGTACTCACCATGATTACCGAAATCAAAACTTTGATCAAAAAGTCGTATTAGGCTAAAAATTAGCATCAAAGATGACAACAAATTCATAACCATAAACTTAATGTTTTTTAGACCTTCACATAAAGCACTTTCCTTGTAACCATTTCTGTTGTTCCTTGTCTCATATTTCACATTAACCCCACACCACGTCAAACTTTTACATTCATCATATCCACCACTAGTTTGTACATATGGGTTCTCAAAGAATTGTTATACATTCATAAGATTAGGATAGATTTTTTTAGTTACTATTTAGTAGAGATAATAACCTTAAGCTAGTATTGGTGGAGTCATCAAGAACTTGCTCGATAAGTGGATATGTTAGCGATGTAAACCCATGCATATAGTTCCAATAAAGAGTTTAAAACATAGTGAAGAATGAAAGAGAAAATGATATGATGATATCAAATCCACAAAGGCATCGTGCGACAGTCGTGCGATGGCGGGTAAAAATTGATTTAAGGCGAAGAGTGGCAAAGTATTCAACACTTCCCTAAGCAAGTCCAAAAATGATTTAACTATTAAAATCCCTTCTCAAACAACCACTTGATGTTATTCGGTAAGATCAACCAGTTATGAAAAGTAACAATATTAGTTAATGATAGGTTCCAAGATAGATGGCAGGAATAAGGAGTAGCAGAATGGTAATTGTAGGTATAACCATGGGAAGTTTTAATCATGGAGGTGAAAAATATTTTCCTTATGGATTACTTTAAATATTATTATCAAAAGGCTTTTGATTTTTTATTTTTTTTTTGCGTTTTGTTAAGTTCCTCGTATGACATTTAATATTTTCACCACTATGAGATTAATTTAGATTCGAATTGAGATGCTCACAAAGATTATACATACTCATAGAAAAGTCCAACCATTAATTTTTAACATGACCCACACTTTACAATATTTGAATTTTTGAGTTGTTAGTAGTTAAAATTATGATAGAATATTATATATTTTACATTATATTACAAAGTATGGCATATACCTAAACAAATAAAATTTTATTTTATAATTAACACATGGATACATTTTTAAGGTAGCTTCTTTAATAACTTTCTTACCAGCATTTTTTTTTTTTTTTTGGTTTGAAAACAAAAACATTAAATTTTTCTTCTTTTAAATAGTTGTCAAAGACCTTGTGGTCTAGTGGCACTTGGTGTCCCAATTAACACTCCTATATGGATGGTTAGAGTGGGTTCGAGTCTTATTGGAGGTGACTCTTTCGTGCTTTAGTAAGTTCTACTTTGTAACAGAGTCACTATCACCCAAAAAGTATTTATAATATAAGCAAAATTTGATATTTAATTTTTTTTTATTGTTTTGAAAAACAAAAACATTCGATTATGTATCGAGAGAGGAGTATGAACTCAAAAGGATTTCCGATTTTCTCTTATCTATCGATTATGTATCGAGAGAGGAGTATGAACTCAAAAGAATTTCTGATTTTCTCTTATCTATCGGGAGTCCAGTTCAGCGTCACAAACCTTTTTTGTTTTCATGCCAGGGGTACTTAAGAATATGTAAGTCACGATTTTTTCATTATTTGATCGGATCAAAAAAGAAACTTTGGGATTGCTAGAGACAAAAAAATCATAAATAGAACTATATAAACCAACGGATCCAGATCAAGACATCCATCATCAAAACCTCCGTCATTACGATCACCGCACGACTGCCGCCCTAATGCAGCACGATGCTTATATACGTCTTTGTTTTCATTCACTCTTCATTTTCGTTAAATAATCTTCTTAGCGCGTGATACACAAGCGTGATACACAAAGACTATCTTCTAAATACTACTATATAAGGTAAATTTGAAAATAATTGATTCACTTCTAAGTCACAAATATAAAGAAATTTCCAACCCCAAAGGCTAGCTCTGACTTCAAAGTCTATGTACTCCACTATTGTTTGGTCTTTTTATCCACCCACGTTAATCACATGAATTGGAGCTCAAAAAATAATATCCAACGGAGCCAGATCAAGACATCCATCATCAAAACCTCCGTCATTACGATCACCGCACGACTGCCGCCCTAATGCAGCACGATGCTTATATACGTCTTTGTTTTCATTCACTCTTCATTTTCGTTAAATAATCTTCTTAGCGTGTGATACACAAAGACTATCTTCTAACTACTACTATATAAGATAAATTTGAAAATAATTGATTCACTTCTAAGTCACCAATATAAAGAAATTTCCAACACCAAAGGCTAGCTCTGACTTCAAAGTCTATGTACTCCACTATTGTTTGGTCTTTTTATCCACCCACGTTAATCACATGAATTGGAGCTCAAAAAATAATATCTATAATTTTTTTTTCTAAAGGAATTACAATAATAAATAAAGAAGTTAATGCTAAAATTTGCCTTAACAACTTTCCATCTTGCTTGCACCAAGGCCAATTCTGGATTTTCTAGAACATAAGGGATGTTCCTCCATAGAAAGTCATTATCAGGTTAAAAATCAACATAAAAAATAACAATAAATTTACAGCCATCAACTTAGTGCTTTTTAGACCTTCACATAAAGCACTTGCCTTGTAACCATTTCCGTTGTTCCTGGTCTCATATGGATTCTCGATGAATTATTATAAATTCATAAAATTACCATGAATTTTTAAGTTAATATTTAGTAGTAGAGAAAATAACTTTAAGTTATTATTGGTGGAGTCATCAAGAACTTGCGTACTTAATATATAATAAGTCGATTCGATGGTCATGTAAACCTATACATAGTTTTAATAAAGAATTTAAAATATTCTAGTGAAGAATGAAAGACAAAATGATATAATACTGCATTCATATAGGCACCGTGCGACGTTTGTGCGATGGCGCCACTAAGTCATAAAGTACTCACCATGATTACCAAAATCAAAACTTTGATAAAAAAGTCTTATTAATTAGGCTAAAAATTAGCATCAAAGATGACAACAAATTCATAACCACAAACTTAATGCTTTTTAGATCTTCACATAAAACACTTTTCTTGTAACCATTTCTGTTGTTCCTTGTCTCATATTTCACATTAACCCCACACCACGTCAAACTTTTACATTCATCATATCCTCCACTAGTTTGTACGTATGGGTTCTCAAAGAATTGTTATACATTCATACGATTAGGATATATTTTTTCAGTTACTATTTAGTAGAGATAATAACCTTAAGCTATCATTGGTGGAGTCATCAAGAACTTGCTTGATAAGTGGATATGTTGACAATGGATACCCACACATATAGTCCCAATAAAGAGTTTAAAACATAGTGAAGAATGAAAGAGAAAATGATACGATGATATCAAATCCACAAAGGCACCGTGCGACGGTTGTGCGGTGGCCTGTAAAAATTGATTTAAGGCGAAGAGTCGCAAAGTATTCAACACATCCCTAAGCAAGTCCAAAAATGATTTAACTATTAAAATCCCTTCTCAAACAACCACTTGATGTTATTCGGTAAGATCAACCAGTTATGAAAAGTAAAAATATTAGTTAATGAGAGGTTCCAAGATAGATGGCAGGAATAAGGAGTAGCGGAATGGTAATTGTAGGTATAACCATGGGAAGTTTTAATCATATATGGAGGTGAAAAATATTTTCCTTATGCATTACTTTAAATATTATTATCAAAAGGCTTTTGATTTTTTATTTTTTTTTTTGCGTTTTGTTTAGTTTCTCGTATGACATTTAATATTTTCACCACTATGAGATTAATTTAGATTCGAATTGAGATACTCACAAAGATTATACATACTCTTAGAAAAGTCCAACCACTAATTTTTAACATGACCCACACTTTACAATATTTGGATTTTTGAGTTGTTAGTAGTTAAAATTATGATACAATATTATATATTTTACATTATATTACAAAGTATGGCATATACCTAAACAAATAAAAGTTTATTTTATAATTAGCACATGGATACATTTTTAAGGTAGCTTCTTTAATAATTTTCTTACCAGCATTTTTTTTTTTGGTTTGAAAACAAAAATATTACATTTTTCTTCTTTTAAATAGTTGTCAAAGACCTTGTGGTCTAGTGGTACCTGGTGTCCCGATTAACACCTCCACATGGATGATTAGAGTGGGTTCGAGTCTCATTGGAGGCGACTCTTTGTGATATAAGCGAAATTTGATATTTAATTTTTTTTTTATTGTTTTGAAAAACAAAAACATTCGATTATGTATCGAGAGAGGAGTATGAACTCAAAGGCATTTCCGATTTTCTCTTATCTATCGGGAGTCCAGTTCAGCGTCACAAACCTTTTTTGTTTTCATGCCAGGGGGTACTTAAGAATATGTAAGTCACGATTTTTTCATTATTTAATCGGATCAAAAAAGAAACTTTGGGATTGCTAGAGACAAAAAAATCATAAATAGAACTATATAAAGCAACAGAGCCATATCAAGACAACCATCATCAAAACCTCCGTCATTACGATCATTGCACGACTGCCGCCCTAATGCAGCACGATGCTTATATACGTCTTTGTTTTCATTCACTCTTCATTTTCGCTAAATAATCTTCTTAGCGCGTGATACACAAAGACTATCTTCTAAATACTACTATATAAGGTAAATTTGAAAATAATTGACTCACTTCTAAGTCACCAATATAAAGAAATTTCCAACCCCAAAGGCTAGCTCTGACTTCAAAGTCTATGTACTCCACTATTGTTTGGTCTTTTTATCCACCCACGTTAATCACATGAATTGGAGTTCAAAAAATTATATCTATAATTTTTTTCTAAAGGAATTACAATGATAATAAAGAAGTTAATGCTAATATTTGCCTTACCAACTTCCCATCTTGCTTGCACTAAGGCAAATTCTGGATTTTCTAGAACATAAGGGATGTTCATAGGAAGTCATTATCAGGATAAAAATCAACATTAAAGATAACATTAAATTTATTACAGCCATCAACTTAGTGCTTTTTAGACCTTCACATAAAGCACTCGCCGTGTGAGTTGTAACCATTTCCGTTGTTCCTTCTCTCATATGCATTCTCAATGAATTATTATAAACTCATAAAATTATGTATAGATTTTTTTTTAGTTAATATTTAGTAGTAGAGAAAATATCCTTAAACTATTATTGGTAGAGTCATCAAGAACTTGTGCGATATATAAGTCGATTTGATGGTCATGTAAACCTACATCTAGACATATAGTTTCAATAAAGAGTTTAAAATCTGGTGAAGAATGAAAGACAAAATGATATAATACTGCATCCACATAGGCACCGTGCGACGTTTGTGCGATGGCGCCACTAACGAAAAGAGTCATAATATAATGTACTCACCATGATTACCAAAATCAAAACTTTGATCAAAAAGTCTTATTAGACTAAAAATTAGCATCAAAGATGACAACAAATTCATAACCATAAACTTAATGTTTTTTAGATCTTCCCATAAAGCACTTTCCTTGTAACCATTTCTGTTGTTCCTGGTCTCATATTTCACATTAACCCCACACCACGTCAAACTTTTACATTCATCATATCCACCACTAGTTTGTACATATGGGTTCTTAAAGAATTGTTATACATTCATAAGATTAGGATAGATTATTTTTTAGTTACTATTTAGTAGAGATAATAACCTTAAGCTATTATTGGTGGAGTCATCAAGAACTTGCTTGATAAGTGGATATGTTGACAATGGAAACCCACACATATAGTCTCAATAAAGAGTTTAAAACATAGTGAAGAATGAAATAGAAAATGATATGATGATATCAAATCCACAAAGGCACCGTGCGACGGTCGTGCGGTGACGGGTAAAAATTGATTTAAGGCGAAGAGTCGTGAAGTATTCAACACTTCTCTAAGCAAGTCCAAAAATTATTTAACTATTAAAATCCCTTCTCAAACAACCACTTGATGTTATTCAGTAAGATCGACCAGTTATGAAAAGTAAAAATATTAGTTAATGATAGGTTCCAAGATAGATGGCAGGAATAAGGAGTAGCGGAATGGTAATTGTAGGTATAACCATGAGAAGTTTTAATCATGGAGGTGAAAAATATTTTCCTTATGCATATTATTATTATTACTAACAATATGGTGGCCATTGAAAAGGTTATTAACAAATAATTTAAGGAATAATATATACTTACTAAACTTTAAACATCTTGCTGGTGAAAAAGGTAAACAACAAATTACAAATGCATTACTATTAAAAATATACTAGGAGAAGGCTATTTGTTTACCAAATCACATCTAAATATCTAATATCCTAATCATTTCGACTTGAGTAACACTAAATTATATTCCACTTAAGTCACATTCATAGAGTTTGACTCTTACTCCAAAAATTATAACGGATTATATCAAACTTTTTTTAAAATAAAAAAAAACAGTGACATTTTCATAATTAACGCCAATTATACTATACAACTTTTATTAACACTATACTGTGCACTTATGAGAATTTGTCAGAAATGCACATTATGTTGTTAAAAAAAAATGTACTCTGTAGTACTTAAAATTGCACTTTTCAAAATGTGAAAGTGCAGTGCACTTAGAATTTAGATTTTAGAGTTTACTACTAAGATTTTGGCTTTATTTGGTTTAGGAGTTCACACTTTTACTGTTTATGGCTTAACATTTACGATTTATGTTTAAAATTTAGTTTTTTCATTGATATTTTTAAAGTTATCCAGGAATGCACTTTCTATTGTTAAAAAGTGTTCAATATATAGTGATAAAAGTTACACCGTGATAACTACAAAAATGTTACTGTATTTTTTTTTATTTGATTTGATCCGTTCAATTTTTACATATGTAAGATTGAGACTGGTTCTTAGTATTTTCCTGTGTGTGTTCTCGTGGGATCCTATTTTTATACATGTAATTTCTATCAGTCTTTTGTAAACTCTTTTTATTTAAATAATAAAATTACATATTAGTCATATTTATTAAATGCTGAAATAACAAAATTTTAAAAGAATGATGAGAGTGTTAATCGGGACACCGAATGTCACTAGACCACTGTGCGTCATTAGGTTGAGAAAGTAGCTATGAACAGATACTCATTGTAACTGAGTCAGTAGTACTAAAAAAAAATTATCGCAAGCAAATGAAATTCAAAAAATGTAATTGACAAGTCTCATAGAGTTATTATCTCAGTTAGTTCCACGGATTGTCCTAAAATTCTATTTTTTTTTTGAATGCTACTGACTCTATTAGAGTATAGTATCTGTTCACAAACTCCACTGAGGCTCGAACCCACCACCTCCCGTGTACAAGGAAGGGTTTGATGCCACTGGACCAAAAGGCCCTTGGCTCTTAAAATTCTATTTAAAAAAATAAAAATAAACAAATGAGTGGTGCGACGTGGCAGAAAGCAACACGTCCGTTACTCCAGCCGTATAAATAGGTGGCTTTACATTCATGTGTACGAGGAAAATTTCCAAAATAACGTGGGACAGTGGCAGGTTCTCGAAGTTTGGAAAGGGATCACACCTTCTTAACTTTCCTAATCTTTTTTTTTTTTCAAACAAACTTTCCTAATCTTAATGCCTGACTTAATTTTTTTTGATATTTTAGTTTTTTTCTTTTTCGTCAAATTATATCATTGATTCAATGAATCAATCTCAAATTCATGAAGAAAATAAATCTTAAGTTATCCAAATAATTCTAGATTCTCGATTACTTGTATATTTTTGCATATAGGAAGTCTTCGTTACTACTAATTAATTAAATTATTTAAATGTATTATGCTTATTATTTTTAAGTATAATAAATTATTATGAAAATATTTTTTTTTAATTATTTTAAGCATAATAAATTTTTATCAAAAAGAATCACAAATATTAAAAGAAAAAGATCTTGGATTTAATTTTTCATTTAATTCAATAGTTAAAAAGTTTGATTTTAAATTACTATTCTTTTCAAATACGGAGTACTTGGTTGATTTTTTTTTTTTTTTTAGTACTACTAACTCTATTACAAACTTTGATTTTTTTTATTGCAAATTTTGACATTATAATTGTAGGAGCGAAAGTAGCCATCATTACAAAATGATCCACTAATTAATTTGTTTGAAAATAAATTAATTTGATTGGTTTATATTACATTACTATTATCTTATTAGTAGAAATTCACCATTATATTATGTCAACATTGAATTCGATTCATTATTTTAACTCTATTAAACATTTGTGAGATCTAAATTGATCTTCGATCAAAAAAAAAATTTCTTCGCAAAGATTTCACATTGCGAAACACATAAATTTTAATATTCTTTCTGTATCATTGTATGTATGTAATTGCGTTAGCGATACTTGATTAAATATTTAAAATATTATTAAACACAAAAAAAATTGAAAGTAATAAGAAAAATAAATAACAAATAAATAGTTGATTTCGTATAGTAAACATGATAGGTAAAATATCAATTTATAGTACATTTGGTTTATGAAATAAGTTTAGAATGAAATTACTTAATAGAAATAATTTTATTCAATTGTTTGATAAATCGTTCTATTATGAAATATAATATTATTGATAATGAAATATTTAATTTTTTTTAACGGAATAGCTATTCACAACAACAACAACAATAACAACAACAGCAACAACAACACAAATTTTTTATTATTACATCATTTAATTTAGATTGTACATATATTTTTTGAATGTTTATTTTATTTTTATTTTTTAAAACCAATCAAACACATAATAAATAAATAAACAACAATAAAGTGACAACCGACAAGAATATAGGGAATACAAGATTTAATTAAAATTTCAGTAAAATAGAATTATAAAATAAAATTCTATTCTTTACCTATTCAATTTCTAATAAAATATAATTTTTTATTTTCCTAAAATTCGTTTCGTGAACCAAACACATTATTAATGAAAATAAGATAGAATAGCAAAATATTTAATTATCAAAGTTTTGAGGGCGAAAATATAATACTAAGAAAGGGCGTGGTCTTAAAGAGATATATACAAACATGAGGATCCAGACAAAAAAATTTAAAATTATCCCGTTACTAGGTAACGGACAATTTAGTTTTAGGCAACCTTAACTACGGCCTACCTATTTAAAGCCGAATGCAGTGTAAACCCCATTCTTGTTTGTCGCTCCTCTCTGTCTTCTCATCTAGGTTAAGCACGCAATTTCTCTCTGACTCAGATTCATCCATGGCGGTTGAAGCCAATTCCAATCTTCTCCCCCTAGAATTCTCCGATTTCATTCCGTTAGGCATGGAAAATTGCAGAGATTTCATGAGTACTAAGCCGAGATTGGCCGCATATCAGAGCATCTTCCCGTTCAATCGATCTCGGCCGGTGAAGAATGTCGTCGCCGGGAACAGTCTTCAGCAGCCGTCGCTTCACGGGAAGCGATCTAGAGATTCTCTCGATCTCTATAGTCATCCGTCGACTCAAATCTGCGGCGCCGGCGCCGGCGAGGATTTTTTGCAATCGGAGATTGATAGAATCATCGCGCATCATGTACGTACACATATTTTGTGAGGTTTTTAATTTATTTTTTGTTATTCTCTTGAAAATTTGTTTTTCTGATTTTGAATTTATTTTTTCAGACGAAGAAATTGAGGGTGGAGTTCGAGGAGAGGCAGAAACAGACGGCGAGGAATTTAATGGCGGCGATGGGAGAAGGTTTGGTGAAGAAACTTAGGGAGAAGGATGAAGAGATTCAAAGAATGGCTAAATTGAATTTAGCCCTACAAGAAAGGGTGAAGAGTTTGTACGTTGAGAATCAGTTATGGCGAGATATGGCGCAGACGAACGAGGCGGCGGCGAATTCTCTCCGGAGCAATCTGGAGCAAGTGCTCGCCCACGTCGCCGACGAGCGCGTGTCCGTCCCCGCCGCCGTCGCGGCGGCGGAGGAAGACGCGGAGTCCTGCTGCGGGAGCAGCGATCACGGCCGTGGAGAGCCGGAGGTTTGCACGGCGATGCCGGAGTGGCGCACCCCCGCCACGGAGGCGCAGGATAGCAAGAATTCCGGCGGCCGGATGTGTCGCCGGTGCGGCGAGAGAGAGTCGAGCGTTCTGTTGCTGCCGTGTCGGCATCTCTGCCTCTGCACAGTGTGTGGGTCCACCCTGATACGATGTTGCCCAGTATGTAATTCTAACATGAATGCCACTGTTCACGTTAACATGTCTTCTTGATGATAAAAGGAAAAAAAAAAAAAAAAAGAGAAAAAAAATAGCAGAGGAAAAGAATTACGAATTAGTCCTTTTTGTGATAATGTAGAAAATTAGATTTCTCTATGTAAATTCTTTTTCTTCAACAATAGTGCATTAAAATTTTCATTTTTTCCATCCCCTTTTCTTTTTTCTTTTTGTATAAACCCACAAATTAGTTTCGGGTCTCGCCCTGAAAAACACAGAAACTCAGAAACTGACCCAGAAGGAATTGTCAGTTGTGATAATCGAATTCGTGTTATCTCGAAGTTCTTCTCGGGTTAATAACTTTCTCTTAATTTATCTTACAAGATGATAGATACAACACAAATAACCACAATATACAATGAGTTACTTAAAGAATCATGTAAGTTTTTATATTTTCAATTAACGTTTGTAATTCACCTACTGCATTAATATTTATATTTGATGAGATTAATTTAATCGAGTCTAGGCTAGTTTTCTTTTATTTTCATATAACTATGATATAGGTATGGAATAAAGATTGGGTGGTATGCCAAACTCAGGGTAGGGAATCCTAGTTTTGGGATTGTGGAAAGCATCCATATGCTAATGTGGTCCCCATCTATGCATTTTGGCTTTCACACTTACTTTGATCTTACATTGATTGACAACCATAAATAGAAACCAAAAATATTTTTTTAAAAAAATAAAAGAAAAGCAGCCATGATTAGGCAAATTTTTTTTTAAAAAAAAAAAAAATACTATAAGTGCCATAGTATGTGTAAAATACAATAGTCAAGTAACTTGTGCTCAATTGACACCTCTGTAATGGATAAAGTATATTATACAGATATTACACTATAATAGCTAGAGTGGTTGAATATTTGTCGAGTATTGAATAATATCAGTTGTCATAATAAATATGGATTTTATCTTTTACGGCTATATTTGAAAAAGAAAAATTTACTTCTTTTTATTTTATTTCCTTTATTTCTTCCACAGAAATCTAAGGTAGTGCAACTACTATTGTACAATAAAAATAACACTAGGACAATGTTTCATGTATATATTAAGTTTGGCGTGATTTTATACAACCAATTTGTAATTAAATTATAAATAGTCAAATACTTATAAAAATCTTGACATTTATTAAAAATAAATATGAGTAGAGTTTTTATCTTTAAATTATGGTTGACTAACAACTTTAGTCCAAAATTATTAACAATGTTGTGGTTGTGGTCCTCTCCTATTAATGTTTTACTTTTAATTTATAACTAAATATCAATTTTAGTTCTCGATTGTTAACCAAATTAAAATCACAATGTAATTTGTTTGTGACGTTAATTCCAATCAAGCACTCGACGTATTTATGCACAAGAATTAAGTCTGCCATATACCTACTACCCTTAGTTATCCACTGATTGGCAACGCCTAGTCGGGGTCGCTTGGCTTAGATTTCCTCAACTTCTGTTGACGTTTCTTTAGCTGTTTTATTTCTTTCCAACGTATAAACTTACTGAGCTAGTATCTAAGTTTATGAACAGTTAAAACTGAAAATCACTATTCAGCCATAACTTAAGAGGTGAACCCGTCGGTTTTCAAAAAATTAAATGCGGGTGATATTTTATGGTGATAAATACATGTAGACCATAAAAATGAATGAGGAAATTAAATGTGAGGAGGGTAGGGGGGAGAAAAGGATGGGTGAGATGTCAAGAAGGTGAAAGAGGGGTTATGTTGGGTAGTTGTAATGCTATTAAGGGAAGTGGGGAAGGCAAGTGTCCTGCAGGCTTTTAAGGCATAAATAGTGAGGATGTGAAAGGGAGATGAGATGGGGCACCACTAGTACTAGTAGTAGTAGTTTTAATTTTGTGAGTTGTGATGAAAAGCATGCATGCCCCCACAGTTATTGTGGTTCATGAAAATTAGGCTGCCATGGATTCCCCACTCTTGAAGCTATTGTCACCCCATTTGCCAAGTTTTGGATCTATCTATGCAATCAATTAATTCCCCCTATTTTATTACACTCCGACAAATGTTGAGGATATCAAGGATCTATCCATCCACTATAATGGCCTCCAATAAATGGGTTGGTTGGTTGTATGAGATTATGTGAAGCTATTCAAATCTTTACTTTTCGAGAAAGTTCACAGTTGCTTTTGTTTTGTGTTTACCGGTTCAAACTATGGAGGCCAATAGACATCTCATACGAGCAGTCGAATTTAAAATCTTATAGTTACTAGACTACCTGTCTGACCAATTTGACAAATGTAGAGCATATCAAGGATCTATCCTCTAATATTCTCTACTAAACGGGTTATGGGAAAGTCCACACTCACTACCGCTTTGTTACCCTAACTAACAAACCACAAGGAAGTAAACCAGTCTAGGCTGGTTGCCATAATTAGTCGGTTCAAACTAATGAACAACTCTCACGAAAAGTCATACTTCCGTATTGTTACCAAACTAACTATATGACCAGATTAGAGTTACCCAAAGTATTGAACTGTAAATTGACAATAGGGGCCAAATTAACATTTTTGTTTCAATATTATAATAACTATACCTTTATAAATCAATTGTAATTTTTAAGTGAAAGTACAACTTTATTGTGTACAATACATTCATGAAATTCAAAATAAAAAATTTATTAACTCATAAAAGTCTAAAAATTACAATTACTAAAGTCACAAGCATAATTACTATAATTGATGACCCTAAATAAATAATGACCATTCACCTTCTTCTTCCTAGCACATTCGTTAGCATAGGTTCATCTTTTCTACGGATCATCCACTACACGACATGTGTAATTTATGTGTAATTAACTTAATCAAACCTTAATTATCATCATTAATTCATTTGAGATTTGTTGATAAACTTTTTGAGAGTGTGCATTGTATCGGTTCACTTTTCTCTCTTGTTTTTCCTTAATTGATGTCCATCCATTGTGTCTTTACCTAAATATAGTACGCACAATTTGAAATGATGAACAATGCACAATGAACTCGCCATTTACTTAAAATGAATATACAGTACTAATGACGATGTTTATGATGATGATGTTGGAGAATAATTGTACTTATCTTTTTCAGTTTGTTACAAGTTTTCATTTTCTTATTAGTTCATTTTTTGTTACAGGTCACGTATGTTTTTTAAGGTGAAGTCTATGTCCTTTGTCTATATATATATATAGGGCCAAGTTCTAGTGCGGCCAGGTCTTAATGTACGGTCTGTTCAGCCTTTTCAATAGATATGCAAAAATGCAACAATAGTGTTAGAAAACGCACAACAATCAAATACACTTATGCACTACAAAATGCACCATACACCAAAAAAAATGCACCATACCTGACCGCACCTAATGGCGTGTTTCCGAACACTGCGTGGTGTGTTTATACGTACCTAATGGTGCGTTTTGTGGTGATGTGTACTTAATGATGCATTTTTTGGTGCATTGGTACATTTCTTTGTTGTGTGTTTCCAGACACTATTTGATGTGTTTTTGCATACTTAACGCACCGGCAACACGTTAAGGCCGGACCGCATTTGAGCTGATATATATAATTTTTTTTTACTAAGAAAAAAATGGTACCAATCAAGTTAAAAAGAAGTGTTGAAAATGGCGATATAAACAGTAGCGTTAACGTCGAACATGTGCTCTGACTTCATTGAATTCATCACTTCAATTTGATGCCACCAAACCCAATTAATTCCACTTTTTTTCTTCTACACTACGGTAATGTTTTTACTTTTTAATTTGATTACTTTTCTTTTTATTTTTATTTCAAAATTTGAGTACTTTTTAAATTGACAAAATTTAATCTCAAATACTCTCATAAAGTTACACTTTTTTTTGGGTGATAGTGAAGATATTTTGAATATATTGGACTAAATTTAATTGATTTGAAAATATCCAAAGACTAAAAATGATTTAATGAGTTAATGATTGATTTGGTCCTTTGACAATATTCAAAATTATCGATTTGGTACTCGACTATCATTCTTTTCAAATTAAATTCTCAACTTTAAAAATTTTACCCAATTTAATGAGTTAATCACTGATTTGGTCCTTTGACAATATACTCTATGATTTACTTCTCCGTTATCATCCTACCGCTCAAATTGACTATCATCCTATGATTAAAATTGATGGGAGGGTAAAATTGGGTAAGATTTTTAAAATTGAGAACTTAATTTGATAATGATGATAGTTGATGATCAAATCAATAATTTCGCTATAGTTAAAGCACCAAATCGATCAATTGATAAGTACATAGTGAAATATTATATATTATTATTCAAAATTAAAAACATATCCTTCCCAACCACCCACATGCATTTTCCAAGAACTTTCTTCTTTTCTAGTTTTGGAATTAGCCTTTTCATTCCATATAGATGTTGTGTTTAACGAAAATTTCTATGATGGTGCGCTTAATAATGTTGAAGTGGACGTTTTGATAAAATTATATTCTCCATGTTTAGTAAATTGTTGTTTTAGCCGATAGCTGTTAGTCGTTTGGATTAGAGGATATGACTAGTTAATTGTAGAAATGTGTTTGGTAAATTAACTGTTAGCAGATAGTTGTTTGACATAATTAATTTTCTTAAAAAGGTAATTGAAAAAGTTTGCTTTGATCAGTTTTTTTTGAGTTGATTAACCAAATTTTTTAACCAAGTCAAACAACTAATACTAGTCAAATAAGCCAAAATTATGTACTTTTTTAAGGCGAAAACATATATACCTCTATTAAATATAAATTACACACAATATTATTATATGTGATATTCTAACATTTCTCTCTTCAAGTAAAAGAAATCAATGGATTAATTCCAATAACAATGTAACTCATTTATCTTCAAATATTTCTCCAATTCTTTTTTTATCTTGTTTTGTATTAATGAAAATTTATATAAGATATATAGGGTTTCAATTTTAAATCAACGGTTTAAAATTAATTTCAATTAGATATTTTTCAAACTATTCTCGCTGATTTTAATCTCGAACAGAACTAAATTAAAATAGAAATAAACCTTGATTGAAACATTAGCTAGAGTTCCAATCTTAGTTTTGGTTCTAAGTCAAAATCAAAGCAGGACCACCAATTCTCAAGACAAAATTGATTCAAATATGCCCCACATGAGTAGCTCAGTTGATCACAGGAATAAAATTTAAGAAAAAAAATCAGGAATCGAGTCTCACTTGCAGTAACATCTCAAAGTGAAGGAGACTTCTTGTACACAGTAAGTAAAGCTCTAGCCTCTGTGTTCAGCTGAGTTACTATAGTTTAACTATAGTTTACATCCTCCCATTTGCTCTGTCGCGGTAGGATGTGGGGGCCTTTTGGTTGAGGATTCAACTTTTTGGGAAGAAAAAAATTGATTGAATCTAGATCGGTATTGTTCTAAGTAATTTTAGTTTAAACAAAAAACAAAATGCTCTCAAGTCTCAATACACAACTTAAATGGTCAAATGTTCAAAATAAGTTTATAAGTTCGGATCATAAAAGACTAGTGTATGTTAAACATAGGTAGTTAAAACGATACACATTTCATGATTTACTTCTTCTAACAATCTCAGCTGCACTATAAGTGTTAACTGATATCAATCGCTTAAAACAAATTATTACGTTAATAATTCTCACTAATTCCATATAATCGATCCATTGGCCACCCATGCTTTATGATTGTCAATCATTTTAGCTTTATGAATTAAGCATCTATCCATCCATCCACGCACTAATAAGTATTTATACTGGTTGTCGCAATCAACATTTATCTAGTGTTTTCCTTTTTGTCATCATAAGAAAAGTCGTCATAAATAAATATATGATATATCACAATTAATTAGTATATAGTTTAGAGATATTCTTTGGTTGGCAGTACATGAGTACAATATCACGCCCATGTGCCAAATGGCGTCAAAGTTTCCGACACGTCATACTCAACACAACATCTAAATTATTGTAATTAAGTTGTACTACATGACGCGTCTCACAGCATTCTCGTGTACCAACGCCCTTCATTCATCATTCATGTTATAACTTTTTATTTTATTTTATTTTGCAGCTAATAAATAGATGGCTAATCGACAAGCTAGAATTTGTTGTCAGGCTGCTCGTGGTCAGCTTAACTGATCACATGAGTGAAATTTAAGCGAAGAGACCAGAGATCGAGTCTCACCAGCGACAATGATGAGATTTCTTATGTGGAGTGAGCAAAGGTCTAGCATCTCTAGCATCTGTGTTCAATTGAGTTACCATAATTTACATCCTCCTAGATGCTTTGTCGGGTCGGGGCTGGGGCAAGAATTTGTAACGAGTCGAATCGTGTTGAGTGAATATGCAAATTATTGCAAATATAATACTTATACTAATAATTAAATGTAATACTAAATCAGGAATAAAATATTTATTACTTATATATATATAAACATAATACTTTTAAAAACACAGATAATACTTTTATATTTTGATATAAAAATATTAGTTTTGAGAACAGAGCTTATACTTTATTAATAATTTAAAATAAATTATAAGCTTCTAAATAAACTCAGTCAAATAGAGGCTAAATATAAATGTTGAGAAGGAAATAAGGGATGAAATATATTTTCAAAAAAAAAGGGATGAAATATAATTGATAGCCCCACCACGTGTGAACGGAGCTGGAGGCTTAGGAAGGATGGGCGCATTATAGCGGTGAAGAGCGTCGTATATTTTAGAATGAGACCGTGCGTGAAGAAGAAAATCACGAAAAGGACCGCAAAAATAAATAAAAATTACAAATTTTCATACTATAGCGGAGAGAGACAGGTCGTGGGGCGTACGTTAGTTTAATGCGTCAAAATCGTTTCCTATGTACTCTTCCTGGATTTCGTAGTCGGCATGCAGTCCTCAAATTTTATATTTATTATTTGTTTTATTTTTTAATTTGATTAGGAATACCTTCTAAATCTATGAAAATAAATTAACACAAAATAAAATAAATTAAAATCAAGGTAGAGAAGGTGGTCCATTGCATATTTGTTTCTTCAAAGAAAACCTAATAATTTAATGTATTCGTGCTATTAAAATCAAATTATGATTAAGACCGTGGGGAAATTAGTGTTGTTCTTCCCTCCTCCCGTTCTCACTACAAAAAAAAAAAAAAATGAATGAAAAAATAATTAATATAATTATTTCATATTATTTGTTATTTATATCTTTTTTATGATACGGAGTTATAACATTTTTAGTAATTATATAGTATGTGGTATATTTTTAATAAAATTTTTTGCACCCCCTACTTGAAATGTATGTCTTATGCAGATAACTATGTTATTGCGCATATTATATAACTAATAAATGTCTGGTTCAATTATTAATTTCAATTTGGTATGACTAGCTATGTCTATGTGAAATGTGCATCCTAACAATTAGTTTAAATTTTTAGTTAAGATAGAATACATCATTTCATTTAACTTTACGTTATTTATAATTTAATTGTTGTAATTTGTAATGATGAATTTTATTTTAATAAATAGAATATATTTTAAAATGCATTAATAATTATGTTAAATAAGAAAAGTTAAAATTAAAGATTATTAAAAAATAAAGTAAAAGGGGAATTAATTTCAATAGTGAATAATATATATATGGACATATAAATGGGAAAGATGGGTGGGGTATGTATATAATTATTACTCAAATCAAAACCAATGAAAATATAATTTTAATTTAATTTGATTATTAGTTATATATCATTTTCATGATGTTTTAGTAGAAGAAGCCAAAAATACTTTTCATTGTTTATATTATGAAATGGTTGAAGGGTTTGGGGGTCATCATGATTGATATGCCCCAAGACTAAGACAAAAAATAAAGGCAGCATCTACATTTCCTCCTTGTTAGTTTTCTGTCAACATATGGCCCCACTTGTGACTTATGATGTAAAATAATGCCAGGTAGATCTGCTTTTTTAAAAATAAAAAATTAAAAAAAATCGTACGAAGTAATATTACATGTACTATCAATTTTTACTCTGTAGAGGTGTCGTGATTGGTCTGTTCGATTCGAAAAAGAAAAAAAGTTGGGCATGATTTTTTCTGTTCCTTTTTATTCAGTAAAATCTGAACCTATGACGAGTATTTTACTCTTTAAAAATACACTTATTAATTTTCTTTTTTTTTAAAAAAAAAGTTTATTTATTTTTAATATTATACATGAAGTTAGCAATTTTTTGTAAGATTGGTAAATGATGGTGATGGGTGGCAAACCACATCTGACGATGCATAATTAATGTTTATTGTTATTAAGGGGGGTGGGTGGGCCCCACCCATTGTCCCTTACATCACCAACATGAAGACACTTCAAAGGGATGTGAGAGGTTTTTGTAATTAAAGAATTCAATGTATTTTATTGAATGTGTTTGAGTTTCTTCTCAATGTTGAATTCCTAACGCCATGGCCCCACCCACGCTCCGACTCGATAGAACATCTGGGAGAAGGTAAATCATAGTAATTCAGCTGAATGCAGAGATTAAATATTTGCTTACTGCATATAAGGAACCGCTAACTATGAAAGGTTACTCATACACTATCGTTAGTGAGACTCAATCTCCGTTATTTCTTTCTAAACTTCACCCTTGATATATATATATATATATATATATATATATATATATTCCCCATCCCACATTATGCCAACTCCACTCCAAAGAAAAGGTCATGTGGTCTAATGGTAATATTCTATTGTAGTTTGATTTGGACTTAATTAAAAGAGAACAATATCTTAAGCAAGCTAAGAGAGCATCTTGATTAGGGGAAGACTAATTTAAAAAGTAATTAACTATTAACCTAATCAAAGTCGAACCACTTGTGTGACAAAATATAAAATGAATTGAATACTTTTAAAGTACTATTATACTATATGAGATATGCTTATCTTCTAATTATTTAATATGAAGTAACACATTCGATCATTCAATTTTTTTTAAATGATAATTGTTTCTGAAATTAGTCAATTTATTGGATCAAGGGTAAGCTTTACTTTATGTTATAAGATTTGGTACAACTTCTTTTTAAAATTATGAGTAGTTTTATTTCATATTTTCGATATTGACTTTAATTTTTTTTTTTATCTATTTTAATCACCGATCTAAAAAAGTTAATTCAAAATGTCCTAGATATGCTTAGATACAATAAGGTGAAATTTTTACAATGTAATGAGATCATTTTGATTTGAGTATTTAGGATTAAAACTGAAAGGATTTTAAAATAATGACTAAAAATGATATTAAAAAAATCAAACTTCGGGATCAAAACTAAAAATACCACTATAGTCTATGAATAATAATGTAAATTTTTATCTCTTTCTTTCTAAAAAAGAAAAAAAGAAAAAAAAGAAAAAGAACATAATGTAGAAATTATTGTCAAACATAAAATTGTTGCGCACAGGGTGAAGTCCGTTGCCTTTTGTTTATTTACAAGGTTGAAACCGATACTAATCCATAGGTACTTATTTTATGGATATAAAAAGAAGATGTATTCAATAAATTAATGAATGCAAAATAGATATATACAAGAAGGTGGAAACGACATAACGCCTAGGGGTCATGGTTTTCATGAAATGCCTTGTTGGTAAAGCATGTTGTTAGATGTACATAGATTAGATTAAATAAGGTTGGATGAAACCTTCAAACAATGTCATTATCATATCACTAAGCATAACTCATCAACTTTTTTTTTTTTTTTTTTTTTTTTTTTTTTTTTTTTTGTTGTATAGGAGGTGTAAGGGGACAGGTTGGGTGGCCTAATTATTTTGACTAAACACTTATTATATGAGTACAACTCACTCCAAACAATTCAATATTCTTCCCTTCAAATGACACTAAACCCATTGTTTCAAACTTCCCACAATATCTATAATTTATATTCTATATATAGGATTATTACGATTACTACAATTATAATTTCATAGGTAACGATCACCAGTACTGATACTATGGACCATGGTCCACAATGCATTGTGGACCATGGGTCATGGTTGATACTGCAGTTCTGTTGAAAGGATATTATAGTTGTGTTGAAATGATACTACAGTTGTGTTGAAAAGGAACTGCAGTTGTGCGGAACAGAGGCCGTGTCATTCATCTGGAACTGCAGTTGTGTTGAACGGATACTTTATTGACATTATTGTATTTGGTTCTTTATTACAGCTTTCATTATACTCACGTTAATTTCTATCAATTAGATAATTTTACAAATTTAATCTCATATTCTTGTTTAAAAGTGTTCTTAAACGTTATTATAAATAATAATATAATGATTTTACATTACAATTCTAGTCACTTATTCTTGTTGAAAAGTGTTGACAATCAATATTATAAGCAATAATGTGATAGATATTGTTTAATAAAAATTAACTTTTCCTATATTATTTTTTTTTTTGAATACAACTGACCCTATTACATTGTAGTATCTACTCATCTATACTTTCTCCACCATTGAGACTCGAACTCATGACCTCCCATCTGAGGGTGGCCACTACATGCCAATTGAGCACAAGGTGCTTGGCCCTATATTATATTATTTATTATGTCATGTATAATTTTTTTTTTTAAATTATCATATACATTATCTCAAAAATTAAACTCAACTGAATAAATATTGTAATAGAGGATCAAATGTGTCAATCTTAATAAAATTGTGAAACTAAATGCGATCAAATTGAAAATATGAGACTAAAAATAGTAATTTCACAATAGTTATAGGACTAAAATTATATATTTTTTGTAATAGTGAAAAGGAAACAACACTAACCATTATTATTAGCATATACAAGTGATATGATTTGGTTGGGTATTTAAAAGTAATTACTATTCCCTTTCATTCTAAGATTATCCAAAATTTAGTGACGCTTGATCGAGGACATTAACGATAAGGTGGAAGATTTGGATATGATTATAATTTGTTTTCATTAGCTAGAAAACTTGATGGTGACAACTTTGATCAATAATAATCAAAAGATGTGTCTTATAGTGATTATCAAAATTCATCATTTCAAGATTGAACCATGTTGTTTAATTTTAGCCATTGGATTTGGAATGTTCCCATTCGAAGCTCGTGTTATTTGTTTTGTAATGTAAATACTACTAATAATATGTGTTGAAATTAAGCAAGGTCGTTCTTAAAGGGTGGTCGAGTGAATAGAGTAAGACTCTTGATTTTTGTCAATATCATCTTAATTAAGTCTGTCATATCATTTTTTCTTAGTGTGATTTTCCTGGTCATATAAAATAATAATAATAATAATAATAATAATAATAATAATAATAATAATAATAATAATAATAATAATAATACGAAATTAAGAATGGATTGGTACAATATGATATAGATGGGCTGAGGATATTGAGATATGGATTATAGATGATTCCAAAATGGGAATTATAATTTTTGTTTGATTTCAAATTTTGAATGCGATTCTTACATCATATATTATATTAATGTGTGTATTAATTATGTCGAGTTTTGTATTACTATATCTTATATTTTAAATTGACTTCAGCAAAAATCCCTCGTTTTTTATGCCAATTCTAAATTTAGTCTCAGACTATCGTTTTTGTCATTTAACATCCTAGATTATTATTTTTTGGACACTTTTAGTTTTTCTCATGAATTTTCTATATTTCCTCATGTTTTTTTAATTATTTAAAATAATTTTACAAATCTATTTTAATAATATAAAAATAATCATTTTAAATAATTAAAAAAAATACACAAAAAGTTGCCGACTTTTGCTTCTTTTTTTCTTAATTTTTTTATTTAAAAATTATTAAAATCATTTTAAAATATAAATTAATTTGATAGCATAAACAAATGAGATACAAATCACAAAATTTTACACTTAATTTCATCCTAAGGAGTACTAACCTGTTAAACAAGTCATTTAGGACTCAATTGCACTTTTTTGCAGGTTTAGAGGGCTTTAATGGAGCTTTTTTCACTTAGGGGGCTCAATTGCACTATCTACTCTACTTAGGGGGCTAATTTGACACTTTTTCTTAATAAATATTACAAACAACTTGTAATATTTAAGAAACTGACACCTTTTTTTTTTTTTTTTTTTTCATATTTTGTTTTTTATTTTATTTATTTTTCTTCATTTTTAACCATTAAATCTACTAGATGAACAATTCAATTTGTTCAATTTATGTAAATGCAAGTTAATTATTATTTTTTGAGTACTACTGACTCTGTTACAATGTAAAGTGCACAACGAGTCAACAATTGCCTCCACTTAGGCTCGAGCCCACTCCCATCATCCATATGGGAGTGTTAATCGGAACACCAGATGCCACTTGACCACAAGGTCTTTGGCACAAGTTAATTATTATTTATGAGGAGAAAATACATTTTTCCTTTTTTCTTTATGAGTTGATAATGGTGTGTTTGAATTCCGTTGTATTCAAGGAGTCAAGGATTTACTAAGGAATTCCGAATCGAAGAAGACACATATCAAAACATGGTGCGGAAAAACCAAAATCCAGATGAATGGAAGATGCCGTACGTTTTTTTGGTTGTCTAGATCTTGATTCTCATTAGAAACTAGAAAGGATTCCCCATTGCTAAGCAACATGACTAAATCAATCACAAAAACCTTAAACTAACCAAAGTAACCTTCTAAATCAATCACAAAAACCTTAAACTAACCAAAGTAACCTTAATTAGCAAGCCAAGAAAATTTCACAAAATAGGAGTTCAAATCAATTGTTTGTGTGCAGTTTTCTTGAGTGTTGGGCGAATCTATTCGGATCAAAAGACTAAAAGTTAGCATAGCTAGCTGGCACAACTCAGTGAACTCATCACCAGTAAAGTCCCTATGCACTTACAATATATCAATATTCTATCAGGGCTGGTTTTTGGTCCGTCCATAATGTCCAACAGCACATGGCCTCAATTTAGAGAGCTCAAAATCTATTTTTGACTTTGTTATTTAAGAAAAAATATTACAATTAAGTCCACATTCATTCACGTCTCTTTCTATCTTACATTTATTTTTAATACAACTAACTCTATTACATTGTAGTATCTGTTTATAGGGTTAAAATTCATAAGTTTTTTCCCCAAATCAATAAATCATGCACCACTATTGAAGAAGGCAAGATTCCTCCTTCCTCCATTAATTTTACAACTTTCCCCAAAATTTCTTTGGTTACTAAAGTTGCAATTTAATTCTCACTTCTCTTTCATAATTAACTGAGCATAATTATATTATGGAAAAATCGTTCAAAACGTTTGACATAATTCAATTTTATTCTGAATCAAATATTTAGTTTTTATGTATCAAACGACTAAATTAGCGCCTTATTTATTTATAAAAACGAGGCCACAAAAATCATAACGACCGCTCTGATTTCCATTAATGTTATATACTAAGTAAACACATACGATAATGAAAGATACTTCTACAATTAACATATTATAAAGTGGAAAATCAAATGGACAGCTTTACTAAAGGTTTAAATTCTGAAATATTGGTTAAAAGCAAAGGGGTATAAAGATGGAGAAGGATAGGAGTGGATGTAGGAATAATGGGAATTTCAACTTTAAAGAAAAAAAAAAAGTGAAAGGGGAAAATGGGATGGGTTGAGTCATGAGTGATGAGTGGTGGGTGGTTAAGGGAAACTGCAGCTATTTGCTTTTCATATGCTCTTACCTATTCTTGGATAAAAGTAAAGCAAAATAAAAGTGCATCTCCTCATTGCTATCTCACCTATTTTTTTCAACATTATATTTATGATAAACCTAACCTATAGCTTTATCAAAAGTACTACATGTGTGCTCATAGATGACAATAACAACATAGTACATATTCACACACATGTGATGTACATACATAGTCTTCAGGGCAAAAGCAGTTGACGCTTTCGAAATTGGAGTTTAATCCTCTTCTTTTCATTCAACTAAGAATATTGTAATTGGATGGGTTCTAGAATAATCTAATTAAAATCATATAATTAAATAAGAATTGACATGTTACACTAATTCTGACGGGCGTAATTCCAATTAAAAGATTAATTTAAAAAATTAATTTTAATAATTTTAAATAAAATAGAAATTTAAAATAAAAAAAAAATCAACCCCCTCCCTCGCTTTGTCTCCGGCATGAAGATGAAGAGGTCTCTTCACCTCCGGCTAAAGATGAAGGCGAGAGAGGGTTTTTCTTCTTCTTCTTTTTAAAAAAATATTTATTTATTTATTTCAAATTATTAAAATAAATTTAAAATTTTTTATTTTTAATCGGGTAATTGTCACGTTAGTCAAGACTGGGAGAACATGTTAATTTTGGTTTAATTGCATGATTTTAGATTATTTAGGGACCAAATTATATTTTTTTGAGTTGAATGACCTAATTGCAGTTTGTGTATGGTTTGATAGTTTATTACTCTATTAAGTCTTTTTTTTTCTATAAGAAATAAAGTTCTAATATCATTTTTAAAATAAATATATAATATTCTGATTAAGTTTTCAAATAATAAATTTTTACCCACCCTGAAAATAGGTAAAATATCAATCAATAACAAAAAGTGGCTCATAATATAAAGATAAGTGATTTGAATAAATTAAAATAGATAAATTGAAATATAAATAATTTAAATGACCCCATATGCTATTACACTTCCATTTAGCTCTTCTTTGATGGTAGCCTATCCTTTTCCATTATATTGATTTGAAGCAATTCAAGACTTTCTTTACAACTATTATAATTTAAAATTATTATATCTAGCTTAATAATGCAATCTTAAGATGTGACAACTCTTTCTAGTTTTTAAAAATGCCACAAGTAAGAAGGAACCCACTATGGATGGATACACCATACATGTGAAATATCTTTTCTTAATTAAATTCTTTAGAAAATGGCCAATAATTTAACACCTATACATGTGTCAAATAATTCATGCCCACCTATAAGAACAAGGACATATCAAGCCAACTTTGTGAGGGTCATCATCATACAACCAATGAGCTTATCCCATATAATTTTATTTTATTCTTTTAACAATATTATATTTACTCTCACTTTTTATTTTCATTTAACGTGATATATTTTGATTTATCAAATTACTTTTTATTCATTAATTTTTTGTTTAATAAAATCAAAATATGTGTCGTGATTTTTTTTTTTGGAGAGCATGATTGTGTTTTTTTTTAGTTGAGTTCTACTACATGTACTTTCAAATCTTACTCTCTCAAATTTACTCAATGATGTGGCGGGTGCTGATAGATTATTTTCTTCATGTAGGGCCCCGTAGAAATGTCTACATCAAAATTTTAAAGTGTAGGAGTAAAAGTTGAAAGTAACGATTGAGAATGCATATAATATTTTTTTTTTAATTTTATAAAGGTTGGACCCACTTGTCCAAATTAAGGATCCCAAGATCTTAGCCCACTTTTGGGCCCACAGCTTTGTAGAGAATGGAAATTTATGTCACAAGAAAGTTGTCATCTTTATAGATTTTATCCATATTCCCCCATTGACTTGAGATAGGGGGCAAAAAAATAAAAAAGAATAAAAAATAAAAAGAAAAAAATAAAAAGAAAAACATAACATAAAAGCATGGATCCAATCAAAGGAATTATTGGGGCCCATGATGTGAAACCTAACCTCCCCATATGGAGTCTGCACAAATCTACTTTTCCATCATACTTAATTTGATGTTTCTTTTCCTTTGTTGTCTTGCAAGTTACAATGCATATGCCCTTTTAACAACGTGGGACCCACAAAAACACAAAAAACAATGGGCCCCACCCATCACACATAGCCACTCGAGGAGATGCCAGAAATCTTGCACCTATCATGACATGACCTTCACAATGTGGGTCCCCTCCAAATGGGAATTTTCATGACTTTGCCATGGCAATGGCAATGGCAATGGGAGAAAAGAGAATAGTGGAGTGGAACAAAAGCTAGCTAAAGGTGCTTGCTTGTTTATTCCATGGTTGAATCAAGAACCAATGAAGGTGAAGTTAGACTCTTAAAGAGAATATTAAAGGAAACCATCCTTTTTTATCTGTTTGAAAAAGTCTACCATATCGATTGATGCGAGTGCCTAATACTGAGTACAATCATGTATATTATTCTTCATTATATTAGGTATATATTATACCCTTTGTCTAAATACCTGAAATATTAGCCAATGATCTTGTGGTCTAGTGGTATCTGGTTGCACCCCATGTTGGAGGGGGCAAGTTCGAGCCTCAGTGGAGGCATTACTGACTATTTGTGCTCCAGTCACACATAGTAATTAATCTTTGATGGACAAAGTTCGATACCAGAGATAAAATGTGATGAACCCACATTAGTGCAAGTGAGCCCAACTCCATCCAATATATATTGCATGATAAAGATATTTAAAAAAAAAAAAAAAAAAAAAAAGGCAAAAAACCTATGATATGATGAAATGAACATTAGTATATGCTATTCATCTCCAATAACATTGCCCATCCACCTACCCAACAATGTATGCATTAGTGGGCTTCACTTTATTCCTCATTGGATGGACAAAGTGGAAGATAGAGTCAAGAATACTACTGCAACTGCACAACTGCAATGCAAAGTCCAGTGTGCATCCATCATCTCTAAACACACCACATTATTCTAACATAATCTCATCCACTCCCCATCCATATTATAACAACATTGAACACCAACAACATAATAATCATGTCTCATGTATGTATGAGGAGCCTAATGTGGGCAATGACATATGATCTAAAATCCTGACAGTCGGAGACTCGAAGGTAAGAATTATACCTAATGTAATAGGTTTCTTGTGCAGTTCTGAACACCATGCGCTTGTTCTCTCATCTAATGGGTCATTGAGTTAACGTAATTTACTATTTCACTATCTTATTGATTGAAACATGGGACTCTGGGACGAAGGAATTTTGTTTTTGGGGGTAATGTATGTACTTACTACAGCTTGGGAACTCAGCACTTTCATTATTTCACCTTTTTTCTCCCTTCCATGAAGCAACCTTTAGACTTTATGAATTGCATTTGCATATGTATGTATGTGTGTAGTGGGTTCTTGAAAGTGACCAAACGTGTCTCTGGCCTTTCCTTTTTCTTTACTCGTCATTACTCCACTTCACCTTTTTATTATTCCCCATGGTAAAAATAAAATAAAATAAAATAAAATAATATTTCTTGCATAGTTTAAATCAATAATTCAAGGTTACTCTATAAATCTTGTTTTAACAAAAGTGAAAGTTGATTAGAGGTGATGAAGACTTATTTTGCACAAAAACACTGTGTAATAGACATTAGACAGGAATAAAAATTGAGGACTGATTGGACAAATTATGCTTTAACTCCCCAACTCCTTTAAACAGAGATTTAAAATTAATCTAACATAAGTTGATAAATCTAATATATCAAAATTATAAAAAAAAAAAAAAAAAAAGATTCATTTTAACATGGATTCCTTAAAAAAAAAAAACAAAAAAAAAAAAAAACAAATCAAAAAAACTTTTGCCTTAATGATGAGTAACCCGCAGTAAAATTTGACTCGAATAATTAGCAAGCGTTTACTCCTTTATCCTTTTGATTTCACCTTCCCCACTTTGTTTTCAAATTAGAAAAATATACCAGTAAACATATATATATATATATATATATATATATATTGTATTGTAAAAATGAACCATTAGTATTGTGATTTGTGAAAATGAGTATACTCTACTGTTCCATTATATTGATGAACCTTTAGTGTTCTATTAATGAATCTATTTGAAATCCATCATTATAATGTAGGTGCATTACAATTGTGAAATAAATTTGGAATATTTTGTAAATGAAATTGTATTATTGTGAAAATGAGCTTGTTGTGCTTGCTTAATGAACCTACTTAATGCATAGTCAGATCCAGAAATTTTGTTTAGTGAGAGGAAAAAAGTAAAAATACTTATGATAAAATATGAAATGGTTGAAATAAAGTGTATATCATCTTTATTAATATGATATTCATAAATACTTTATGAAAAAACATACCAATATGGGTGCCATTTAGACTATCTTAATTAGAGAGTTTTTTACTGATATGGTTTTTTGAGTAATGCTATCCACCCGTCCAATCTTCCCTTTCTTAGATGGCATTTTCTAATTGGACAAATAACTTTCATAGAGTTAGTAGTATTCAAAAAAAAAAAAATTTCTTTGATGGGTCACCCAAATCATGGACACTAATGATTTTAAGCAACATCATGGGAGAAATATAGGAACATTTTGGAGGGGAACCAGGTTTTTTATACGTTAATTTTACATGTAAAAACAATTAAAAATATATATTGTCGATGATATAACTTTATCGTTGGATTCTTTTTCACATGATCCAGATTCCAGTCCATGCATGTGGGTTATTGCATAAAAAGTCAGTCCAGAAATGTAAATGCAATTCTATTAAAGAAGCCCAGATATGTAAAGTCCAAAAAGATACAATTATTACTTGGAGTTTTCAATCTTTTGGCAGATTTGGGTAGGGGGTGATAAAAACTGTAAGGCCCAAATCAATAGTTTTGAGTGATACCCTTTTGAGTTTTGACCGGCTAGAAAGCCCAAATCTTCTAATTGTAATAGTTATACCATGGGCCTGGTCCACCTTGCATGATAGACCTGTCACGATTTACATGCTGAATGTTCACAATTCAAATTGTTTGTGAACACTTAGTTGTGAACATTTTTTTTGACAATACTTAGTTGTGAACATTGAATATGTCAATTGTGTATTTTAGATCAGAGTCTACAAAATAATTTGCCTTCTAATTTCAATCGTCATATTATGAATTAGGAATTGTTATATCAACGACATTGAATTGTATATTTTTAGTATTGAAATTCTGAACTTTCAGATATGTGTTATACCAACTCTGCTTATCACTTGATTAATGGAGGAGGAGTGGTTGTTTTTATATTTGATTATTAAATAGATATCTTTTCTTAATGTTAGGTAGAGTCATTTAATTCACAATAGTCAACTAATAAAAAAGAATTTTATTGACACATAGAAAGTGCACATTAAGAGGGGAAAATAGCATTACTCATATAAATATAAATAATAAATGTGTAATTCAACTAATAGTTTAGATTTTTAGTCAATACATTATATAACACATTTTTCAATTTAATAAAATTGAAAAAAATATTTGGTAAATTAATTATTAAGTTTTATTTGTTGTATTATATTATACAATCAAACAATTACTTAATATTTTTATTTTAATGTAAATTCTATAATATGTTTTTTTTTTTAAGTATCTCCCATTATTAAAAAACAAACAATAATTTAGAATGTCTTTACTAATTGGAGAAATTTTTTATTTTCTAAAAAATAAAAAAAATTAAAAAAAATAGAGAATTTGAAATAAGGTTGTCATCATCATTGTAAGGTAGTTAGTTTGATACTTGCAAGGTGAGGTTGCATTTTTTTTTTTTTTTGGTTTTTTAAATTACTTGACTTGCAAGGTTTCTGCTGCTAAAAGCTTGCAAAGCCTTTCAAAAGGTTGTCATCATTGACTTTTTGTTTTAAAAGTAGTTAGAATTACAAAGAGCTATCAAAAATTAAATTAAATTGTACACAAAAATAAAGTGGGACGGAAATGGGGTATCAGCACCAAATTAAACCACATTTTATTTTTAGAAGCATTTAATTAAATTGGTCACAAAATAAAGTTGGAACAGAGAAGTAGCATGAACACCAAATTTAAAGTTGAAACGTAGTCAAGCTAAGCTCATTAAATAAATACACATTTATGAGACGGATGAATTCATACTTGTAATTATTTTAGTTTGGTGAGAGGGGTTTAAAGAGCTAACTCCAACACTCTGTTGTTTAATATGAATTTGAATTGTGACAGTAAATACTATACAAATATAAGAGAAAATATAATTGTGTCTTTGTTATTGTCAAAAAAAATTAAAGTTTAGAATACTGTCAAGAGTTACTTTGCATTTTCTCACAATTTTTAACTATAAATTTTACGTAGCGATAAACGCTTAGTTCTGACATATTTATACTGCGAGAGTATATACTCTTGTTTGTATATTAGTTAGAAAAGAATACATAAATAAGTGGGTCACTTTTGAAATTAGTGATGAATTAATATGTTAAAGTGTAAGAAATAAATAATGTAATAGAACTATAGGAAAATAGAAATTAAATACTTGTCTTGCTTATCTATGAACCCCAACACCCTTCAATACTTAGATTCCCCTCCCCCTCCCCAACTCGCCAACCCCATATTTGCTACATAGGTCCTCTATCAATACGTACCTATCACTTTCCTCCCCACTCCCATTAATTGTCACATTAACTTTTTCATGACACCCATTAATTGTCATATTAATTTTTTCATGACATTGTGCATCTTGTTCAACATTAGAAGTATTCATCTTTCCTAAATTATTTCATTAACTTTATAATAATGCACTATCATATAACCTTCCTAACTCATCATCAAAATCGATCTCTATATCTAATTCTACAATTTCACCCTAGTTTCCCATTGTAACCCATATCTTATAGTCCCTTCGGGACATCCGATAAAATTGGAAAAAAAAAACCCATATATTATAATTTTCATTTTGACTTAATTACCTTATTAAATAAATTTTAACATGCATCATAAAGATAACTCCAAATTTGGTACTTCATATATAAATAAATGCTGACAGAATATATCTCCTCCATTATATGAGTGTTGGGGAGAAATTTTGAATGCCAAGTTCAGCATCATGGTGTCAGTGTACATTCGAAATGTGACGCTAATCGTTATGCATATATATATATATATATATATAGGGTCATGTTCAAGTGTGGCCGTGCTCTTAGGTGTGAACAGTGCGGCCTCACCACTATGTATACAGATATACACCACTCAGTGTTAGAAAATGCACCACACAAATATGCATCGTTAGGGACGCATCACCCAAAAACACACCACTAGGTATGCAAATATACACCACACAGTATTAGCAAATGCACCATTAGGGACATGGGAGTTATGGTGCATTATTTTGGGTGTGTGGTGTGTTTTATGGTGTTTTTGTATATTTTCATTGTGGTGTGTTTCTTAACATTAAGTGGTGTATTTCGTAACATTGAGTGGTGTGTGACCGCACGGCCACACCTAAGAGCACGGCCACATTTGATTAATATTCTATATATATATATATATATATATATATATATATATATATATATAATTGTGTATATGCTATTATTTATAGTTTTTGTTGTTGTAGTAAACTCTTGATCTTGGCATTTAATATTAGAGCAAATTACATGTAGGTTTAAATCTCCTAAAAAGCTAAGTTCAATATCATGTTGCCACAAGTAAAGACAACCTAGACTGATTTACCTTTTGTAGTTCTTTGCGATTAGAGTTAGAAAGTGAAATTTACCTAATGTATACCCTCGAACAGTAATTTCACATTTCTCTCCTAGTACAAAACAAAATCATTTTAAATTTTTGCAAACTTCAATAATTCTCATAGAAATTAGTTTTAATTTATCGTTAACATTTTAACAGTAAGTACTCAACTATTACTTTTTAAAAATCGTACCACCTAATTCCTAATTTCTCACAAAAAAGGTCAAAGCAAGCTCACCACAAATTGAAATTGTTATCTCAAACAGACAATTAACTATGAATTGTCCATCACTGGAGAATTGATTTTGACATGTTGGAGAACAAGAAGGGCGATCATTGGCTCCATTTTTATCTCCATGTTTACTCCAAAGTTTCCACCATATATATCTAACTAACCTAAAACCTAACTCCATTTTGCCTATGAAGATTGGATTGAAAAAAGAAGTCAAAAAAGAACAGTCATAGTGTCCAAGTTGTATGAAAGGAGACACAGCACTTAAAACCAATTTGTTGGGTCCTAATAGATTTGTTGATAAACCTAGTTTACATGGATCCTCTAGTTTGCCTCGAACTAGTACATTAGAGATATTATATATTGTCGAATGTATTTGATTTTTCTTTATTATTGGCACTTAGCCTAATAGTGGATCTAATATCTTCCCAAACTTCATTATGTTTGGGTCATTTTACTAAATAATGTTGGAACTTGGGAGGATATATATTTGGGTGTGGAGTGTTTGGATCATTATATAACTCTTGATTTATTTATTTATTAAAGGAAAATGGTTAAATAGGCTCTCAAACTTTACTTGAAAAGTCAATTAGGTACCTAAATTTTTAAAAGATACAATTAAACCATTTAACATTTTACTTTTGTACAATGAAGTCCAAAAACATGTTAGTAACCTATAATAGCAAGTCACTAGGGTTTAGGCATCAAAAATCGACAGCCAGCGATCGGCGCCGGTCGCCGGAGAAGGTTACTGGCGATCAAAATTGGTCGCCTCTCCGATCATTTGTTATATCATGGAGTAAAAGTGAGGGAGTAGAATTTGAGAGTACATGTGGTAGGACTCTTGATATAATTGAGTAAATTTCATTTTTTGTCTTAGATTGATAGGTGACATTTCACAGTTAGTTTTTTTTTTTTTTTTTTTTCAAGACATTCCATGTTGGTCCTACTATTATTATGGCTTACCATTTTAAGTCTTCCGTCAACAAATAGGTATAGATAATAGGTTAAACCCCTTATACAGAGTCTCATATCATTTACAGGTTAGTCTAAGTTTTGGAGTTCGAGAAATAGGGACAGTGGGACAGAGGATCCCAAGCTAAACATAAAAGTATGAATGATGCCAAAAATTCAATCATTTTGCATCTAATGCGGTATTTATAGGAGGACAAAAGGAAACGCATGTCGGTCCTTCAGCATGTAGGACACGTGGGGCTCATGAACAAGGTTAGGTCGGCAATGCTACCAATTCCTCCATGTGCACTGAGGTTCCTAACTTTCTCGTTTATAATTCAACCAGATCTAGCCACGGAAATAAGACTGAATTCACCAAGTGGGTGAGGTCAGATAGTCTGTCCCGCCCTGAGATGGTCGGACCGGTCTAAAAGAGATGGTCGGACCGGTCTAAAAGAGGAGTGAGTACTGCTACAGGATAAGCCCCGGTCGGTTCTTCTGTCAGGTCAAGTCAAGGGCGCTGAGGTCGATTTGTTATCGGAAAAACTCCCTTTCACCGGTTTACCTAGGTACCGAGCAGGTATGGGCGTATCGAGACCAGAGAATATTCCCTATCACTTTCTAGATGGGGGGATCCGGTGCCTAGCATTGATTATTTGAGTTTGAAATTAGAATTTTTGACAAGTATTTGTGAAAGAAAAAAAAATCCAAGTAATTGGTGAGGCAAAGTTGTACTGAAACGGATTGAAATAACGATGGCAGCAGAATCCGTATCCGCAAGTGCAAGTTCTGTGTCCTCTGTCCTCGTGATACAGACGCCGTGTTGAGTGTACACAACAAAGCAGCGCGCCAACCCAACCACTCTCACCCTCCTCATCCTCATCACCTTCCTCCTAACACACCTTTCTTCCACTGCCCAATGCTCTTTTCATTCCTCTCCCTCTCACATTCCGTTTCCTTTCCCCAGGAATCTTTTCTCGCCGCAACGTTTTTCTCCCTTTGATTCAAACTCACGCTTTCTTTTTCTGATTTTGTGCGCCAGAAGATGAATGGTGCGGTGCTTTCCCAATAACAATATTCAACCTGCCGTTTGGGTTTCCAGGTGCGGTTAACAAAACCTGATGTTGGGTATGATTCTTCTTGGCATTCTTGATATCCGATCTGGGTTTTCGGAATCTGATTTCTTGGGGATTTTATCACTCGCAAGTTTTCTCCTTTTGATTTGGGAGGAATGGGTTTTGGGGATAGTAACTGCACTTGTATTTTCCCCTTCAAATTTCCCCTTTTCTTGTTGTCTTTGAGTTGGGCTTTACTTAGTGTGGCTAAGGATTAGATTGAATGGTGTAATGCAGTTAGCAAGTTCATTGCATTTTGTTGTATGTTTTCAGGACCTTGCCTCACAGTAGAGCTGTAGTAGTATTGAGGGATATATCATCTTTTAGCAGAGAATCAGTTTCATGGTCCCCTGCTATTATTCATAATGACAGTTGCTAGAAGGACTGCCATGGCTTTCAAGACTTATCAGAACCATGCTGAGACATTGGTTAAGAACTATGTGCTCTCTGATCCTTTTATTCCATACACTTCTGTACTTGGTGGCATGTTTGCTTGCAAAATGGTATGCACAATTGCTGTTCCTTGTTTATTTTTTGCAAGTTTCTGCTTAGTGTTGTGAAATTGCTGGCATTTTTTAAATGAAATTCTTGGAATGTAACTGGCAAAATGACTCGAGATCCGGTATTTTCCGCCTTACAATTGATGTGGCCTCTCACAGGTCTATGATCTATCTCAATTGATCAGTACGTTTTACTTCAGGAGTTACATTACCCTTACAAAAATTCAACGGACTGAATGGAACAACCGGTAAGTTTTGGTTTCAATTCTGTGTTCTGAATGATTTTTTGTGAGCCAGATAATGTATTCCTAATTTCTGTTCATAATTATTCTTTTGCAGTGCCATCTCAACCATCCATGCCATCTTCATTTCTATTATGTCTTTGTACTTTGTCTTCTGGTCCGATCTTTTCTCGGAAAACTATCCAGCTGGCCTTCTGACTTTCCGAAATTCATCAATGTCAACCTTTACATTAGGGGTAATCATTGCTTAACATTATTGAATTCCCTCTGTTAATTCTGGTTTTGAATTTTCATTTGATGGAATGTTGTGATTTTTAGTGAATTTGGTTGCATTAGACACACATACATAAAATTTTTAGGAATAAAGATGGTACGGTGTTTGGGAAATGACAAAAAAGTTCGAGATTGTTGGAGAATGAGGGGATGCCTTTAAGTTCCATATGTGCAAAAGAAACATATGAAGATTAAACAATAGTCTTAACTTAATTGGGTTGAAAGTAGTGTCAAGAAGAGTGCAATGATATGATGTAGATCATGTGAACCGGGAATAATTCTCTCATATGCTCAACACATTTTTGGCTTATTCTTTGATTGAATGTAAATGCATATAATTCTTTGAGAGAAGGTTGGGCTTTACGCATAGATCTGTAGAGGTTAAAAAGATATATACACATATATGCAGCTTCTTCCCATGCACATTGCCCCTATAAAGGAACTATAAACTCTAAAAGACGAGATACTGAGCAGCCTTTCAGGTTCTCTTGCGTTCACAATTGATACGTTGAGTAAAATTATATCGGGTAGATATTTCAACTAGGCAAGTATTTACTTTGAAAGTTAACATAATGATATTGATATGTCATATTAGTTCCATTCAACTTCATAAATACCTATAATCAAAGTCCGAGTCATAAAGTCATTGCATATTTCTGAAAGTTCTCTTTGTGATTATTTGCTTGCTGATTTTCTGTAAGTTACACATTTCTTGACTCGTGTATTTTCATCTAGCTTATGAATTTCTATAACTTTTTTGTCAGATCTCTATTGGGTACTTTATTGCAGATCTTGGAATGATTTGCTGGCTTTATCCTGCTCTAGGTGGAATAGAGTATGTAAGTATACTTTTGAAGATGGCGATGACATTGATGCTCATCATATTAAGATTTATGAAATGTTCGTTCAAATTTTATAGATAAATATTGTCGGATATGCTTCTGCATATCATATATGTAGCTGTTGGTTTTCAGGTTCTTCATCACGCCCTTTCAGGAATTGCTGTAGCATATTCCATGTTTACTGGAGAAGGGCAACTTTATACTTTCATGGTGCTCATATCCGAGTTAACGACTCCAGAGATCAACATGAGATGGTAATTCCCGACAGAAAATTTTGTTTACCGGTAACACTCAAAGCATATTCTTAAAAATCTCTGGTTCGTTGCAGGTATCTTGACACGGCTGGATTGAAGAGATCGAGTGCGTATGTGATCAATGGTGTTGTGATTTTTATTGCTTGGTTGGTGAGTCATCTAACCATGACCTTATTCGTGAAAATAGAGGACCTTATATCTAACTATATTATTTCATTATTCTCACTAAGATTTCGAACATCGAAATGCAGGTTGCCAGAATTCTGTTGTTTGTTTACATGTTCTATCATGTATATGTCCACTATGATGAGGTAATTTTCTGAAATTCTGAAATATAGAGTCGATGAAAGAAACATACAAGAAGAAAGTCTAGTTTACGTTAGGTGCTTATAACAATACAGAACTCCTTATGATACGTGTGAAGTATTCTTCTATCTCGTGTCAAAGATAAGCATTTGTTACGGGAGAAAACTCCACATGGAAAACGAGAAATAAGTAGGCTGTAATATTGTAGATTTTGAACATTTTGTTGTCAGGGAAAGACACAAAGACGGGAATTTATGATAATAGATACCTGTTTTTTGCGATAAATCTCTAGTAATAGTACGGTGCCCTTTACATCAAATGCAGGTGACGCAAATGCACCCCTTTGGATCTCTCTTGGTATTCGTAGTGCCCGCAATCCTTGGCGTAATGAACCTGGTGTGGTTTGGGAAGATCGTTAAGGGATTGAAGAAGACGTTGGCAAAGACGCAGTAAATGAACTCGTTAGTATGATTTCTTCTTCACCCCCACCCCATGTTAATACAATTTCCTATTGTACAAAATACAAACTGGTTGGCAGATACCGAGAGAGAAGTAGATGGGACTCTCGAGAAAATGACTGAAATATATGGAGGAGACTAAACAGTAGCATAGCTATTCTACTTAACTGTCAAAACGAAAAGAAAAAAAACGCGATTGTGTTGTCTGTTAAGAAGGCGGTGTGTAAAACTGGGGGGTTTCAAGAGAATCTGAGAATGGTTTCTTTCACAGTGCACTTATTTTGTGTAAAGGAAAGATGCACAGGAAAGAGGAGGAAATTGCAGTGGACAAGATTTATGTATGTAGTTTTGTCCATACATTTGAAGCTTATGTTGTCTTGAAATCAATTGTGTTGGAATGGATCTGTTGAATACTGAATCTGATAGTATAATTCTACTCTTTCAACCAAGTGCCATTTTCTTCTTTTCATTTTTAGTCAACTTTAAATTTTACATCATTCTTTGTTTAAACCAATCCATCAATTACTATTCCATGAACCATGGTCCAAACTCCAAACAGCTGTGTGGACCATGAATAAAAGATTATTTTAATATAATATAAGTACATTATTTGTGTACGGAAGGTATATTATTCAAAAGTACATTATTTAAGTATTGAAAATACATTATTTTGTATATTATCATATAATGTACATTTAGTGTATTAAAAATGTACTTTTTATATGGATCTCAATATATAGTCTATAATAATATTACATTAATTTTCAAAGCTCCCTTAATTAAATTTTTTAAATATTTTTTTGTATTATTTTTTGCTTGTTTTTTTTTTTTTTGTGAATACAACAGACCCTATTACATTGTAGTATCTGTTCATCTATACTTTTCTCAACCTGTTGATTTTTTGCTTGTTGGTATACAAAAAAATAAAATACAATATAGTACTCAAATAATAAAATAAATATAAAATTTGGTATATCCAAACAAACTCAAAATAATTCTACTTGAACCGAAAACATTTGAATTAATATTTTATTAAGTTACTCAACATTTGGGTCCCTCAATTATTTTCTAGCTGTCAATGCAATCCATAGTTTTCAAATTCAACCAATTTGATCCTCAAATTCTTTAAAATTTCGTCAATTAAACCCTTACAGAGACCAAAATTGTGATTTTCATATTTTTAAAATTTCATCAATTTGGTTTCTAAAAGGATTTAATTGACGAAATTTTAAACAATTCGATGATCAAATTAGTTGTAATTGAAAAATAGGGATTACATTGATAATTGGAAAAACAATTAAGATACCAAATATTGATTTCCCCTATTTGATTTAGATATCTGGTGTAAAAAATATTCTTTACAATTTGTAGATATAAATAAAATTTGAGTGATTCTCTCAAGTGGGAGGTCATGGGTTCGAGCCTCAGTGGGGGTACTTTGATAAAGTATATGGACAGGTACTACATGTAACAGGGTCAATAGAGTAAAAAAAAAAATAATAATAAAATAAAATTTGAGCACCAAACCCGGTGCACTTCAGTTATTATTATACATCCTATATTCATGTCCGGGTGGCTAAGCTAGATGTAAACATATCTTTAATAATCAAACAATAAATAGTAAATATAATGCTTAATGACAAATAAATTTTCAATTTAATACTACATTAAAAGTGGAAAATTAAAGAAATCTAAATGTGTTGCTAAAAATAGATGAAAAATGTAGCATAAGTGAAAGACACCAATATTATCAAAAGTACAAAATAAGAAGCACAAAGTACACCCATCATAGATTCACACTTTTATTATTATTATTATTATTATTATTATTATTATTATTTTTCATAACCTGTTTTATTGTTTCAGACTTTAGTGGACTTTGTTTAGTAGTCCATTTCCCCCACCTCACCAAAATGATAAATAAATTTAATTGAATTACTTTTTTATTTTTTTTTCAACCAATCTTGAAAAGGTACCCAAATTAAAGAACAAAAGTATCCCCTCTGCATAATGGAGATTATCTCCTAGCTTGGAAACCTAATGCTACAACGAACGCTCAATTGACAAGAATGAAAAAGTTTACCTAATACACCCATTCAAATACTGACGGCAAGTTTCTCTTGTCATTCAAAAATTAATTAATTCATCAATTCATTAATTAATACTCTTTTCCAAAAATGTTAAAATGGTGGACACAAATTTAAGGACAGTAAAAAATAAGTTTTGTATAATGAAAAGTGAATTACTTTTTACTTAATAAATTTTTAATATGATGACAAGGTAAAAGTTAGATTATAATAATTATTATTATTAATTTAAGATATATGCACTAAAAAATATGAACAATTATATTTTGAAACGTGCAAGTATTTTTTTTTTTCAAACTACGCATCTTTGTGACTATAATTCTATTATAAATTATCGAAATTAGTCACATCTATCTGTAAAAGTAAAGTATTCATTTTACTAATATATTACGATGAGTCTGAGTCAGCTAATTTGCTGATCTACAACACATCCATAATAATTTTAATTTATTAACTTAAAGCAAGATTAATTTAAAAAGAAAATATAAACAAAATAGGTTGTGTTCAAGAAATTAAAGCCCATATATATAGTCCTACTTCACATGCTGCTTGGTGAGATACGAAGATCCAAATACAAAGAGAGACAAAAGTAAGTGCTGGCACTTAAGTATATATATGACTTTTATTTGATTATTTCGAGTAGAATATAATATACATACTGTTAGGGTAAAAGTTAATGTCACTAATTCCCAAGAAAAAAACATTAATTAATGCGTACGTACATATACTTTTTGTCAAACAAATAATACAAAGTACAATTCAGGGGAATAAGTAAGTTGTTGGATAGTGGCTCAACTTATATTTTATTTATAGTTCATGTGAAGATATCCTAGTCATTCCATATTGTGACAGACTTTCCATATTAGACCAAACTTAAAAGATAATATAATAATTGTTTTTGTTTATGAGGGAGAGGGATATTCGCAATTATTATCTAAGAGTGTATTAAATAAACCTCATTCATGTGTAATAGCCTGTAAGTCAAACATGAGATGTAGATTCAGTTTGGCAAAGCTTATTTAGGAGCTTATAAATTATTTTAAATTACTAATAAACTATAAACTCTATTTGGTCATATTCCAAAAAATAAGCTAGTAGCTTAAAATAATATTTTATTTTGAAATGTTACCTTTTAAGTAGTATTTCAAAAATAAACTAGTAGCTTCTTAACTTTTTTTCTATCATCTTTATTATTTTAAATAAATGACATCCTTTACCCTTCTCAATTAAAACCCTTTTGGTCTTTTCTCTTCAATATGTTTGGTTGTAATTTCCATTTGACATTTGTGCGTTTGAACATTAATGAACTATAAAAACATTTTGTTTTACTTTATATATTTTCAAATATATGTTCTTACTTTATAAAAACCTATTTAAATTTAAAACTATTTAAATTTTATGAAGATGTCATTTTTAGTATTTTTACATTTATCAGCTTATAAAAAGCTAATTTTACCAAAAAATTTTGTGCATAACAGCTAGCTTAACAGCTTTTCAGATTTAATATTCTAGCTTATAGCTTTTTTCAGTCAACTACCTTTTCAGCTAAGTTTGCCAAACATAGTCGGTAAACTACATTAGGAAATTTTTTTGCAAACCCAAACTTGTGGCTTTTAGATACAAGAATCATGTTTCATCACTCGATTACCTCATTCATTTTTAGAGAAATAATTTTTTTTTATTGATAAACTTAAAAGGCTTGTTTAACAAGTAATATTGCCCTTTTCCTTCTTTACTTTTTTTTTTTTAATTTTATATTGATATGGCATGTTTTTTTTTATTTAGTCTAGAAAATTAATTGAGTTAAAATCTTGCCAACACTCCTCCAGTTTACAAAAAAATACTGAAAATAAAATGGCAATACATATAATGAAGCTCGGCAAAAAGTCACTCATGACTCAATTAATCATGCCCAAATAATTAAGGCAAAAACTTGTGTGAGACCGTTTCACCGTGAGACGGGTTGGGTCGGGCCGGGCCAAGGTGTAGATGTAACACTTATACGCACAAATGTCATACTTATATGCTCAAATGTAATACTAATCAGGAATTAAAATTTTGTTACTTATAAGAGTAAATGTAATACTTTTAAGGGAAAATACAATACTTTTACATTTCGATATAAAAGTATTACATTTTTCCTCAAAAGTATTATATTTTCCCTTATAAGTAAGGAAAACTTGTCAAGCATTACTTATTATGGAAAATGTAATACTTTCTCTCTTATAAGTAACAAAAATTGTATTCCTGATTAGTATTATATTTGAGCATATAAGTATGACATTTGCACATATAAGTGACATTTGCATCTCTTCAAAAAAAAAAAAAAAGTGACATTTGCATGGTACTTCGACTCGACCCGACCCGTCTCACGAATAAGGATCCGTGAGACGGTCTCACACAAGTGTGACCCAATAATTAAATAGGTAGATTCGATGATAATAAGGTGAGGTGCATCTCCCAGGTGCAGTGCTCAGCTCGTGCGAACCACTTAATACCGATCCTTAACTTGTTCAAACTCGTTACCGTTGTGCCATGCACTGCGGCCAACCATTGAAACTGCAACTTGCATTCCTCTTTGCTTTGCTTAACAGTACACTTTACTACTTAATTTAATAATAAAAACCAGAAAGCTAAGCATGTGGCTTGCAAGCCAAATTTTCAATTGGTTGCTCCAACCTGCAACTTTTCCCATTCTGGAACTTCCTGCTATTATTAACTTCACTTTTACTTTAAAAGCTGCCAATAATATCTTGCCACTAGACTAGACACAATGGTTTTTATTACAAAAATGATAACTGCAGGTCCCTCCTTTTTAGAGTTCCATGTGGTTCAGTGGTTGTACTTTGTTGTTCTTCCATTTTTCTTAAAATGTGGACCCCATAAAGTCAAAATTAAAGAATATGAATATACCAAGCAAGCATTGGTTAGATATGGCTCTTCCAAATAGAAGGTCATAAGTTTGAGTCTTAGATTGAGAAAGTAATGTTGAACACAGAGAGGCCCTTGGGCATCTGCGACGGCTAACACAGAGGTCAAGAAGCCCCCTCACTCCTCACACGTTGAGCACTTTGAGAGGTTGCTCCCACACTGTCACTAGTAAGACTCGATCCCTGGTCTCATCTCTCAAAACTTCACCTCTATGACCAGTTGAACTGCCCATTCGGGCATAATTGAATATCTTGATGTTAAGAATAATTGTTATTAGATTTTGATGATGTAAAAGATATTGTATATGCACATTAGACCACTTTCTTTCTTAGGGTGTGTTTGGAAACCAGGAAAATGATTTCTGGAAAATGTTTTCTGGAAAATGAGTCATTTTTCAGAAATCATTTTCCTTTCTTGTGTTTGGCTGCAGAGTAGAAAACTGTGTTTGTATGTTTGGTTCATTTTCTGGAAAATGATTATTTTTGTATAATTATATATTTTAATTATTGCATTTAGAATATTATATAATATTATTTATATATAATAATAATAATAATAATAATAATAATAATAATTAGAAAAAGAAAAAGAAAAAAAAAAAAAAAAAAAAAAAAAAAAAAAAAAAAAAAAACATACATCACCTTCTAGTTTCCGCCGGCGGAAACCAGAAGGTGGTGCACTTCTCTGGTTTCCGCCGGCGGAAACCAGAGAGATCAAATAACAGATCTGCTCTGGTTTCCGCCGGCGGAAACCAGAGCAGATGGGGATCGAAATCAGATCTGGTCTGGTGCGGAAACCAGACCAGATCTGGTTTCAATCTGCTCTGGTTTCTCGCCGGATTTCCGGCGGGAAACCAGAGCATGACTTTGGTTTCCGACGGAAACCACCGCCGGAAACCAAAGTCGGCGTTCGTCATTGGTTCGGAAACGATGATGTGTTAAAGAGATGCGGAGTGTATTTATGAATTCTGAGAAAATGAAAATGGAGTTGTAATGGCAGAAGAAGGTTAGAAGCGAAGGAAGAAGACTTCCGCAAAAGCCTTTCATTTTCCGCTTTTCGCCCAGGGCGGAAAATGACTTCCGCTTTTTTTAGGCGGAAGTCATTTTCCCCCAAATTGGGGTGATTTTCCCCAGTCAACGGAAATCATTTTCCGTTGACTGGGTTTTCCAAACCTTCCCAAACACTGAAAACCCGGAAAATGATTTTCGGAAATCATTTTCCGGGTTTCCAAACACACCCTTATTGTAAATCTAGATCAGCATAATCAACCATCTGATTGAAAGGAAGTAGTTTTTGAAGGAAGGATCCGGAAGGAAAGGCTTTGGAAGAAAGCACCAGAAGGAAAAGGGATCAGAAAAAGATTAAGGCCAAAAGAAGTCTTGAGGGATCTTCATAGGAGATGAAAGGGTATTCAATGTTGTCACCCAAAGTTCATTGAAGCTTTATTGAATAACTTTTAAGGAAGATCAATATCGGAAGGAGTCCATATGATTTGAGGAAAAATAAAAAGAGTCGTTGAACGGATGCAACTTGTCTGACACCTAAGAGCTAGTCTACCTATAAGACAAATTGGTGATAAGCATGAACAACTCTTTTTTACTTTGAAGTGCTTATATACACGGATAGGAAAATGGTCTTTACCCTATGCACATTAATATGCACAAGTTAAGAGATATGACAATGGATTTTTGGGGATTGTGGCGGGTTTTAAACGACTACAACTCGATGAGTGACAACAGGTAGATTCAAATTTCAAGTTGGCACTCATCCATCCTGGCTTTTCTATAAAAGGAGGATCCTAAGGTTAGAAAAAATGCAAATTTTTTATGATTGAAATTCTCTTGTGATCAATGTGTTCGAGTGTTCAAGCTAATCATGCTAAATCTAGGATTCTAAGCTAAAATAAAAATAGTTTGATTTATCAAAGTTCAACATTCATCTACAACCATATCTTTTAGTAAAAGGAAGTGAGGATATCAACCTAGCAAGGTGACTTGGTTTGTGACCCTTGGCTTGCTTTGATGATCAGATAGTGAAGGATAGAGAGACTTGGTGATTGACCCCTATCTCGAGGATTGTCAACCAATAGAAGTAGCTGAGGCTTCGTGCCACTTTGTATTGCATGTGTACTTAATTAATGGAAACATCCTTGGAGTTAAGGAGAAGAGTGGAGTAGAAAAATTTATGCGAACCACTTTAAAAATCTCTCTTGTACCTTACATTCATTTTCATTACTCTACTGTGCAACTAACCCCATACTTACACACACTAATAACACTTCAAATTGTCAAACTTAGCTACATATATTTCAATTAGGCAAATTTAAAGACTTTCACTACAAAGGAAACTTGATTTCCTACCTTTGATTTATATTCAAGCAAGCTCACTTAGAGCTGACCCAAAAAGATTTTTAAGTTGTTAAAAAGCCTATTATATTCAACCCCGGTCCTACCCTCTTTCTAGAGTTTTTGCTTGTCAAGGACTAACATTTGATTAATGTTAGACTCGAGTGTTTATCACTACGATAAAAGTTATAAATAATAGGTAAGACGTAACCTCAGCTCCACCCAACAATATAATCTCCTTCAATAATTCCCCTGTCAAACTCTTACAAATTGTCAAGATCAAACACTTACCATTATGTTAAAGGCTATAGTTAAAAGCAAATGTACAATTTTATTTCATTATATACTTGGTTAACAATTAGCAATATGTTTTAATGTGGGTACACTGCTAGACTATTTAGCCCTCAAGATCTCCCAAATGGGTACAATTTTGTATGTTTTTTTTTTTCTGAATATATTAGAAGATCAAATAACTCAATCTAAAAGTGAACATGCACCACTTATATTTTGTAAATATAACATTTTTACATATATACTGTATTGAGAAAAGAAAAGTGGATGTGCTTAAAGCTTTTCCATCTCTTTAATTAATCTTTAATTTGATGCCGCAGACATTTGTATTGTTTAAGGTAAAATATGTGTACAATCAGATTCCATTCAGTATTTTCCAGAATATAATGTCGAAAAGAATTATTTAACATTAGAGTTCAGGACAAATTTTACTGTACATTCATAAATATGATTTTTTTTTTTGAAGAATCATATATATAAATTTAATACGTACCAAATATTGCCAAAGACCTTGTGGTCTAGTGGCACCGGGTGTCCCGGATACTACATTCTAACAGAATTAGTAGTACTCAAAAAAAAAATGTACCAAATATTATTTAATTAATTAGCTACGATTTCATCAACTGAAATATTATATTATATGATGTGTCTTGTAATACATGAGTTATAACTTATAATCTTTTATATATATAAATTCAAAAACTCCGTATGTGTTTAGAATTGAGAACGAGTTGGAGGTGATGGGAAAAATATGCAAGCTAGCTATTAAGAGTTTGGTCATGTTTGGTAACATAATTAGTTTATTAGTTAATTTGGATTAAATAGCCAATATAAGTGTTTGGTTAATTAGTTTTTTGTAGCAGTTTATTGCTCCAAACGCTAAAATTCAAAAAAATTCTCAAAGCAGTTTTTCAATCACCTTTTTGAGAAAGTCATTTACTCATTTATAGAGTTAATACCCAAAATTGTCCTCGACTATAGTGGTTTTTCTCAATTTTGTCCTAAACGACTTTGGTCTCATAAAGTAGTCCCAGACTTTTGTGTTATCGCTCAAAATTATCCTCCGTTAGTTAGGGTGTCAAATGGGTGTTAAGTACAGGGGCAATTTTGTCAATTCATGTTGAAGTCAATTGAAATTCATGTCAATTGAAAGGAGCTTTCTATTTAATTATTTATTCATTTATTTTTGTTTTACACACATTAACTAAAATTAAACTTGTTCCAGATATCTAGAACAATAAGTTGTGTTTCTACGCATTGACTGAGAGAAGACTTCAACATGAATTGACAAAATTACCCCTGTACTTAACACTCATTTGACACCTTAACTAACAGAGGACAATTTTGAGCGATAACACAAAAGTCTGGGACTACTTTATGAGACCAAAGTCGTTTAGGACAAAATTGAGAAAAATCACTATAGTCAAGGACAATTTTGAGTATTAACTCCTCATTTATATGTATTCAACTATTAGCTAAGAACTAATTTACCAAACATCTTTCTACAATCAGCTAATATTCTCAATTAGTCAAACTCACTAACTCAATCAACTAACAACTATTTTCACCCCCTTTGTGTTGCATAAGCAAACCAAGTCATACACATTTATAATCAAATTGATTAAGACTAAACGATTAAATTTTACCTTTCAAACCCACAGTTTGAATCTAATCCTTTAACCACTTGGATTTGAAATTCCTTCGATCTCTAAAATCGAAAAAATCAGTGTAAGACAATATAATTTATTATTTAGTATAGAAAACTATGTATATGTTGTAATGGTATCCAAATATCCAATGTAATACATATGAAATTGTTGTTAGTTGCTCTTAGACTTTCCTCTAAATAAGAGTCAAACTATACGAGACATATCTTAGACCAACACAATAGTAAGATATAGGATACTGTTTGCAAAACAAAAACTATTATTCTCGATATTTTATGAGTGTGTGTGTAGGGGGGTGATAATAATACAAATTAGAATAAGGATTTTTGGGGTGGATGTGCATTAGGTAAAGTTACACTAATTTTATGTAATAGTTTACAAATCATAAGGAGTGATGGCAAGAATCAACCTCGTGACTTAAAGGTACGAAAATTAAGATTTATCAACTCGATCGACTATCCTTTTGTATAAAAGTAAGATAAGTCTTAGCAACTTAATGATGGCAACTGTAAGGGTAGAATTTGATTTCTGTCAATAACTAACACAATTTGAAGTTGGATCAACTGTAATGGTAGAATTATATTTGATTTGTGCCAATAACACAGTTTGAATTTGGATATTTATAGAATTATAGTAAGATCTTAGTTCCTGACTCACTGATGTACATTCCATAATTCACTTCCTCTATGAAACATTGAATGAGAAACTCTTAGCATTAGATTTCAAACTTAAGGTCACAAATTTAAATCCTAAAATTTGAGAGTTAATACTCAATTTAGTCATTGATTATAGTGATTTTTCTTGATTTAATTTTAAATGACTTTTGTAATTAATTGGGTTATGGACTTAGATGATTTTACCTAATTGAATCCTATGCTAGGTCTTCCGTCGTTGACGGTTAGAATCAAGAACTAAATCGAAAAAAATTACTATAGTCGATGACTAAATTAGGTAAATTACTATAGTCGATGACTAAATTAGGTAAATTACTATAGTCGATGACTAAATTGGTTGGATATTAATAGAAGGAAAATTACCAAACTATCTTAGGGTTTGTGGGTTTGGAAACCTGAAAATCACTTTCCAGGTTTTCAGCATTTGGCTAAAGGGGAAAAAGGGAAGTCAATGAAAAATAATGGTGTGGCCAATGGAAAATAGAGGTGATTTTCCGGAAAATGAATTTCCCTTTTTTTAGAAGTCATTTTCCGTTTGCAGCAGTGGAGCAATCAATCACTCCTGCCGCCACCACTACCACGAGCACCCCACAACCACCCACCCACCACAACCACCATCCACC